>JAPMOR010083153.1:263301-303398 GCA_026543865.1 Argiope aurantia
TTTTTATTTACATATATGATTATATTTTTATTTACATATATGATTATATATTTTTATTATTACAGTTGAATTTATTTATACTCTTGAATACTTATTATTCTAATATAATTAATTATGATAATTTCTAGAATATATGCTTTTTGTTGTTTTTTCCATTTTTTTTTCAGAAAATACACTTAAGAGACAAATTCTATCAACTGCCCTATTTTTTAAAGTCAATCAGATCATAAGCAATTCTTATAGTAGTGTTTTAAACCCTCTTTTTTTCATATTGTGGCTGTCTCACTCTATAGATGTGGAGAGCATATGTCATAATAAGGGGAAAACAAGGTAGCCCTTGTATCATGACCATCTCAAGGATGGCCATGGTACAAGGCAGAATTTCCTTTGTATGTTATTTACTTCACATTCCCATTTCTAAATGCTTAGGCATGCAATAATGCTTGCCTTCTTTTTATAATACTGGTCAGGAAACTTGCTAACCCTTTTAATCATTTAATTTTAAGGCACCTAACTTTGATAGTTATGTTAAAACAAAGTTATTAATTATTGTTATTGATGTATTCTAAGAAAGATTACATTTGGGATTTGCTCTTGTTTGAAGATATATTGGTTCTTTTCCATATTTGATTAGTTTTCATCAAACTTTAGTCTAAAAACTACAGAAAATTTTCCCATAAAGAATATATATAATATATGCAATTTATTATAACATCTATCTTATATGGCACCTGATAATTACATATTTTTGCCTGTTTTGAAAGTATAATTTCTTTTAACTTTTCCAGAGTACCTTTCTACATAAATGTTAAGAATTAGTTAAAATAAATAATTTTAATGCAAGCCATATAATTTTTTCCACTAAGGAGAAATCCACATTACACTGAAAATAAAATTAATATTATAATAAAAGAAATTTTAGCAAACAAAACTATTTTCTTTACCACACTGCCAAACATATTACTGATGATATATAAAAATCATTGATGCATTTAGATTTTCTGTTACATATTAAAATAAAAGTATTCATATATGGATGAATTTCTATGCATCACCCAAAATGTATTTAAATATCAATGAAGGGAAATTTATCAGTAGCATTTTATTTCAAAAATCAGTTTTAATTTTAAATGGATTTAAAATTAAGTCATACATTTGTTTAAAAAAACTGGGCATTCTGTGGCAGCAGGGAATGCATCCACTAACTGGGCACAGACAATTTCATTATGTGAATATCAAATCGTTTCAGTCATAGAAAAATATTAAATATATGACATTGATTATGGCTTTATATCCATTTAAGGGATGTCACGTATATAATTTATTTTGCAGCATTGAATGTCTGCAGAAACCTCTTCAAGTTGATGCCCAAACATGTGAAATTTCAAAAATGAATCAATAAAAAAAGTAATCTTGCTTTGTAACATTTTTTTGTTAGGTTTAATCATCGAACGATGTGTATCATAACAATAAAGTGTTGTATTTTATTTCACCTGAAACCTTTATTTTGTGACTTACAGTTAAAGAGCATGAGAGGTAATAATTCCCTTTTCCCTTAATATCTAAATTTTGTTCTGCTAAATTCTAAATCATAAATAAAGAGACATTTTTTTCTATGTTAGTATAAACCCTTCTTTAAAAATGCTATTATTTCAAATGTTAAATTGTTACTTCCTTTCTTTGCTTTTTACACTCTTTAAAATTATATTGCATTATAACTAGTTCATGAGTATCCCCGTATCTTGAATATATGTACATTGAATACACAGGGAATTTTTTTTCCAGATTTGAATGGCAACCCTGTTTATAACAGGATGCATATCATTATTAAGAGGTCTTAAAAGTGCTTATTTTTAATCCAAGTGCTTATAACCATCTTCCTGTTGGGGTGAGGGAATCCCTTATGCTAGATTTACCCGATTATAGACTGTTTTTCTTTGCTATGTCGGATCTTTTTGGGAATCCGGACATTAGTGGGAAAGGTTTTATCTCAAATTAGAGACATAGTGGTAGTATAAGGAAAATATATCCCCTTCATTTATTGGGCTCCCCACCATTTGTTTGTTTAGACAAGGAGAAAAGTCCTTTCTTCTTAGAGATGATTTTATGTAATCTCATAAAAAGAACTAGTTCTGATTTTTAACAATGAGTCAGTCTTTCTCTACATATGATTACTTGTTTGTAAAACATTTGTTACTAGTATGTAAGTATAAGAGAAAAAGAAATGTAATAGCCAGAAAATTAAAACATTCTTTTTCGCCCAATCTTCCTGCTTCAAACCTCCGAATAAAACATTTTTGGAAATGTCTGTGAACGGGAAAACACAAAAAATTTTGAGTCGAAATTTCTTAACACGAAATTTGCGTATTTCTATCAAATTTTGAAAGAAATTCATTTCCATTGTTTATCATTATTATTGTTTCTATTGTAAGATCATAAATGATAATTTTAAAAAAACACTAGAGTTTTAAAAATTAATTTCATTCTTTCTCATTAAAAATCATCTGTTGAATGAGAATTCATCATTAATTAAAGTACAGAAGTTGGAAATTTGAATGAAAAATATTTTGCAACAATTGATCTTATGACCACATAAAACAGTCTCACAGTCGTCGTTAATAAAAAATTGAGAATTTTAGAAATTCAACCTATTTAATATATTGCCTATTTTTGTGTGAACGTATGGTAAAAGAAATAGTCATTGGCATAAAATTAGAATCTGATTTCGTGATCTCTTTATGATGAAAGAAATTTCTCTTATAAAAGGAAAATGCTGAAATTAAATATAAAACTAATTCACTTGTTTGGCAAGCTAGAAACTTTTTACTACAAATAAATTCTAATGAATTGGGAAAAGTTATTTGTGACAAAATTGATTTCAATAAAATTTACTTGAATTTTATATTCTAGTTTTGTTTACTTATGTTCTTAACCTTTTTTTTTGAGGAATTGGAATATTAATGAGGTAGGGTTATAACTTTTTTTTCCCTTATGGAATTACAACTGTTAATAGTATAATTTAAGACGTGGTGAAAGTCATTTAATAAAATTTTTCAAATGAAATTTGCACTGAAAAATGCTTTAAATAGCTCAGTTTTAATATAAGTAAAAAATATATATATTTGATAATTACTGGTAATATTTTTTGTTTATATTTCTATAAAATTATACATTTACTTAGTCAATGCCTAACTTAATGAATTTCATCGAACTCGGTTACATATATTTTTGAAAAAGATACATTATGGTTGGTTTTTAATTTTTTAAGATAAGATTAGTCTATGTATCCCTTTCAAGACTGGAAATAAAATTACTAAATATAGTGAGTTATTGCAGGAGGAAATTTGCACTTGTCCATCCCAGCTATGCTGAATCTTATTTATGGTTGCACATATAAAAATCAAATACAAAATGTTTGGTCATGCTGTGTTTTTCCATAAATATTGGCATTTTCAGAAATAATGTATCCATCTAAATGAACTGGTAATTTTCAGAAATATTTAACAAGATTACAGTCATTTCTTATTAATCTTATAAAAGTTTAATTAATTTTTTAGTATTGATAATTTTACCACTTTTATGGTTTTGCTGGTGGAAAACACAACATTAGTTTTGGATAGAAGACATTATGTATATTCAGAAATATGAAAATTTAATGAGCACATGCTTAAAATTAACAAAATTTTCAATAAAAGCTTTGTATTGTTATAGAATAGAAAATATTCTATGGTTAGAAAATATGCAGGTTTATGTATGTATTCATGCATGTACAAATATGCTTAATTTTTGCAGTGATTTTTCACTAGGTGCTTTGTTACAAATTATAGGAATTATTTAACATTCCACTAGTGAATGTATTTATTTTAGATTTTGTTTCCTTTTAAGAAATATTAAACAAGATAATTTATTTTTTATTTTAAGCCTTTTCACTGAATTTCTTCATTAACCAAGCTAAATTGCTTCATTTATTGGTTTGCTTCCTGTCTTAATGGATGAGAAAGTTCATAAATGTATGAAAATTAACCTAGTAATTTTTAGCTTATAATAAATACATACCGAACTGAATTACCCAATTTGTTCATTATATTTTTCAGTTGTTTTGAATTAGCAAATTCTTATCACTATTAATAGCACTATTGATGTAATCAATATATTTAGGTATGAGCAATTAAAGAACATTGCTGAACTTATTATTTTTTAATGTTTTTTTTTTACTCTTAAATTTGAACAAAACGGAAGATGCAGGACCTTGAACAAAATATTTATAAACATTTCATTGTTTCATTAAATGGATGTGTTAAAATTTGAAGTAATAAAAGTTGTCTATTGAAGTAATAAGTGGTAATGTAAATACACTTTAAAACATTTAATATGCTTTTTATAAATGTTAAATAACAGACAAAAAAATGTAGCATTAAAACTACTCAATATGTCTTCCTTCATGTTCAATAATCTGCTCTGATCATAGAACTATATTTGCCACATCTGACTGGAATAAGTCTCTTGGAATTTTAAGAACATAGTGCCAAGTTTTGTCCATCAGATCTAATACAGATGCTGGTCTTGCACAGACCAACATGTTTTAGTCCGCCATGGTCTTTTAGGAAACTTCACAAACAAAAGTTGCACAGAGTGAAATCCGGCGAACAAAGAAGCCATATAATTGGAAAATGATGATGTGTATTATCTTACAAAAAAATAATGTAATAATAATAAATAATGTTTATACATCTCTTTATTTTCTTTGTCTTGGTTTTTGTATTTGAAAATTATAGTTATTTAATTCATTTATTCATCTTTTTAATTGATAAATACTGAAGTAAAATGAATAGCCATGTTTAAACATGAATTGCTTGCATTTCTTTTTGTTCATTCTTTATTTGTTTATATTATATGCAGTAATATTTCTGTTAGTCCAATCACAGTGTTTTGCTTGAATTTTTTCCACCCTCTTTGCTATTTTTATGTTTTATGAAACTTTTCAATGATACAATAATGGAAAAATCTAAAAGGTTTGGAACTAAATAAGAGTTTCATTATGTATTCTTTTAAAATAAAAATGAAAAAATACCCCATTCTTATTCAGTAAATTAATAGGGATGCTTCTTACAATTTTTAATATTGTGTATTTGTAGTTTGTATTGTTTAAATGTATTATCAGGTTCATGAGATTGTTCTTCGTAGTTTATTTTTAGTTTAGAATATTATCAAGCTTTTCTTGTTGAATTTAGTTTCTGTAATATTTTTCATTAATCTTTTGCATCTGAATTTATATAATTCATGACATTATGAACTGAATTTTAATTTTTCAGAGTCATATCTGTAATTAAGAAATTCTTCATTCAGACATTCTTCCATTTCTGTCAGAATAATGGCTAGCTAATTTTTGCTTTAAAGGATCTATATTGCTTTGAAAATGACAGTAGTGAGAATAGCTAATCGCCAATTGAAAGCAAGCTTTGAAAATTGCATAATTCATGTTTTGCTGTTGTTTTAGAGTTCTTGCATTTCAGAGTTTACTGATACATATGTTAACTATTTATGTATGTAAGTATTAAGTTATAAATGAGTTTTAAAAGTTTAAATTATCAAATTAAATAGTTTTCATTATTTATATGTTGTTGTCTCATGTTACTGCAAATATATCAAACTGAATTAATCTATGTTTTCTGTAACAAATCTGTATAAATTCTGGTATTTTATAAAATTTGAAATGGCTAGTAAATACTTTACTTTAACTGAATTTATAGTACCCAGTAAATCTTTAAAAACAATCTTTTTAAAAGTATATTATCTTTAATAGTTGCTTTGTTAATAGTTAATAATCACTGAAAATTTCTATATACTCAACAAATTTCTCTTTCCAGGGAACGAAAAAAACAAACTTGAAAAGAAACTTAAGAAATAGAAGATATAGACTGATATTTACAAAAGGTAAACTGATTTTACATTTGGCATACTTGCAGTGAATAGGACTGAGCCTAGTTTTAGTTTTCATGTAAGTTAAAACTTATATGAAGCGATTGTTTTTTAAAAATTTAGATTGTCTGCCTAATGAAAGAAGTGGAAAGGATGATTTGTTATTTTTCAACTGTATAATCTACATATACAGTTAAAATTGTAATTGGTAGATATGGAATTCATCTGAATTTTTTTTATGTAAATTTTTCGATTTTCATAAATTTATTTTTAATTCTTAAAGGAATAAGTATAATTTATGGGATGGCTAATTTCAAATTTATTGCTTCTTGTTCGAATTGGCTCTCATCAATGCCAGATTCTCTTATTTTTCAAATGCTAGCTATTTATATTTTAACATAAATAAATTTACACATGCAGAAGTTTGGTTTATAAAGTTTGTTTCGAAGAAGAGTGACTTGCAAGTTCCTTAAACTGGAAGTATGCCTTAAACATATTTACTTAATGTTATAAAACATTACTGACTTGGTTTGTTTCGTTTGTTCAATCATAGATTTAAAGACAGCAGGCTTCTAATTGAAGATGGCTGACAAAAACGATTTCAATATTGGAGATTTAGTTTGGGCAAAGATGAAGTGTTTCCCTTTTTGGCCAGCCAAGATAGTAGAACCTCCTACAGATAAAAAATCTGCTCCTAAAAAGGCACGTCATTATGTATTCTTTTTTGGAAGTCAAAATTATGCATGGATACAGGATGAAAATATTGTACATCATTCTGAAGAAATTCTACAGTCTACTTCCAGTAGGAAAAAATCAACCCTTCTAAAATTAGCAATAAAACAAATCACCGAAGATGCACACAAACAGACTAAATCGCTTGTCAAAGAAAAGAAATCTCCTGAGAAGTCTCCTGAAGTTTCGACAAGTGGTACTGAAAAGAAAATTGCTAAAGTACAAAGAAAGAAAGTGAAAACTGAAAGCCAGAAAGTTCGAAAGAAGGTTCTACCTAAACGATGTGATATTGATGAATCAGAATGTGAAGAAACATCTCCTCAGAAGTTATCTGAAAGGCCTGCTGAAGATTTCTCTGAATTAATTAATGATACACCTCCTAATTTAAACTATAAGCGTATAGCTGTTATCAGACCATTAGATGAGCATCCTCATCCTCTTCCTACTACTACTACTACTACTACTACTACTGCTCCTACTCGTACTTCTTCAGGAATTACCAGCCGTGGTTACTTTGAACTTCAGCCACTTCCCACTTTTGATTTACATGAAGCCAATGAAGCCATAAAAGCAAAAAATGTCAAACCATTGCATGAGAAGATAGGATTTATTGGTCTCGGAATGATGGGTCAAAGGCTTGTTAAAAATCTGCTCACTTCAAATCACAAAGTCACAGTTTGGAATCGAACCCCTGAGAAATGTGTAGATTTTACTAACGTTGGAGCTGAACTTGCACAGACTCCAAGTGATGTGGTTGAAAAGTGTGACATAATTTTCTGCTGTGTTTCTGGTCCTGAGGCATCAAAAAGCCTAGTTTTTGGAAATTGTGGCATTCTGTCAGGTATTGAAAAGTCGCCACCTGGATCAAAAAGTTATGTTGAAATGACTACATTGGATCCAACTACATCTATAGACATTGCCGAAGCTATCAGCCGTAAAGGTGGAAGATATCTTGAAGCTCCATTCAATGGATCTAGGAAAAACGCAGAAGATGGAAATCTGTTAATTTTGAGTGCAGGAGATAAGGAAGTTTTTGTCTCTTGTGAGAGTTGCTTTTTTACCTTAACAAAAAATGCATATTATCTCGGCCCTGATGTTGGCACTGGTTCTAAGATGAACCTAATACTTAGTATGTTAATGGGAGTATCATCTGCTGCCTTGGCAGAAGCCATGGCACTTGTTGAGCGGTGCAATCTTTCTCAAATCAACTTCATGGAAATTATGGAACTTGGACCAATAAGTTCACCTTTTCTTGGAGAAAAAGGGCAAGCCATAATGTCACGTTTCTTTAAAACTAATACTTCTCTTAAGTATCAGCAAAGAGATATGACTTTGGCTCTTACACTGGATGATAACCGTGGACAGCCAATGTCAGTCACAACAGCAGCAAATGAAGTATTCAAACGAGCTAAACGTCAAAAGTATTCTGATCATGATGTATCTGCTGTTTACATGGGAGCTGAGTATTAGTGTTAGTTCATTGTTTTGCTATACTATATTATAAGCTTGAAGGGCAAATATGCTTTTTATCCCAATTCATTGTAAAATGTTATAAAAGATTTCATAATCCATTAAGGCTATCATTCATACAATTTTTTGTCATTTTAGTTGTTTCATTTTATTGTTTAGTCTTAAACTTTAAATTTTTATTTTATCATCATTGCTCATTTTATATTCTGAAACCATAGCAGCTTAATTTTTAATGTTTATTGAATTTTGATTAAGAATTTACGTACATTGTTTCGAAATTAGTCCATGCATTGTTCTAAGCTGAAGAAAAGAACTTTATTTCTCAGTAATAAATTATCTTATTGCATATAAATGTCCCCCATCCCCCCCCCATTGATGCAGGTAGAGAAATAATAAAATTGCAGTATAAAATGTGCTTATATAATTCATAGACTATTGTTATTAATGAATTATGGAAGTTTTTACTTATGGAATGCAAGAATTTTGACGTTGTATGCAGTTTGGGAGCTATGTAGTTCCAAAACCAGTATGTAAAGCCTTAAAAGATTTGTCAGAATTGTAATTAAATTTGATAATGTATTCATTTGGATTGCCCGTTTATCTAATGGTTATTTAATCTTTACAGTTGACATGATTGATCTTTAGATTTCATAATTAGAAAAGACTAAATATCTCTGCAATCTTCTTGCAGTATGGTTTCTGTTCAAAATATATTATCACAAATTGTATATTAAAAACTTGGTAAATTGGCTCATATAAGATATTTAATTGACCTTGTTTGAGATTCTGTCATCAACACTTGAGTCATGATGACTCAACTGGTAGTGTCTTTGCAGGCAATTCAAGTTGCATCTAATGAAGTGAGTATTTGATTGAAGAGAAGCTAAAAACTCAGGATCAGAAGAGCATTACTTTAAACTTATTTGTTTAAAGTAATGCTCTTCTGTGCAAGTCAGAATTTGTAGATATTTTATCGAATGGATTAAACCCACATAGAAAAGGTCCCAGAATACTTTAGTTGATAAACTGCTATCAGGCCCTCAACATTGCAAAAGATAGGAAAAGTGCTCATTGAAAACCATGGTGAAAATACGCCTATTTATTGCTCCTGTAGATTATAGACATTTATTTTTGTGTTTCCTTTTATGTTAATGCTGCATTTTAAAATATCTTGTCGTCATCTTGCATGTTTGTCTATTAAATTATTCATTTTCCATATGATTTTTTTAAACCCAAAGTAAAATTTTGACTCCTAGTTTCATGTGTATTTTAATACATTATTGATCTCATGTAGGTCGTTAGTTTTGTTACTCTGTGCATATTAATGTATTTGCAGAAATAAAAAGTTACAGATGAAATAAAATTATGGAAAAGAAGAAATTAGTTGAATGTTTGTTTTATTTGCAGGTTTTCCAACATATATAAAAGTCAGTTAGATTTTAAATTTCGGAAAAACATAAACTATCTCACCATGATTTCACATTCTGTTTACTTTTGTCTCCTAATTTAAATTTTTTTTCTATAAAAAATTATAATAGATTAATGTTTTAAAATCAATTAGATTCCTGCAAAATCAAGTGGATGAAAGCATGCTAAAAAGTAGAGTCGAAACATCGTATACACTTAAATTTATATCGTGATTTTTAGGTAGCATGTACATTTGTTTAAAAACTAAAATCTTGTAATCAGCTGACTTTTCAAATTTAATGAAACATTTTAAGTTGTGAAGTTCTGTGTAATCTTCCTTTCTCTGTAAGAAAAACATTTCTTTTGAATACCATAGAAAGTACCTCTTTTTTTTTTTTTCAAAGTATACAATATCCATCTGTACATTTTTACCATTTGAAAAGTAAAATAATTTGATTCTCATTTTGCCAAAAATGCTTCAATTCCTACCAGAGAAGAAAAGGGAAAATGTCTTCCCTACCCGGATGCCATCCAGACGCCAAAGCGTCATCATGTTCTTTTGTTTTCTCTCAGTTTGTTGTGCTTCCGTAGTAGATTTAGAAAATGCCCATGTTTTTATATATGTGAAAATAAAACGTATGAAAAACCAACTGCTTCTTCAATTGATGGAATTATCGTGCACTGACTGTGCATTGTACCTTGGACGTAATATGTTGAAATTTAGAACTTTTTAGGAATGCGCGACAATTGATTAAAGGACAAACGGAAAGGATTGCGAAATATCTTCACGAAACATCTAACTAAAATAAAACATACCTTAAGTAAAGAAATTCCTAATAAGTACACAAAAGAAACCAAACTTAATGAGCTTGTGAGTTTAAAAGCTTAGCTCACGGAAAAATTAAAGGATTTAATTAGCGTGGGTGACATTACAATATTAAATATAGACCTAAACGAAATGACAGGCTAAAATTAGTTATGCGAAGACGAAGTTATGCTTCATATGTTTTCAGAGTCATATAAAAAATTCCGTAATAGTAATTTTCAAAATTCTAAGCTGTGTGGTTCTCGTTCGCATAATTCTACAATTTGCTGAAGACCGCAATCTGTCACCGAAACTAAGAATATCCCCGATAGAGAATTTTATCCCTAAAGAAAATAATCCCATCTACCTTGATAATCTAATCTACTAAGATATCTCTCAACACCGAATCAAAAAAGAAAAAATAGCGTCCCTGGGTCGGTGTTATTACGAACATTTTCAGCTTTAGTGAACGGGAAAAGTGGAGGGACGCGCTTGCGTTGAATGTTGGATTGCTGGGCCAATAAGGCATTCATCTTGAGAGAGGTGGTCGAGGAACAGGAATTGAAAACAGTGAACAAGAAAGTTTTAGCTATTCGCACTTTCGGAAGTGAAACCGACGAGCGTCGTGTTTACAATATAGTGGATATCACTTTAAGGAATGTGCAACACCGACTCGGTGTGTTGAAATACAGGCGGTTGTTTTTGACTCGATTACTTCGGTGAAAATTCATACTCCATAGCAGTTTGTTAGAAACATAGTGTTGGAAAAGGGAATTGTGTTAGCAGATTTTAGTATATCTGAGAAAATTGATGTTATGATTGATCCGGATTACATATCAGAGATTTTAGGTGAAAGGAATATAAGGATTAGTAAAAGGTTGATTGTAAGGGGATACGTGCTAACCATTTAATCGTCGGGAGTGTAGAATCGAGGTTTCATGCGGTAAAAGATTTGTAATCATTAGAAATGATTATGGTAAATCCGAATAAAGAAGTGTCTCTATCAGATAAAGAAACATCAAAGTCATTTGAACAAAATGCGACGCATGCAAACAAAGGATACGAAAGTCGTTTGTTATGGAAGGAGGATAGTAAGGCATTAACCAGTAATTATAAAATTACAAAACGTCGTTTATTTGGTTTAAACAAAACATTAAATAAAAGCAAAGAATTGTTTGTTAAATACGAGGGCATCATTAAGAAACATTAAGGTATATGTATTATAGAACGAGTAGATTTGAATTTAGACAAAGAACATAGAGGTTATAACAGGTAATTTTCTTACACATCATGCTGTAGTGTTTTGAATGGAAGGATAGTATAAAGATTAGGATTGTCTTTGAAGCATCATCAAAGGGGAAAGGCGCGTTATCGTTAAACGATTGTTTGGAGAGCGGACCGAACTTAATCCTGATTTACTTGAAATCTTGTTACGGTTCAAGTTGCGTAAAATTGCATTATGTGTAGATATTCAGCGCGCTTTATTAGAAGTAAGGATCGCAGAGGAAGATAGGCAATTTCTGAAATTTTTGTGGGTAAAAGGGTATTGTCCTAGACTCGGTCTCAGCCCTCACAATATTGAAACATACCAATATAAAAGAGTTACCTCTGACGTGATATCAGCCCATTCTTACTTGCCGCAGTCATTTGACTGCATTTAGAAAAATTCGAAAGTGAATATGAAGAAGCTTGTAAAATGTTGAACTATTTTTACGTGTATGATCTAACAGCACGCACATCAATCGTTTTCGAAGCTATAAAATTAAGCAAGGAAATTATCTACATTTGAAGTCAGGTCAGCCTGAATTTACGAAAAAGGGATACGAACTCCCAAATTCTAAATTAAGCTTGGGAACAAGATAATCTTGACCGCCTTGAAACATCCGAGAATTAGGTCAGCCATTAAAATTTTTTTGACTCTTTTGAGACAATATCAACGACAAATTTGCCATAGGCATTCACCAAATTTGCAACATAAAAGATAGTAACCTTTAAAACGATCGATTTTGAGTATCTGTGGGATACTGTTTGATCCATTGGGGTTGATAACCCCTTTCATTGCCAGAATGAAGTTGTTACTACAGAACACCTGGGAACGGGAGCTAAAATGGGATGAATAATTACCACGAATATTCAAGAGACATTTCAGTCATGGCTGGAGGAGATAAAAAGTATCCCTCAAATTTCTTTGTCTCTTCCTTACTTCTCTGATACGGAGATTCAAATGGCTGAAATTCACATTTTCTCCGATGCAAGTCCGAAGGCCTATGGTTGCGGGGCCTACTTCAGAAAACTGACCAACGGGCAGGTGAGCTACAGTTTCATAGTGCCAAAATGCCGCCTTGCTCCATTGAAATAATTGAGTCTGCCCAGACTCGAATTCATGGGAGCCCAAGTTTCGGCCAGATTAGCAGAATACTTAAAACAAGCATTTTCCTGGATTACATTTGACCATATCTTCTTCTGATTGGATTTGCAAATCAGCCTTCATTGGATAAAAGGAAACCCACTACGGTGGAAGGAGTTTGTGAGAAATCGCGTAGGTGAGATCCAGGAGAAAACCAACCGATACCAGTGGAATTACTGCAGAGGAAAGACTAACCTCGCAGATTCGTTAACCGGGGGACTGTCTGTCTGTGTTAGTGCAAGATGATGTTTGGTGGCATGGTCCAGACTGGTTGTCGAACCCAGGTCTGTGCCTTCACAACACAACGAATAGAGAATTCAACGAATTCAAGTTGCAAAAGAACTAAAGAAAGACTATGTTCCAACGAACAATATAGTAATGACTGTAACATGAGCTAATCGTGGTTATTTTCTCGATAAACTTCTCAAAATCACAAATGATTGTGTGAAATTAATTCCTATTATTTCATATATTTTTAGATTTTCAGCTAATTGCAGGTGCTCTCAGTCAAGGACTGTCGGGCCCATTGCGGCTGATGAAAGGATTCAGGCAGATAAACAATTAATCTGAATGGTTCAACATGGTAAGTTTAAGGAGGAGATAAGATATTTGAAAAGAGGTAAGAATGTTTCAAAGAGAAGTAAATTATCAATTTTAAATGTATTTATGGACGAAAATGATATTCTCAGAGTGGGAGGCAAGTTAAAAAATTTCGAATTAAATGTTTATTCAAAATATTCTATTTTGTTACAATCAAATCATATTTTAACTTACAATATTTTAATGCATTATCATAAAAAATATTTACATTTGGGAGCACAGGCTTTCTGCAAATTATTATCGCTTAGTTGCCGTTTTTAAAATTTCGTATGGATACTATTTGTAACTTAGTTTCTGTGTGGATAGTATTGGGAAAAAAATTATTTTCATCGAGCACTTCGATTACTGCCAGTGGAATTATTAGAGAAATAGAAACTTTTATATTATTCATGAGTAGGGCGATAAAGTTGTTTTCCATAATTCATCATTCAAATTCAAGTTCTAAAGTTAATCGTCGTCTTATTCATCTAATTGTTACTTCCTCGATAACGAATTGGTAAATTTATTTTATTCATTTCATTATGAGAATTGTCTGACTAAAATCTAGTTAATGGTTAAACTAAATTTCTTCAAACACTATTTTTTTTCCCTTTTTTTCTCGACACGGTTGTACATATGCATGCTAAAAAAAAGTTACTTTACTGTAGCGAAATTATGTGACTTCATTATAAATTACTGAAGGAAATAAATTGTACAGTTGCAAATTAAGTTTATTTACGGTAAAATATCTGTTTTCTTTCGCTATCTAATTTATTAAGGTACAATTATTACACTAAAAAGATATTACCGAAAACAAATGACCACAAAAAAAATATACATATTTGTGGTATGGTAGCTTTTACACTAAAAGAGTTTAACCAAGTATGCACTAAATTTGTTAAATAAATTACTTCCTAAATTATTCACACTGCATTCACTATTATGACTATGTAATCGGGGAACGTATCGTTTTTGTTTTTTTTTTCTTTCAATTACTATTTGCAGCAAAAACTAAATGATTTCAGATGTTTCTAAATTTTTAATAAACTTTATATAAAGATGTCTTGATAAAAGGATGATTAAAATTGTTATTCATAGAATATTCATATATAACACATTAACCCCTTGACATACGAATTTACTTAACTTCCTAATTAGATGGCAGATCTGATTTTGGATAATTATTGTTATTTTAATCCCTAGAATAATATAAGGGCATTTGAGGTAATGATGCGTTTTCAAGTGATTTTTGCATTTTAAATTACTTAATACTTAGTAATTTCATAGCGAATCAGACTCGTCATTGTATACGAAGGGGTTAAGAAAAACCAATGCATGCAATTGAGGGGATAAAACCCACTTTTTGGGAGGAATATTAGCTTGCAATAACTTTAAATTAAAAAAAGTACTTAACCATAAGAACGCATGCCTAAAAATGAAGATAGGGGAATTCATATTCAAGATCTTATTATTTCTTAATAAAATTCACTGGTTTTTTAAGCCTAAATATATATTAAAAAATAAATACATGGGGGATCTAATGTTTAAGCAGTCCATTTTTCATAAGAATATTTTTCATGTCTTATATAAAATAGTAAGTTTGTACATATATTTATAAAATATTTTTTCCAGTATTCTTAAGAAAAGACATCATTGTATCTTTTCCGCATTCTATATTGATCGTGTCAGAACTATAGTAAATTTTTTGTTGTATTAAATGTAATTTGTTGTATTTTTGTTGCGCACTTATTATCCTCGGATTCGAAACATCTGAATTCCTCCTCGTTGCTGCAATCCTGATTTAACAAATATTTTAGGTAGTGGGAACTACGCTGAAATATCCATTTTTTGGTGAAAGCATCGAATATTTTTTATTTATTATTTTAGATTTCTGAAAAAGTTTCTTTTATAAAGCTTTTTCTTTGAACTTTTTTTATATAGTTTCTGATATAGAATAAGAGTATGCGTAAAGTTTTAACAATAAAAGAAAGGATCAGCATCTGAATAAAAAAGTATTTGATTTACTTTAGTAAAATGTAAAATTAATTATTATGAGTTATTTTGAAGCCAAATGAGAGATATTGTGCTTGCCCCCATGTCGGCTTTGTCTTGCCTCCCCGTCGGCAAATCTCTGCCGCCGCCTCTGCTCTTGGTGGAGCAGATTCTAAGAACAATATAAGGACTCTTATAAAGGACTAAGGAGCTAAGGACTAAGGAGCTAAGGACTAAGGAGCTAAGGACTCTTATAAAGTGCTTTTTATTGCCATTATTACAGGAAAAAATTTGTATGGCAATATATTCATCCAATAAGGTGCCATTTACCAAGAATAAAAAAGGAATTTCAAAAAATGCTGAATGCCTTGCTTCTGTTTTGGTGAAGATAAAACTAAATATTACATTCGTGTGAATGCAAGATGATTTTCTAAGAGTACGTTAATTTTAATTTATGGTTAAAAATTTGCAGTTTTTAGAAATTTAGTTTATTAAGTTCATATTTTAAATTATTTAATATGTATTATAAAAAGTGGAGATTTTGTTTATTTTCTAGTACAGTTATATCATTGTAACATATTTATTTTTGGAATTTGACAGTGTAATCAAATTATCGCTACTGGGGTGAAATGTGTGAAATGTAAATTCATATATTTATACAGTAAAATTAATGTAAGTTTAAAAATTTGTCAATCAAAAAATGCATAAAATAAAATTCTTGCTAAGTTAGTATTTTGATTAAAACTAATAGTTTAGGCCAGACTTTCATGATAGAAATTATCTTGAGTTTGTATTTATTCTGATATTATGTTGTAAAAATAATTATTCAAATAAAGCATTTATTCAAGTAAATAATTTTAGAAATTTAATAGCTATAAATTCACTATCTGCATCAGATCTTCATTTATTTGATGGGAGTGTATCAATTTCAAAATTTAACTTTGAATCTTTTCAGAAAGAATCAACTGGAATCATCACTACTATTCCATTCATTAGCACAGTCTTATGACTGTTGAAACTTTAAGATTTCTTCCTGCTAAAGACTGCAACGAACTGTTCGAATATTATTTTGGTGATGGTATGGAACATGCGGAAGCAGCCAAATACCACAAAAAAAGTTCTGCATATTTCCAATATATAGCAGGATTAATCTTATTCTAAGAACAATTGAATATTGGTATGAAAAATGGAGACTTCTTTATCTGGGATCTCGAAATGAGCCTGGCATGATTGAAATAAATTAGTTTTGGAAAAGACTATAATGTATTTAGAAAAAATATCATCTGAAGGACAGTAGGAAACAATGCTGGCGACTCTTAATAGTAATATTCCTCTAAAGAGAAAGGCTGGCGTATCCATAAGAGTGAAACTTACTACCATTGTCCGAAGAGCTGTTGGAATTACAAGAGGCAGCAAATGACTAGCATGTGGTCGTCCATCTAAAGGCTCCAAGTTCTCCCAAAAAGAATGCATAACCTCACAGAAAATAGTAAATATCAACCTAATGCTAAAAAACTTGTTTGAAATCTTTTCTTGAGAAAGTTTATAAATGATTTATTCTATTTTTTGTATGCATATTGCACAATTAAGAATCAAATTTATGACAATATTTATTTGTATATTTCCTCTACTTGGAATGTAAAAATTCTTATATGAAAAATGTCTTTATTGTTTCTGTATATAGATAATATCTGCAGTGAAAAAAAATATTAAGTTAGTATCTAAGTTGCTGGAAATATTTCTAGAATTAGGCAGAAAAGCTAATATTAAGGGATAAAAAGGCTTTTTATTTATATTCTCACATTATATATTTTATTAATTAACTTAATATTGTACATATGTTTGAAAGAGTTATTTGAAAGGGTTACTTCTTGTCATTTGTTATGAAATTGTATGTTTATATTCTCAATAAATATTTTCTTGATATAATTTTTTGAAAATTTTATACCATTGTTTATATTGATGCTTAAATGTATAATGCATACTTTAGCTTTCAAGAATATTAAATTAACTGAAAGTTATATTTGTTATAAAATTATTAGAAATAAGTTGTCTTTTTAAATAGTTACACTATAGCTTCTTCTAAATTTGTGTTATAAAAAAAACATTGTTTTCTTTGGTATAATGTTATTATTCTCGTAAATCTATGAGCTAGACACAATTATTATTATTATTCTTTATTATAGCTTTCTCTAATTGCAATTGTAAATATAAATGCTATATTTTTGCTTCATTCAACTTAAATTTAAATAAGTTACAGCTATTGCAGTACATCGTTTGTTTAATTTTTGTAATATTGAATTTTATGTATGGAAATGTCAGCAAGATTTTTCTAGTGTTAAATTTGTATTATGTGTATTTGTATTTCATTGTGAATATACTAAGCATTTTTCAAAGAAAAAGGTTGGTCATAAATATTTCAGTAGAACTGAAGTATTATTTCTCTACAAATACAAATCAAAAGATAGATTTTTCTTTTTAAATTGGAAATTCATGATTTTTTTTTCAGGCCTGATACATTTCTAGATCAAAACTTGGAGAATCTAATTTTTTCATTCTTGGCATTAATGAAATTTCTTTTGTGTAATAATTCTATAGTAATTTTAATATCCCAAGAACTTTTTGTGTAAATTTAATCATTTTTTTGCTCAATTAATCATACTTATTTTACTCCTTGGTGTTTGAAACAATGCATTAATTTATAGATTAGCTTTTTCTGTTCCAAGCCTGAATTGTATAATTTTATATTAATAGCCATTTAAAATGCAGCATAATTATAGTGAAATAAACTGTGGGATCTTGACACTAATATAGGTAATAAAAGTTCATCACATATTTTAAAATTCTATTCCTCAAATTTTGTCAAATCTCCTTGCTTTATTTTTTATTTATTTATATATTTTTTACATTTAGATATTGATGTTTTATGATATATTTACTTATTTAAATAAAAAATGAAGTACTTAATAAAAATATTAAATACGAGCAAAGTGTCTGATATTTTAATTAATTGAAATGCTTTTCGATAGTTTAAATGCTATGAAAATAGAAGAGGGGGAGGAAAGTTTATTTTTAACTTTACAATGTGTAGCAACTCATATTTGCACTATTAACATTTTTTGATTTTTAAAAAAAATTAAACTTATAAAGTTGCAGATTTTTTTACTGGAAAAATGAATGCTTTTGTGGTAAAGAAATTCAATTCCTGCTTCTAAATTGATTTTTAAATTGCTCCCAGCATTATTTATATTCCGATACATTTATAAATCCTTGTGACATTAAAAACCAACAATAAAAGAAAATATGCTGTGCAAGATTAAATTGCAATCACTGTAATAATGTAAGATCTTAGATTATCGATAAATGGAGCAGAAGATGTATATGTCAGTAGAATAATAAGCAGAGCATTAAAATAAATGACACATAGAAATATAAGGATTTAAAAGTTTGTTATTTTTTACTAGTATAAAAAATCTGCTAAATATCGGGAAAATTTATGATAGGATATGCCTTAAATCTACCAATTTCAGCTACCCATTAATTTCCTTTGACCCATTCATTTCTACACAGAATGAAACAAGATAAATGTAGTATTTATCTCAATGGAAAGGCTATAAACAACTTACTACTATATAAGCAAATTATTTTTTTAAAAATTAGACTGTTGTTGCTTAGAATACATTTATGCACAATATCTTTAATGTAAAATCTAATTTCGATAAATTATAATGCAAAAAATCCTTTTATTACTTCGCACCGCGTGATTGACTGCCTTGCTTATTTGTGCTTATTGGAAGATGAAGGATATAACATTTTTAGCCTTTCATTCAGCTTTTTAGAAACTATTAACTACTTTAATTCAACAAAATTCCAAAGATAAATAGAAAATTAAAAAAAATAGTGGCAGAATAGATAAGTTTTACTGTCTCGTTTTTTAAAATCGTCTGCGTTAAATTTCAAAAAATTTACGATTCTCAAAAATAATTTAACCTTGTTAAATTGCGCGTAAATGAATTTAATATTACTGAAAATTTAAAATTCTGAATTTTAAAATATTAAAATATTTCTTGTAAGATATAATTCTCTCCGAAGTTATTTCTGAAAAGCGAAAATTTTCAGTTAATTACTAATTAATTAAATCACATTTGTATTTTTGAAAAATAAATGTTATTTTTTTTTCTTGTCATAAAGAATTACTATGCCATGTTTGGTTGAAATTGACCAAAGCGTGTATTAGAAGATGTGGGACATAGATGCATAGACACGACTTTCATTAATATTAAGAGAACATTTTGTAAATTTGCGGCATAGTAAAATACTTTCTTATTTAAGTAACAGGAAAATATTCTAAATATTGGCAAATAACAATATATGTGTAATTAAAATATATAACATACATTGCAAAAGATTAAATTGAATTCATTCAGTTTATGTGATCTAGTTCTTCAACATATCCAAATATTTAATTTTGTCCATGATTCCATCAATGAAAACTAAATTTCTCACTCCTTTTGCAGACATGCAGCCCCATACAAGAAGTGAACCACCTCCATGCTTGTCAGAAGGATTGGTGTTTTTAGGAAGAATTTCAGAATTGGGCCTTCTCCAAACATAACATCGACCATCACTACCAAAAACATTGAACTTACTTTCGTTACTGAATATTACTTGATTCCAGAAGTCAGGAGGCTTTGAAATATGACTTTTAGCAAATGAAAATCTTTTCTTTCGATTTATTTTGGAAATGAATGATTTTGTTATGGCTACGCGACCATTATAATTTGCTTTTCGAATTACTCTTCGAATTGTTTCTGCAGAAACACACTTTCCAATTGTTCTTGAAGTAGATGTATCAATTTTTGTAGCACTCACCTTAGGATTGTTTGCTACCTCTCGAATAACTCTTCTCTTGGTCGTGGTACTGAGGATTTCTTTTCTTCCTCTTCCAAGTTTATTAGCAATTTGTCCATACATTTTATACTTCTGGATAATTTTTTGAACTCATCCTGAACTGCGTTGAATTTCCCTTGCAATTTCTCGTAGAGATTAACCATCTTCAGACAATCGAATAACAAGTTTTCGAATTTCAACATTTGTTTCATTTCTGGAGCTCATTATGATAACCAAAACGTTTGTTTTCGTTTGGAAATCAATGATTGCCAATTAAAGTAACAAAACTAATTTACTTATTCATTTGAAAATAAATAATGGCAGTCAAGTCGCATATTTTATAAGGTGTATACTTAATTTTGTGACTTTGGAATTTGCAACTTTGACATAAAAATTACTGTAATAAAAATATTGTTGATTCCTCCGTTTTGTTTTTTAGCCTAATACTTTTGTTAATGTATATTTTGTCGTTCTTATAAATATTAGCCATAAATAGGAATGTTAAGATCAAAAAGAATAAAATTAAAGGAGAAAGGGTATAGTGTATACTCAATTTTGGGAGCCACTGTATATATGTGTATATATTTCTAAACTTTGACTGAATTTTTAAGGTTAAGACAATTTTTAAAAAAAATATTTCTTTTCAAATATTGTAGCAACTATTTTTATATATTGTTACTATTTCTCTATATAGGCATCAATATTAATTAATGAGTCTTCATTATTATTTCTTTTTCAACTTCATTTTCTGATTACATTTAAGCAGCCCATATATTTTTTGGTTCTCATAGACTTTTTTATGATATCTTTTGTTTAACACAACTGTTTTTTATCACAACTTAGTGTCAATTTTTAAATGTTTTTTTATGTAATAGATCAAAAATAATTAACACGAATTTTAAATTAGAGTACTTGCATTAACTTATTTAACATTTTTTTTTTTGTATTCTGTCTTTGTTTGTCTTTCATTTATTCAAGATTTTTATTTAATTACCACTTTGTGTTCATATTTAAATGTGTTCTAATGTAAGGAATCAGAAAAAAGTAACATGAATTATAAATTGAAACTTTGTTCTTGAATTGGAGTAAAGTGTCTTGATAGAAGTTAAGAACTTTTGTTATGAAATCAATGTTTTTTTGTTTCTTGCCACCTTCTATATGTATTTTTCATTCTTTATGCTTGTTGCTGCTGCAACAGAATATTAGATCTCATTATTTTCCTTTTAATATTTTACTTATAATTGTACCGTTCTCTTGAAATGTTTGTAATAAAGAAAATACTTCTCAGATTATTTCTTTTGATTTGAAATATTGGAACAATTCTGTGTGTTTTGAAGACTGATTATGTTCTCATTCCAGTATATTCTTTTCTCAGCCTTTTATTAAAATTAAAAACTGAAAATATTGTTTGTTTTTGGTATACTTTATTGGAAAATGTATTTTTTGGCATATTCAAAAATGTATGCTCAGTTGTTATTACATGTGAATTCTAATTATATCTAAAATTTCTGTTCCATACTAATGTCAATGCAGAATGAAATCTGCTTTCTCTCTGATAAACTTAATAATTAATCTATATTTCCAAAAACTGAGATTGGAATTTGATGTGTATATGTTTAATTCTATGAATTTTTAAAAATAATTATTTATGGCCTAATCTGTTTGTGTTTTACATTTCTTTAACAATACTGCATGTTCAATTGAAACATTTTTTGTATTTTCTTTTATAGGTATGAAAAATTATGAATGGGACTTAGTTGAAATGTATTGAAGGAGCTAAACTAATCTTAAGACATTAATCAGGTGAGTATATTTTTGCTAGTCTCTCATATTTGTTTTTGTTTGTCTTTCATATATTCAAGATTTTTTATTTAATTACCACTTTGTGTTAATACTTAAATGAGTTCTCATGTAAAGGATCAGAGAAAAATTAACATGAATTATAAATTGGACCTTTGTTCTTGAATTCAAGAAATGTGTCTTGATACAACAAGTCATGAACTTATGGTATAAATTCAATGTTTTTTGTTTCTTGCCACTTTCTATTTGTATTTTTCATTCTTTATGCTTGTTGCTGCTGCAACAGAATATAATATTTCATTATTCTCATTCTAATAGTTCACGGTTTACTTAAAATGTTTGTATTAAAGAAAATTCTTCTAAGACTGTTTTTTTTTATTTCAAATATTCGAACATTTCTCTTTGTTATTAAGACTGATTTTGTTTCTCATTCCAGTATATTCAGCCTTTTTATATGATTAAAAACTAAAAATATTGCTTTTTTAGGATATAAGGTATTTTTAAATGTAAAGTTTATTTGTTTGGCATATCAAGAAAAGTATGCTCAATTGTTATTACATTTTTATTTTAATTATATCTAAAATCTTTGTTACATACTAATGTCAATGCAGAATGAAATCTGCTTTTTCTCTGTGATGAACTTAGTAATTTATCTGAATTTCGAAAAACTGAGATTGGGATTTGATGTGTAAATTTTTAATTGTATGAATTTTTAAAAATAATTATTATGGCCTAGTGTGTTTGTTTTTTACATTTCTTTAACAATACTGCATATTGAATTTAAACATTTTTTTCAATTCCTTTTATAGGTTGGAAAAGTTATGAGAGGGACTTAAAATGAAATGCAAAGAAGGAGCTAGACTAATTTTGAGCCATTAATCAGGTCTGTATATTTTTGTCTGTCTTGCATATTTTCAATTTTTTTTTTATTTAATTCCCACTTTGTGTTCATATTTAAATGTGTTCTAATGTAAGGGATCAGAAAAAAGTAACAGGAATTATAAATTGGGCCTTTGTTCATGAATTCAAGAAATGTGTCTGGATACAACAAGTCATGAACTTATGGTTTAAATTCAATGTTTTTTGCTTCTTGCCACTTTCTATGTGTATTTTTCATTCTTTATGCTTGTTGCTGCTGTCACAGAATATTAGATCTCGTTATTCTCGTTTTAATATTTTACTGTTCACTTAAAATGCTTGTAATAAAGAAAATACTAAAAAGACTATTTCTTTTGATTTCAAATATTCGAACATTGTGTGTTATTAAGCCTGATTATGTTTCTTATTCCAGTATATTCTTTTTTCATCCTTTTTATATAATTAAAAACTGAAAATATTGCTTTTTTAGGATATAAGGTATTTCAAAATGTAAAGTTTAATTTTTTGGCATATCAAGAAAAGTATGTTCAGTTGTTATTAGATTTTAATTATATGAAAGCATGCTATAATATAGAGTCGAAACGGCGTATACACGTAAATTTATATCGTGATTTTTAGGTGGTGTGTACATTTGTTTAAAAACTAATATCTTGTAATCAGTTGTCTTTTCAAATTTAATGAAATATTTTAAGTTGTGAAGTTTTTTGTACTCTGCCTTTCTCTGCAAGAAAAATATTTCATATGAATGCCATAGAAAGTACCTCATTTTTTTTTCAAAGTATACGATATCCATCTGTGCATTTTTACCATTTCAATAGTAAAATAATTGATTCTCAGTTTGCCAAAAGTGCTTCAATTTCCCCCTGTGAAGAAAAGGGAAAATTTGTCTTCCGAACAACGCCGAAGCGACAGCATGTACTTTTGTTTTCTCTCAGTTTGTTGTGCTTGCGTAGAAGATTTAGAAAATGCCCATGTCTTTATAAATGTTAAAATAAAACGTATGAAAAATCAACTATTTCTTCAATTGATGCAATTATCGTACACTGATTGTATATTGTACCCTGGACGTGATATGTTGAAATTTGGAAATTTTTAGGAATGCGCGACAGTTTGGAGGAAGAACGGTGAGGAGTTGAAACAAGAGGTGGGCACATTTTTTATTTCATTTTTTTAAAATGATTTGGTTTAAAAATGCATATCAATAGAATAAAGAAGAAAATTAAAGAATCATAAAATATCTTAATGAAACATCTAACTAAAATAAAACATAACTAAGGTAAAGAAATTTCTAATGAATACACGAAAGAAACCAAACTTAATGAGCTTGTGAGTTTAAAAACTCAGCTCACGGAAAAATTAAAGGATTTAATTAGCGTGGATGACATTACAATATTAAATATATACCTAAACGAAATGACAGGCCAAAGTGAGTTATGCAAAGACTAGAAAGACAAAAAATCGATCAAACATCTAAGCTAGAAAGACAAATAAAAATTTAAGTGCTATTCCAAAAATAAGGACAAACAGTCCAGTTACAAATAACGCGGAAAATGTTATCCCCTTAAGAAATCAAAGTGTTAATTTACCGAAATAAAATATACAAACCTTTCATCGTGATTGCAATCAGTTAATAAACTTTTAGAATTCTTTCGAAGTTGCAATTCATAAAAATGATTCATTAACAAAAATTGAGAAATTTACTTATCTAAGAACGTATCTTCGTGGAATTGCCTTAAATGCCGGGATTTACCTTAACTTAGCAAAATTATGATGCTTCGATATAGTTATTTAAAGAAAGATTTGGCCGAACAGACATAATCATATCTTCTAGCATGCATATACGTTTATTGATTGAAAAAAATAATAACTTGCTTAAGTGGAGCAGGTTTAAGAAAAATATATGATGCATTAGAAACTCAGATTTTTGCAATCATTAAATGTAACTTCATGTACTTATAGTAATACCAGCTATTATCCGTGACTTCGTTCGCTTGGAAATTTTAATGTATATGTATGCGAACTGACTTAGGCATCTTGCGTGTCAATCAATACCTAAGCTCCGTTAATGATTAGGTCATTGTGAGTGCCATCCAGCCTATGTTGTTTCACTACCATGGTTAGAAGATCACCCTGTTCTACCTGCGAACAAAGGTCTTGCTGAGAAAAGATTGAAAAATACAGTTGATAGAATCAAAAATCTTGGTATTCTACGGGACTATGAAAATGTTTTTGAAGATTGGAAGAAAGAAGGTATTGTTGAAGAGTTAAATAGTGAAGATTTCAAGGACTCTAAGTGTCACTATCTTCCTCATCGACCTGTCATAAAAGACAATTCAACAGCAAGGATCAGACCTGTCTTCGATGGTTCTGCAAAATCTAAAGGAAGTCCATCCTTAAATGACTGCCTAGTAACAGGTCCAAACCTTGCGGAACTTATTCCATCCTTAATAAATAGGTTTGGTATTGGAAGGTATGGTGTGATTGCCGATATACGCAAAGCTTTTCTACAGATTCGGCTGAATGACAGTGACAAGGATTATCTGCGATTTCTTTGGTGGCAAGATGGAGATTCAAATATTGTCAAAATCTACAGACATTGCTCTGCAGTGTTTGGGATTAAATCAAGTCCATTTCTTTTAGGGGCGACATTGAATCACCTATTAGATGGAGCTCCTGATTGCTACAAGATGACAGCTCAACTCCTACAGAAATCTATGTATGTTGACAATTGTGTGGCTAATGTTAAAAGCGAAGCTGACTTGACAAAGTTTATAAATGAATGCCCAGAAATCATGGCTCTCGGAAAATTTGATTTACGTGGCTGGCAACACAATTCTTTTGAGTCCTTAAGAGACAATTGTAATGAATCTCAAGATGCTTCTCCTACCTTACAAGACGTTCCAGTTCTTGGTCTTCTTTGGAACATTGAAAGAGACACGTTAAAAATTGATGTCAGAAGTGACACGCAGAGTGAATCTGTGAAAGTAACAAAGAGATATATTCTCTCAAAATGTCACAAAATAATTGACCCTATTTGAATTACTGCCCCTTAACTTTAATTCCAAAAATATTGCTCCAAGAAACGTGGAGAATTAAGGCTAATTGGAATGATATTCTTCCAGAAGAAATCACTCATAAATTTGAAAAATGGGACAGACAGTGGGGTCAATTCACGGTCACGTGTCAGGTACCAAACAAACTGTTTCTGTTCAATTTTCAACCGTTCTGCGCATGTCGTGATGTCTGCCAATAACGTTGACGAAACCATTGTTTAGTAAATATTACGCTAGCCGATCAATTATTAAAAACATCTGGGTTTTTTTTAAAGATATTATTTTGAATTATTTTCTCAGTTATATAATTTTATTTCTTATATTAAAATTTTAATTAATATTTCGATGCAATTATGGTTTTTGCATAATTAATTAACATTGCTTTTTAATTCGTTTGGTGCCACTTTATTCTTTCCTCCCCCTCTTTTTTTTATCCGAAGGATACATTTTGACAAATGACTATGGCAGTGTTTTTGAAAAATTACATATGTATTTTTACATATTATTAAATGTTGAATCTTATGAATATAGTTCCCCTAGTTAGTTCTTTTTAAAAATAATTATTAGTCTTAGATAAGTTAATATTTTAAAGCTTACTAATAAGATTATTATATTTTTTTCTTATGTAATTACTTTTATAAATATTGAGACTTTGATGTTTTCAGTTTGCTATGAGGAAAGAACATGAAACTCAAATTATTATATATTGAATAAATTATGTTTACAATTTCAAATTATGAAATTTAAAAGGTATGGATACCTTTTTTTAAATTTATGCAATTTATGAATAAATAGTTTCATTTTAATTTGTAGAAATCATTAAAGGAAAAAACAAAACAAAGTCACGCTTTTATAATTTTTATTTATACATTACAAATATATATATATATATATATATATATATATATATATATATATATATAGAGAGAGAGAGAGAGAGAGAGAGAGAGAGAGAAAATATATGTGATAATTATTTGAAAAAATATGATCAAATGTATGTTTCAATGTACTCACTAATTCAAAAAACTATTTACTATTTATCAACATTTATTTTTCTAGACACTTAGAAATAATATAAACACAGTATGACAAGAATGTCAATGTAAAGGATCAAATCAATTTTATTCAACAGAAACATCCTAGATACTAAAGAACAGGGTTTTTTTTTTTATCACTAATAAAAACATAATGTTGAACAATATACTTTTAAAGAACATTTATGATTTTTTTTAATGCTAAAGTTACATTGATAAAAATTACATTGAATGAATATCAAAATAAAACAAAAACATACAATACAGTAAATTTAACAAACAAGAATAAGGTCATGATATATATATATACACACAGAGAGAGAGAGAAGTTAAATAGGATATACAGAAGAGTTGAAAGAAACACTTTTATGCTTTCACAGCATTTTATAATTCAAAATTGATAGGTTAAAGAAATAGAAAAAAAAAGTGAAACATGCATGTAGCAATGAAGTTGGGAATAAAAATTATATAATAAATGCTGATATGGAAATTGATTTTCAATGAAAAGATCTTTATTAAAACAGAAATCACTGAGGTGCACAGTGTTATAACAGGATATTATGATAACAGTCAATCTCAGTTTAAATACAATAAACTATTGATATTTCATTTTTAACAATAGAAAAGTTGTTTGATATAAATTCATTTTGAATCCATCACAAATCTGCAACTGTAATTAGAAAACTAGTAATATTCACTTCCACCTAAGTTTAGCATTATAGCAGTTGTTATTTTTGCAACAGGAGTTTGTTTACTTATATTAATTAAATTTAGATAAGATTTTGTAAAAAAATGCAATGTGATATTCATGTAAACATTTTAAGCCTTCTAATTATATTCAAAATTATCAGAAATTTCATCAAATGTGAATAAAGTAAATTAGAAATGCACTCACGATTTTCTTTGATTGTTTTTGACGGCAAATCGCTTACCGATTTCTTTTTTTTTTTCGAAGAGTTTTTCTAACAAATTACTGGAACAGCTATATTTAATAAATGCACACACACTGAATGAATTCTTCAAAATGATCGGAGCATATTACCGACTTCGAAGGCTTGAAAAAATCTATACCAAAACTATCAACCCACGTCAGGATTGCTGAAAGGAAAATAAGAAAACATTTTATCATTACAGTCACTCTTGTGTTTCGCATTAAAGCATGCATCCATCAGCACACCAGTATTTCCTCTCTTAACATATAATAAGAGGAAAGAAAATGACTCAAAAATTATAACTTCAAATGTGTGGTGGTGTTCATGTAGAGTGTTGTATAAAGCACTTCATCGCTGTTAGAAAAATAAACTCTTTATTTCACTAACAACTATCATAACATCACAGCTTACCTCACGTATACATAGAACGGGGATTCTCCGGGCGAAGTATTAACATAGATAGTATTAGGGAAAGTAGATAGGTAGAGCTTTAGAATAACATGAATGCAAGATGGCGCTACGATCACTACATGAGTATCCCCCTAGTGAACAAGGAGAACGATAATGTGATAATACAAGATAAATATACGCGCATAAGAATAAAACATCACGTAATACAATAAGTATAATATAGGATAATGGTTTCAAATGGTAAATAGAAATTGATGTAAATAGATGCAATAATATATGAAATACATAAAATTACTGTTACAATATATATACACGGCAACTTATATCTCAGCAATTAATCTCGCTGGAAAATGGACATGACGTCCACTACTAGTGGTAGTTGGTTTTGTCGATAATTGTTCATTTTTAGAAGAAAGTTCACCTTGAGTTTTATGAATAGATGCAGGTATAGAAGGTAACGAATCATTAGATCCTGTCAATACATATGCAGGTTTGAGACAGTCTATTGAAACTGTGACATTTTTATTATTAATTTTTAATACAAAAGTTTTATCTTTCCTGCTGATTACAGGGTGTGGACCAGTATAAGGAGGTGAAAGAGGAGGTTTAACACTGTCACTCTCAAAACTACATGAGAGCAAGTATTTAAGGATGGATGAATATAAATAGGCTTAACCGAGTGTCTAGACGTTGAGATAGGATTTATAGATTGCATTAGTGCTTTGAATTTTGATACATAAGTATCTGTTGGTATTGATAGATCTACTTTTGAGGTTAAAATGTCAGAAGGCAATCTGAGGGTTGTACCAAGGACTAATTCAGCACATGTGGCATTTATATCCGGTTTAATTGCAGATCGAATTCCGAGTAAAACTATGGGAATAGTTTCAGTCCAGTTTGGATGACAATGGACTATAATAGAACTCTTAAGATCCCTGTGGAAACGCTCTACAATTCCATTGGATATGGGATGGTAGGACGTTGTACGGATTCGATTTGTACCCAAAATATTATTCAAATGTCTAAATAGATGTGAATCAAAATTTTTACCTTGATCTGTAGTTATAGTTACTGGACAACCGAAACGAGATATCCAATTATGAAGTAGGGCTTTACATGTTGTTTCAGCAGTTATATCTGAAGTAGGAATAGCTTCCGGCCATCTGGTAAATCGGTCAACTATTGTCATACAATATTTATAACCATCAGATGGTGGGAGTGGTCCTATGAAATCGATATTTATATGGGCAAATCGAGCATCTGGTAAAGCGAAAGTGCCTATAGGAGATTCTGTATGTCTTTGAATTTTAGAACGTTGGCGATTATGACAAGATTGAACAGAATTTTTAATAAATGAATTCATGTTTGGCCAAAAATAATGTTTAGTAATCAGCTTTCTTGTTGCTCGAATGCCAGGATGAGAAAGATTGTGAATATTGACAAAAACTATTGAACGAAAAGAATTTGGAATGTACGGACGAGGTGACTTAGTAGATAAGTCGCAATACAAGGTTTCATCCTCTAAGGGAAAATATTGCTTTTCTATTTTACAATGTGAAGACTTCAGATATTTTTTCAGTTCAAAATCATTTAACTGTGCAAGTGAGATGTCATGAAAATTTAAATTCTTTTTTGAAATTGAATCGATTTCAATGCGAGACAATGCATCTGCAACAATGTTCTCTGTACCCTTGACATAACGAATATCGGTAGAAAATTGGGATATGAAGTCTAAATGTCTAAGTTGACGAGGTGAGCATTTATCCGGCTTTTGCTTAAAGGCTTCAGTAAGGGGTCTTTGATCAGTATAGATTAAAAATTCCCTACCTTCAAGCATGTGTCGAAATTTTTTTATGAAAGCATAAATAGCAAGAAGTTCTCTGTCGAACGTTGACCAATTAGTTTGACTTTTAGAAAATTTTATTGAGAAAAATGCAATGGGTTCCCAGATTCCATTTGAAAGTTGATTTAAAGAACTTCCAATAGCAAATCAGGATGCATCAGTCCACAGACTTAAAGGAGCTCCAGGAATCGGATGTTTGAGTAGGGTAGCTTCGGCAAGAGCTTTCTTAGCATTAGAAAATGCCTTGTCAGCTTCCTCAGACCATTGCAGAGTAGTTTCAGATTTTTTTGATGGCCGTGGTGATTTCTTTTTGTTAGTATGGCCTTCAAGAAATTTAACCACAGGTGATAATATGTGAGCTGCCTTGGGAAGAAATCTGCGGTAAAAATTAAACATACCCAAAAATCTACGAAGTTGAGTAAGGGTAGTGGGTCGTGGGAATTCTTGAATTGCACTAACTCGATCAGGAATTGGAGAAATACCTTCTTTGGAAACTTTAAATCCTAAAAAATCTAGAGTAGGAACAACAAATGTACACTTAGAAGATTTAATTGTCAGTCCATAATGGTCTAATTTTGAAAAGAGAGCTCTGAGATGTTGTCTATGCTCTTCGATTGATTTTGAAGCAATTAACAAATCGTCAATAAAAGCATACACACCATCCAAATCTCTAGTAACTTCATCAATAAATCTCTGAAAGGTACTTGATGCATTACACAAACCGAACTGCATCCGAGTGCTCTCGAAGAGTCCGAACGGAGTACAAATAGCTGTTTTATGAACGTCCTCGGTCTCAATCGGAATTTGATGAAACGCTTTTACTAAATCAATATGAGAAAAAATTGTGGTTCCATGAAGTTCGCTAGTAAAATCCAAAACACTGGGAACAGGATATTTGTCCTTTTTGGTCTGAGCATTAAGAGCTCTAAAATCACCAACAGAACGCCAATCGTCACTTCCTTTTTTCGGAACCATATGTAGAGGAGAGGCATAATTGCTGTTGGATGGCCGCATATGGCCTAAATCCAACATATGCTGAAATTCCCTTTTAGCGATTTTTAAGAGATCGGCTGCTAGCCTACGAGGTTTTGCATAAACAGGAGAACCAAAAGTTTCAATATGATGCATAACAGAATGTTTTACAGTTTGGTTTGCATATGGAGCTTTAACAATATTAGGAAAATCATTCAATAACTTTGGATTTCAATAACTTTGAAAAATCATCATTACAAAATGCAGATTTTACAGAATGAACATCAGTATTATTAAGAATAGCATGAGCATTTATATGTGTACACATATCATTTAAACTACTATTTCTTAAATCAGGTTGCAAGTTAAAATGATGTAGAAAATCTGCACCAATAATTGCAGTTTTAATATCACAAACAGAAAAAGGATAAACAAATTGTTTTCTTAAACCTAAATCTAAAGATAATAATTTTTGTTTGTAAACATTTATGATAGAACCATTTGCTGCAAAGAATTTTTGAATCGGAATACACAGTTTATCATTTCTAATCGCAGGAATCAAACTACAATCACTGCCAGTGTCAACGAGAAAATTTACGTTTGATTTTCTATAGCTAACAAAAAGGCGACGAGAACTACTGGGCGTGGCGTATGTCGCCGCTACTCCTTGCCGTTGTGGTTTGGCTGATAATTGCAAGGCGGAAGGCATTTATGCGCTTTGGAGTCGTACTTCCGATGATACAACAAACACTATTCGACTGAGAGGAGCTATGCTGTCGAAAGCGAAAGTCAGTTCGTATACGAGAATTATTTCTCGGTCCGCGACTGGCATTTCTTGGATCGGCGTAAAGAAGCAACTTCTTCGAAAAGTGCTTTAATTTCTTCAAGAAGTTCTGACTGAGAGGTATTATTTACATTTGCACAGGAATTAGAGCTTGAAATGTTGCTTACCTCGGGTGGCGTAACTTCCATGATTCTATCCGCAATTTCTGCAGCTTTAGTGGAATTTAGAGGATTAATTGCTAGAGATACAGACTGGACGGTTTTGGGCAGTTGTTGTAAAAATAACTCCAGAAGAAGAGTATCCGAAATTTGATGGTTTTCGCCTTTGCATAACTCGTAGTAAATCAGTCGGCTTTCGGTCACCTAACTGTTCGCCGGCAAGAAGACATCTAATTTCTTGAGATTTCGATTCACCGCATCTTTTTACAAGTTCCTCTTTCAATTGCTTGTAAGGATCGTCTTTGTCAGGACAAGTGATGACATCACGAACTATGGCTGCTGCTTCAGGAGAAAGGTTGGCGAGACAATAGTTCTACTTGGTTGCACTGGCAGTTATCGGTTTCGGAACTGCAAGCTGAAATGTTGCCTCTGCCATTATAAACCAAAGTTGAGGGTCTCCAAAATTAAATGGAGGCATCTTCACGGCAGAATTCTCTTCCATGTTGGAGAACTTGAAACGGAAACAGCTCAGAACAGCAATGGCAGGCGCTGAAAGTTTTGAAGTTTACTTATACATGATCTCTTTCCCGGGTCACCATTGTGGTGGTGTTCATGTAGAGTGTTGTATAAAGCACTTCATCGCTATTAGAAAAATAAACTCTTTATTTCACTAACAACAATCGTAACATCACCGCTTAGCTCACGTATACATAGAAAGGGGATTTCCCGGGCGAAGTATTAACATAGATTGTATTAGGGAAAGTAGATAGGTAGAGCTTTAGAATAACATGAATGCAAGATGGCGCTACGATCACTACAAATGTAAACAAAAAATCCGCTTCTTACTTGGCGGAGAACGTTAATGGCAGACAGATCGACGAAAGCGGCGCGGATGAAACTTAAATGCCATGCGCAAGAAGTGCATGACATGTCACTTTTACATCACATGAATTGAACCCGTTACATCAGTTAAAGAAACCAGAAATACGAAGATGGATTCAGGGGCATAAGAGCTCAAAACATAGTTTGCATGTATTTTGTGATTCTAGTCAACAAGCCTATGCTACTTGCATTTTCTTAAGATCTGTGAACTAGCAAGGAGTTACTTGTCATTTAGTAGCAGCAAGATCACGAATAGCACCTCTAAAAAGTATTTCCATTTCCAGATTGGAGCTATTGGGTTGTTACATAGGCTTGCGGCTTGCCGAAACTATTTGCACTGATTTAGAAGAACTTGGTCATATACCTGTTTATTACTGGTCAGATTCCATGAACTGTTTGTACTGGATTAAAAATGATAAGAAATGGGCAACGTTTGTAATGAACCGAGGAAAGGAAATTAGATCGGATAGTGAACCCGATCAGTGGAATCATGTACCTGGAAATCTAAACCCAGCTGACTTATCTTCGAGAGACTGTTCAGTTAATACTTTGGTAGCTCGAAGATGGTGGGAAGCTCCAGCCTGGTTAACAGAGGAAGAAGAATTGAGGCCCATATCTAATTTATCCCCTGACAAAAATGTCGTCAATGCAGAAAAGAAAAAAAATCAGTTGTCACTTCTCTGTTTGTGTCAGATTACATTAGGGAATTCTTAATAAGAGTTTCGTCATTTGAGAAGCTGATTCGAGTTACTGCATGGATGATAAGATTTTCCAGAAACAGTAAACTAGCAAAATTTTGTCGTGTAACAGACATACTGACTCCTGACGAACTGAAAGAAGCAGAAACAAAAATCATGTTGATTGTACAAAAGACATTATTTGTTTCCGGTAAGAACGAAAGGCCTAAAAATATCCAATATATTGTTGACCAAAATGGATTATTAAGAATGAAAACCAGATAAAAAATTTCCAGAAGATACTCAAGATTAAGACTGTCAAGAGACTTGATCTTTGATTTTAATTTAGTATTGAGTTTTAAAATTTCAAACTCAAAAGACGGGAGTGCCGCGTGCGCGAGCAAAATTGTATAAAACTCAACTCCGGAGTTTCTGGTCCTACAAGAACAACTACAACTTCTAATTCTTACTTGTAAATAATGTGAAGAGTGTTCGTTATACCAAATGTGAATTTTTCTTTTGAAAGAGTAACTGTCTTTGAAATAATTAAGATATTATTTACCCTTAATTTAAACGTCATCACTTGTGATAAAAGATCCTATCTTATTTTACGAGTCAAAAGAAGCTGATGATTCAGAGTTTTTTAGTAAATTGAAGATAGTTTCGGTTTGTGTATTACTGAATACTGGTACAACAAATATCACCGACTTCGAAGGCTGAATATATCTATACCAAAGCTAATAACCCAAATCAGGATTGTTGGAAAGAAAATAAGAAAACATTTTATCATGAAAGTCACTCTTGTGTTTCGCATTAAAGCATCCATTAGCACACCAGTATTTCCTCTTTTAACACATAATAAGAGGAAAGAAAATGACTAAAAATTATAATTTCAAATGTAAACCAAAATTCTGCTTCATACTTGGAGGGAACGTTAAGAACGAACCACAATCTAGAAATCGACTCTCTGTATGTCAACCTTTTTGAGTCCAATCATAGGCTTCCTTTTTCCGTTGATGTGGTTTGTTGCTTACTGTATTGTGATTGGTTAGAAAATTACGTGTTTATTTACATTATAGAGGGAAGTCAGAGAGCGGGATTTGTATTATTAAATTATTGCTTATCCAGATAAGTGTGAAATGAGACGAAAATGTTTTTTCCCTCATACTTTCAATCTTGAAACAAGCATTTTAAAAATTATTTCCATGCTGTCTATGGCATTTTTAGAAATTTTAGCGAAGATAAACAGCAGTAAGGTCAGAATAAGTATTGAAAGCTATTGTATTCCCAGCTTTCAAGAAGGTTTTAAGAAAACAATTACAATTATTATTTATGTAATATTTAATACTGTGTTGTAATTTAAAATTTTTCCATTAAATTTGTGCCTGTCTTAAGGAGTTATTTAATTTATGAATTTTTTTACAAACATTTCACTCTTTTAAATTCTGTTAACCTCCTTTTGATAAACACATTGTTTTATGCATTTTTGTTATTTTATCCAAATTAATATTCATATAATTCTTAGTATTTAATTTAGATATAATTAGCTAATAATTTTAATTACTGCTAAGAAACAGAATTATTGAATTTTTTCAGTTCATAGAATTATATTTTAAAGATTTTTAGTTTTAAAATTCTTAAAATAGAAAAAGAAATTCAACATACAAAAAGAGAAAATAATTGCTGTAATTTCTAAATATTCATAATTCTCATGAAATATGTAGTGGACAATAGAATATAGAAATAGTAGTTTTTGTTTCATACCAATCTTTAAAAGAATTAACTAAAATTTGTAGAAACATCCTACACTGTTTATTACTTTTAAAGTTTACTTTTTATTACTTTTGAAGTTTGCTTTATGATACTGTTAGTGCATGGATATAATTATTATTAAAATAGATTTTTTAAATAGGGGATCTTTTTTCATGAAATTCAGTTGACAATGCATTCAGATATTGAGTGTTTAGCTTTTTTCTCAGTGGTTTGAAAAAATTTTAAAATCTTATATTAGAAACAATGATTGAATATTATATTTCTTTTCAGTATTTTTATATGGTTATATTTTATTGTTATGAATGTTATTGAAATATGTTGGTTATATTAAATATAGCACCTTTATAAACTGTCTTGCTAAATAATCACTTGAACAAATATCAAAAAAGAAATTGCATACTATACATAAAAGAAAATTGCTGCATTTAGAGATATTTGAAAATAACATCACAGTATTTATGATTTGTGTAGAATAGTACTTGTGATATTAAATCAGAATAGAAATAAATTTTCCACTTTCTTTTTGTTTCTTATATTAATTCCTTTAAGTAGATTAAGAAAATTAATGTATAAGATTAATTTTTTTAACACTTCAAATGAAGAGTTTGTACTATAGTAATTCTTAGTATTTTAGATAGGTTTCCTATTCATTCTTTTATTGACTAATTCTCTGTTTAATTTTTAAATATTATAGAATTCATTTCAAGTCATTTCTTATTTGTGATTAAATTGGCTAATGATCTATGTTACCTTGAAACAAATATTTCATATTGAATAGAATGTCTATACTTATATTCATTTTATAAATAATAAATATGTGTATATGCAAAAAGATTTGTATTATAAGTTATACTTATGAATTAAAGTGGCCTTTTCAAATATCCAAATAAAAATCTGGCAAATTTTAAACAAATTGTTTTCAAGTGAATTACTGATAAAAATTCTTCACCATTTTACATTGGTATTGTTTTAAACAAAATCATTGGTACTTCAAATAGAAATAAAGTTCTTCCTTTAGTCAATAGCTTATGTATTAAAATAGTTTTTAATAAAATTATAAATATATAATAACTTTTCCTTATATAAAAGATGAGATTGTGATTTCGATAACATTGTCATTTCTCAAAAGATTTGGTGATATTCCTTAAGTCATATATTATAGTATTATAAAACTATTGTCTATTAATAATATAGTTTCATTAATTAAATTGCAAGTTGTTCAGTGTTATTTTTAAGTGTTTCTGTAACTAACTGAAATGATTAAAAAATGTTGTATTACAAAGGAATTTAAATAAACACTTCATTCATCAGTTATTTTCAAACATGACTCCATTGCTTGATATTTTATTTTAAAAAATTACACTTCTTAAATTATTGTACACCTTAAAAAGTTGCCTCCCCCCCCCACACGAAGTAGATTTACGTTTTAATTTTGCAAGGAATTTCTCACACTTATATTGTTTCACTGAAATTCCTTTTTTATGTTTGATAATAATTATAAATCACAAGATCATCTAAACAATATGCATGTTAAAAACTAACTTTTTTCATCATATATTTTAATAATAATTTTTAAGAATTATTTGTGTCTTTATTGAATAAAAACATTTGTAGACATTTGAAAAGGAGGAAGAGAAAGGAATGGCATTTGAAACCATCATAATTTGCATTAATTTAATGTATTATTTTATTTAATTTAATTTTAACCAGTAAATTTTAAAATGCATAAAGCATTATTTTGTAATAGTGAGTTTTGAAATGTAAGAAAATTTTATGTAGACATTTTTTAGAAAAATATAAAAATTAATATAAATTAGCTATTTGCAGAGAAGTGTAAATAATGAAAAAAAGCATACCTAACGATTTAGTGGATTAAGGCACTTTTTCTTTCTTTAGAAATACCATACAAAATCATACAACAGAATTTATAAAAACAAAAATAGCTAAATAAAAAACAAGCTTCGATGAAATAATAAGATTAGATAAATTTTATTTCTACTAGCTGGAATTAAGGGTTGCTATAAAGTAAATATTTTGTGAAACTGTCTTAATGAGTTCCTTAACTAAATAATTTTACATTACTTAACATTTACGACATGAAATTTACACATATCATTCTGAGATCCATTTCTTGTTAACTGTGTATTTCTGCTATTTATTTTTTCTTTATTAATTATTTCTTAAAACAATTGGTAAAAAATCATAACTATTTTCAATATATTCAGTTAGCATCTTAGGCAGTTGGCTGTCTATGTTTTCATTTATATATGCTTACTTTATATGTTCTCTATGTACACAATTCTTCTCTGACATTTATTTAAACAAAATCTGTAAGATGAAAAGCATATCTTTGTGACAGAGTTTGAATCTGGTTTTGAAACAGCTGCAGAATGATTCAAATCTTAAAGCTTAAAATGGCAAGAATAAGTATTAAAAGAAAGAAAAGACTAGAAAAGCTTATTATTCTAGAGTCATTTAATAAAAATACAAATATATATATGTCAAAGAAATAGACCACAATTTTTTTTCTTCTAAATTTTGCTCATTTATTTATGCATTTTTTTATTACTACTCACTCTAGATTAATGAATTTAGAAAGAAGTATAAGAGAAAAAACATCCTGTGATGCAAGTGTAAAAAAACCAGAACAATTTACTAATATTGTTTTCAAAGGGACCTCAAACTTCTTATAGTTGATCCTACCTATTACCACAATCTTAATTTGCAGTTTGATCAAAGAAAATAAGCTGATGCTTCCATTTTTATGGTTATTATTTTTTAACAATAGCCCTTATACACATCTATATAACTCTCAAAAATGATAGCTGGAATATCTTAGTACCTTCCTTTCATGGCAATGTCATGAAAAAGTAATAAAATATTTAAAAAAAAAACAGTTTATCAACACTTTTTTGAAATACTAGTCAAAAGCAATCAACATTTTCTTTTCTTTTGCTTGTTCAAATTAATGAATCTTGTCAATGAATCAAATAAATGAAATCCACACCTTTTGAATCATAAGCAATCAGTGAAAATGTAATTATTTTTATTATTTTCGGTTTTCCAAATCATACAAATATTAACTATTATCATCTAAATATTAGAATCACTCATTTTCACAATAAAGTAATAATAAAGTTGAATTATAAAGAAATGAAATATACTAACCATCAGTGTAGACTAATTTTATAACATTTCGATTTTTTTTCTTTAAATATGATTAATATTAATATACCTTAGTCATATAATATACCAATATTATTTGCCAAAACTTTCTATTTTGATCATTAACAATGGAGAAAAAAACTGTGATAAAATATTAATAACAATAATGAAAATGATTTAAGAACAACATAAGGTATTATTGAAAAGATAATTTTAAGTAATTTTATTATGATATAAAAATTCTTTTTATCCTGTAATATTTTCGCAAATTATTTCAGAAAAACGCAAAATTTTTTGTTTAAAATAAAATTTCGAAGGATGAGAAAACGCTCCTAGGGTTTCACTTCTTTAAAATACTTGTCCAAGTTAAGTAGCTCTTGGTGAAATGGTCTCGCCTATGGAGTAACAACACATCGCATTCCTATTTGTGATTATATATAAATAGAGAGAGAGAGAGATTAATAGATACAGGTTTATTTGATAGATAAAATGAGTTGCTTCCTCTTCCATACCAGACCCAGGAGGTGGAAAGTTCTGATTCGCTTTTTTTCTTCTGATGAATTGTCAAAATCAAATCTGAAAATTCAATTAGATGCCCCCAATTAGAAATCTAATCAGGCCTAGTCCCCATCATTTGCACAGATATGTAAATGTTATAACATAAACATAAATTCAAATTATGTTCGCACTCAAAGTTTTCTGTAATAGTTTCAAAGATGAGTTCTCTGAAGTTAGTAGCATCAAAGTTTTCATCGACTTGTAAATTATGGTATTTTTGATATGCAAAAAAACAAATGAAGACTCCGCAGTTGTAGCTATCTTTTTGAATCATATGACATGAAGTAATCAATTTCCAGTGCTCCTTTGGGTTCAGTAGTTTTTTAATTAATGCACTCCATTCACGAATTAATATGTAGCCATCTTTATTTACATTTGGATCTAATGGATCATATAATTCAAGTATTTTTTCTTTTATATTAGCTATTAAAAGAATCCAATGATTATTTAAATTCGCCGGAATTAATAAAAAGTTAATTTTCTGTATATCCTGAATCACTGGAAAGTTCAAGATATCTTTTTTATGGAAGAGTAAAGTTGAATGAATTCAGTGGTATTGCTTTACATGATTTTGAATCTTTAGTTAATTTGAAGAAAAAAAAAGGGGGCGGGGGGCATCAATGATTCCATCATATAACCATCCAATCTTAAAAGATGGAGAGAGAGATTAAAATATTTTTCTTCTTCTGCTGTTACACTTAAGTCAAACGATTTCAGCATATAAATGGAAATGTTTACATCATTTATTTTAATAATTGTTTCACATGGGCTCTTCGTAATTTTGTAGATTTTTTGCTTGAAGTACCACCCGTTTTTTTTTTTTTTTTTTTTTTTTTTTTTTTTTTTTTTTTTTTTTTTTTTTTTTTTTTTTTTTTTTTTTTTTTTTTTTTTTTTTTTTTTTTTTTTTTTTTTTTTTTTTTTTTTTTTTTTTTTTTTTTTTTTTTTTTTTTTTTTTTTTTTTTTTTTTTTTTTTTT
>JAPMOR010083153.1:303498-313752 GCA_026543865.1 Argiope aurantia
GCTTAAAAATGTTATATCTACATTTTTAAGCATTAGTTCTTGAAAATCTGGATTTTCTATTAATTTCGTTAATTCAGAACTAAGATTTTGACATTGAATGATTTGTCTTTCTGTAGATTTTATATTTATTTCTTTTGCAGAAATGGTCATATTATCTTCATTGATATTTCTTTCTTCTATTGAAAAAAACATTTGATTTTAAATGGATTTATTTGTAAAAAAAGGTAGAATGAATTTTGTGGATATGTTTGCGCAAATTATCATCTGGGCAAGGACGTTTATAAAGATGGCCTCATAATGAGTCGCATGCCATATTCGTAGATTTCTCCAAACAATGCTCTGGTATTGGGCAATTTTCATGAATTTTTACCACTTTATATTCTTTGTTTTTATCTTCATTTACTGACATATTCCAAGTATTTTCTGGATTTTGATAGACGTCTTCTGTATTAATTGATTCCTTTTTTGTAATTTACTTCAATCCTTGTGGATGACTGAGTTTTGAATGGAAAATCCATATATAATTTGTAAGCATGTGTCAGATGTCTATCTTTCTCCATTTGCATTAATGTGTTAACTAAATTATCTATTCGCCTATTAAATTTTCTTTTGAAATAAACTGTTTCAAGCAATAAATGAATTAAATGACAAATAGAACGCTCATGATCTTGATAACTTTTTCCAGCTGTCATAGATACCTATAAATCGTATAGAATTTCCATTTTCTATAGAAAATAATGAAGAAAAAAAAAACCGAGTTTTAAGTTTTTGAATAAATCAACCAGTTGCGAAGCTGCATTTCATCATTTGGCACTTTTTTAAAAAAAAGTAGTAAGCAATGGAAAATGATCTGCCTTGAGCATTCTTTGCAAAAAGTCTTTTGTCTGTCTCACAGGTCTATTTTTAACACAAAATATTTTAAAGTGATCAATTATAATGCTTGTTCACAAACCTGAATCACTTATATAAACTTGATCAAATGTGTTATTGACATCGTCGTTTTATATGATTCAATCATATTTGTATAAACATAGGGTTCTTCAAAGAATTTCACCGTTTCTACACTTTCATTGCAAAATTGTGTAGTTTGTGCGGAATGTTCTTCGCCAGTTTAAGTTTGAATTGTAACTTCTGAAATCGAAGCAATTTCATAACCAGTATTACTTCGTAGAAGAGAAAACAGATATACTCATGACTTTTTGAAATTTTGCACAAAAGAAAAAAAGAAGAAAAGCTAATTTTACTTTTGGAAACTGAGTCTTGACACCCAGAAGGGTACTTCCTTAGCATGGACATGACTAGATCTAACAATATTAAACATTTTATAATATGAATTATCAAAGTAATATATGCGATATAACCTAGTAGGTGAGGTAAATGACCGTACTTTATAATATGTTGCACACTTGCATTAAACTGTCATATATCTGTAAACTTCGTACATTTCAAAAACCATCGATTGTTTCAGTTTAATTTCTACCTCTCTTCTTTCCATCCCGCTATTACCGCTCATAACATTATTTTAGCTCTTGATCATGTTGGTCCCCGCTCCATAGCATCCCCCCAGATGACCAGCCCTGGAAGTACTGTTCTATACTTGTGCAACGCTCACTAAGCTTCAGATAAGTAACAAAATCGAACAATTTTCCTAAAAATTCTAAATGTATCCGTATATACAAATTTAGCAAGATCTTCATTATTTTGTTAAACAGACTAAAAAATAATAATTGCGTTGCTTTCATTTCGCCCATTCGTCACAGTTTAAATGTTAGAAGTTTTTAGAGGAAGGGGCTCTTTGAGAATTTCAAGAGGGACGATTTTGGGCACCTGTTTTCTTTGGAGGGAGATCAATGTGAAAAGCGGCTACAGCATCGTAGGAGGTCTGTTTTATCTCTGACGGTAGTGGCTTTTTCGCAGCCAACTCCCCTGTACCTTAAGGCGGAAGGGGTCGGGTAGGCACTCAATAGATTTGCGTAATTACTGTGTTTCCAAAGGGTTTTGGTATCTATATTCCTGTATTGTTAGCTCAAAATAGGGAAGATTTTCTAGCTATTTACTAAAAGAAATGTTTTCCACTTCTTTCTTAACGATGAATGATATGCCGACATGTTCTTTATTTTTCCGATAAATGCCAGACCCTCTTTTCAGGCTTTGTAAGGATATAATAGAAAACTATTGGATTATCACTGCGGCAAATTACAAAGCAGTTTTCTCATGAAATGTATTGTGAATTTTGTTATTGCGGAAGAAAGTCATCATCTTATTCTGTAAAAGGGCTATCGAAAGTAAAGATGATCAGTAGAAACTATCGGTTTCAAATAACATAGGAAGACCCGAAAAACTTCAAACTCCCGCAGTTTATATATATAGAGAGAGATTAATTAGTAATAAATACCAAGTTAAAAGGGGGGAAAAATAGAATCAAAATTAAACCAAATAAATACAATATTTAGTTTTTTGTTTTGTTTGTTTGATTCCGAAATAATTTTTTAGTTTCGTTTCCGAAATAATTTAAATTTAGATATATTTTCATGATGCTTATATTTTTGATTATATATATATATATATATATATATATATATATAATGTGAACATATAAGAAAAAAAATTCTAAATTCATTATTCAAGTGCTATTCTGAAAATTTTTATTTAGTCGTGAATTGCTGCTTTATAGTTTACGTATTTTGAATCTATTTTTGAAGCTATCGAAGTAATTTTTGCATTATGAACAAAAGAAAGCATGAAATCACTAAAGAAGAAATTAAAGCAATTTTGCTTGTTTCTAATGAAGGTGATGATAATTTTTCAAGAGAAATTGATGATTGACCAAAACAAAAATACTTTAGCTTATCTTCCATGTATCTCAATAAAGAATATGAATTGAAACTATCGAGAATTATTTTGGAAAAAATAAGATTACACTGGATTGGAAGATTAGTAAGCTAAGTAGATTAGTAAATAATCTTCTAGTATATTTAATCTATTAGTAGATTAGTAATTCACTTAATGATTAAGTAGATTAGTAAAAACAAGTTGCAAGTTAAAGATGTTTTTTGAATATATATTTGTCTCAAATTCCTTTCTAATGATTTAGTTCAAAATAAGAATGAATAACTTTTCAGAAATATAATGTGTAAACTTCTTTACAAATTTAATTAAAATTCTAAGAAAAAAATCTCTTAGTATTGCTTCAAAAAATTCCAAATCGTGTTTTATAATGAAAAATTCAACTCTAAAAAATCAATAAACATGATGATTTATACTGAAGATGCAATACTCAAGATCATTGGAGTAAAATTTTAAGCCGAATGTCGTAAGAAATATTTTCGAAATGAATAAAATGTTTCAAAAAGTGTTCTTTGTTATTGGTTGCTTAGTATGTTCGTTATTTCGGTATGAAATGAAGATTTAAAACATTATCATCTCTATTAATGAATAGCATTTGACAAATAACAGCATTCCTATATGGTAATATATGATCTGTTATTTAAATTTGGCAAAAAAATTTTATTAATAATTTAAAAGCTTGGTGAAAATTAGATGAAAAATAAGATTTTAAAAATGGTATTAATGTCAGTTTCCATTTCAACGCATTAAAGCCAAACAAAAACGTTTGAAAGCATCATATGAAACTTTTCTTTAAAAATTTATTCACTAAGTTATAATGTAAAATTTGTTGTACCGAAAGAAAAACAGAATGGCCCCAAAAAATCAATGAGCGAAATGCTTCATGCTAAAAAATTTAAATACACTTGAGTAAAACTCTTAGGCTGAAAGAAAAAGCAAAGTCGTTGTTGAAAAACCGCAAAGCAATTCATTGCTCAAAGTAGATTTATTATTTCGAATGACGTGTTTCTTCTATATAAAATCAGTCTAATTATGAATATTCGAAAATTACTGTACAAAAGTAATGAATAAATATAACTTTAGAGTATACTCTGTAATAAAGGCATCACCTCCCTCCCCAAATAAAATCATGGGCATTAGACAATACCGTCAACGCCACAAATGCACAGATTTTTATTTTTAGACAATGGCATATGAGTTTTGTACTTCACAGTACGGTGAAGAAAACCAAATATGTATTGCGAATGTTCTTTTTTTCAACCAAATGAAATCAAAATTTAACACAGAATGCATTTTTAATATCACGATCATATGTTAAATTTCATTTATCTAAGTCGTTGTGTTTTATATTATCGCGTACGGACCAACTAACACTCAACTCTTTGACGGATTTAATTCAAAATTCGACAAGTATCTAATTTAAATGTTAAATTTTTATACCGATTTTATTCGTATAGCTATTTACTGTCTATCATATTCATTTGTATTCGAATAGCCAAATAGACAAACTTCATATCAATGGATTTCATTCATCAATGGATTTGATAGAAATCATCGAATTTGTTGAAAGAACATGCAACCAAATTTTAATTTGTCTTGCTAAAGACGCTTTTGAGTTATTGTATTCACAGACTTATGAACAGACATAGTTCCCAAACTGTGCTTTATGGACTCAGGAAACTAATTAAAACTAAGATACTGAGATTAGTTAAAATCTCCAGTTGGATTTTTGACGATTACAATAATTTCTCTTTGCATACTTTGTTATACTAGTAAGTAAAAATGGTCTTGACTTCATAAATCACTCAATTCTTTTATGAATTATAATAAATTTTATTATAAACAGATAACTATTATGGGAAATTTTTATATCCTTTCTGAATTTCGAACTGAAATAAACAATATCAGCTTTCAAGAACTCGTATGGCATATTCTATAATCTAGCATACCTTCTGATAAAGAAATATTAATTTGAAATAACAAACAAAATTAAATTCAATTTTAGAGGGAGGTACAAAAGTGCATAATAAGTCGCAATAAATTTATACTTTTGATATAATACAAAAAAAAAAAAAAAATCTGAAAATAAAATTTAACAAACATAGAAACAGATATCGAAAGACATAAAAATATCAAAATGTCACTTTTCTTATTTTAAACTGTGAAAATGTGTCTGTATTTCTTTGATAATATCAGTTTGAATAAATAACGGAGACAACTGAATCATTCTATTCCACAAACAATTCTCAACTATTTCAAAAAAAAACAAAAAAAAAAAAAACGGTCTTTTTCAATTTGCATTACAGATTCGGTATGGATCTCCGTTAGATTTCAATCCGGAAGAAAACTGAATAAAAAAACAATCAAAGAATCTTTACTTAAATATTCAATCACCATTTATAATCTATTGAAGTTTGAATGTTTATATTAATTTAGAAAAAAAATATTAATATTATTCTCATCAATTTAAGTGATCTGACATTTTTCAAATCGAGATACTGGCCTTCAGCAATGACATTTTCGATGGAAATATGTGTGTGGGGGGAATCCCCTCATTATTGGCATCTTTGATTCAAGCAGAAAAGAAGAATCACACTATTACATCAGAATTCGACGTTTGAGGTAAATATTATTCAAAATTAATCCTTTTCATTACATAAACAAAAAACTGATAGATATTCTCTTAACTTAAAAGAAACGAACCGCCTTCGGAGACCAGTTGTTCAAAGTAATAATTTAGCCTTCCAACTACAGAAAAAGATAATCAGCTGAGAAAGACGAAATTTTAGTAATAATTTTACACTGTGGTACCTAATCCGTAGAAAATAAAAGATAAGAAAATTAATAAAGAGAGTAACAGGAAACCCATATTGAAAGGGAAAGGAATTAAATTGGAGTAGATGACCATGAAATTGAGTTAGGATTTCAGGATTACTTTTATACTATATAAAGTAGGATAATCATTTAAGTTCTTCTACATGGAAAGCAAAGGGGAAAACGTGTATCAGTAAGCAGTATTTATATTTTTATCTTTCGAAAGCTATACCTTCTCATTGTAAATTCTATTTAGTAATAAAAATTAAAAAAAAAATAGTAGTACAGATTTTTCGAGTCCCAATTTCCAGAATGCATTAAAAATAGTTTCATATTAAAATACATATTTAATAACTTTAAAAAATAGAATTAATTGAACTTCTTATGGTAGGCATTTCAATTGTGTGTTTCTCATAATTTTTGCTAAGTTAAATATTAAAGCGAAATATTGATTAGTAATTTTACAAAATCATATTAATTTTATTATTAATAACTATCTAGAATAATTAATATTCATTAACTAATAAATATGAATAATTATTTCATATTCAAATTCGTTTTCTTAATACTCAATGTTCAAATGCATTTATAATCAACTCAGAATTAAGGCATTTATTCTATTTTTTGAAAATATCAATTTATATATAAAATAAAAATACATTTAAAATCCGTATAATAAAAATTAAATAACCTAAATTTAAAAAAAGAAAAATTAAAAAAAAAAAGTTAAAAAATTTGCAGGTGTAGCTCAAAATATTTACATACTTGACATTTTTTTGAATTAGTTTTAAAGAATAAAATAACAGCATTTCAATTTTCTATTGTAAATATATCAAAACTGAATATACACATAAAAGTATTAATAATTATGCTACTATTTAAAAAAATTTTGGGGGAAGGGGGATCACAGATAATACAAAATGAATATCAATATTGCACTAAGATACTTATGAATAATTTATTGGCATATCCATTCAAGAAGATCTATCACAGCTGTGATGCATGCAAATAATTGCTATCACAAATGAACAGATCATCTAGTTTGCCATGGCTGCCAGCTGGATTTTCTTCCTTAGCAAATCTTCCACTTTCTTATCCAATACTTTCAAGTTGAATATTATCAAACATTAATACTGCAATATTGTATCAATTTTTGAACATGAGATATTTAGAAAACAGAGATAAAATCACTGAAAAAACAGACAAAATTATATTATAGAAACCAAAGGAAAAATAAATAAGTGGCTCAAAATCTAAAGACAGAAGATGACTTTTTAATAAAATCATTGTCAATCAGGTAACCATTATATATTATATTTTGTTGAATTAGAAAGTAGTTTGCATAATAACAAATAAATTTGTTATGAATGATTGGAGGTAAACAAAACTAAATATTGATCTTTAAATTGAATATTATGTATAAATAAAGCTACAGGGCAATGAAAAGTACATAAATGCTGTTAAAGTAAATGCAAACATAACATCACAACTTAACAATAAAAGAAAATTTTTGATTAAAATTATTATAAAATGACCTGATTACAATGCATTATACTCGATGAAGCAAGAGGAAATAATGCATTGTAAAAATTGTCATAAATAAAATAGCTAAAAATAAAATGGAAAACTAAACTATAAATATTGCTTTTTATTTCTCACAATGCTATGCAAAAATAAAATTAGAATTCATTGAAAAATAGGATATAATTATTGTTAAAATTAATCTAAAAACAGAAGAGATTCATATAAAATTTAAGTCAGAACCATTTTAAAGACTTAGAGATAACTCAATTAGCAAATTGAGTTATTGATTTGACTGATTCTAAAATCTCTTTTTTGAACTTGTGTAAAATAAGTAGGGATGAACTAGATGTTTCCCATAATGCATACTGTGAGTTTCTAGCAAGTTTCTTTGAACCCGTACGATATAATAATCATTATAGAAAATTTTGCAAGATTAGATTGGCTTTTAAAAATCATACTAACCATGTAAAATTATATACAAAAAATAACTGTAAAATTATATATAAATCTGAATCTTCTTTACCAAATATAGGTGATAAATATGTTAAAATAGTCATTGACATACATTTATTGTCAATGTTTCTTCCTGAGAACCATTTCAAATTTTAATATTATAATTTTCAAGATCTGTATTCACATTTTTATTATAAGACAAATAACTATATATGTTATAAACAGCCTTTAAATAACTTTTATATTTATTATTCATAAAAAATAAAAGATGCATTTTTTTAAAATAAATCAAAAATAATGTTATGATGAAATAAAATATAACTATAGTGTAAAACTGCATAATATATAAAAAATATTAATTTATTTATAAATTATTGAATAAACTACATATATAAATTAAGTATTTGGATATGAAATGCATGCTGTTGATGAATATAATTAAGAATTAATTATGAAAGAATTTATGAGCAATGACCCTTGGCAATTGTTGGCATTTGGTTAATATACAACTAAAAACTAAAGTTTCCTTCAAACATATCATTTTTTGTATTTTATTTACTATTGAAATTCATAATTATTTAATAAATGAAAGAAAATGATATATACAATCATCTGAGCATCATTGCAAAATATTTAGAGAATATCCTTTCAGAATGAGATATAAAAAATTTCCTGACAACTGATGACACTTGCTCCAATAATTCTCCAACATTATCTAAATATAGGGGAGAAAATACATATTCAGATTATTCAGTTAATTTTAAAATGTAAAATAAAACTATTAACTCGCATTTAAAAAGATTTTTCTATGTCATTTTGCTTATACTTCATAATAAAGAATCATACAAAAAGTTGATTAGTTTTTCATTGCTTCTTGCATTATTATTTCACTCATACAAAATTTCTACCTTTCTTTTAATTCGATCTACCTATTTTGTGTTCAGTGTGTATAAAATTGTTTTGTTAATTTTGCAAAGTGCACACAGAATATATTATACTCAGAGCAAAGCTTAGCATGTCGATCCCGAAGTGTAATGTAAACAAAAGCACTAAAATCGAGGCATCAGCAAGCTTATGTCAACCTTTAAGAGTCCAATCACAGCGCAGTTCACATCAGCCTGATGCTTTTATAAGATGCGCTGTGATTGTACTCATTTAGGTTGACATGGTCTGGTCGATTTCTAGAGAGTGTCAAATTCGAACGTTAATGGCAGACTAATCGACGAAAGCGGTGCGGATCAAACTTAAATGCCATGCGCAGAAATTCATGACATGTGATTTTTGCGTCACATGAATTGACCCATCGTATCATTGAATCACATATCACTGAAAGTGGAGCTATCACAGGAATGTGTTCATAATTGTGAAGTCACCGCTCCACTTGACTTTCGCATTTGAAATGCGTTATCCCACGACGATCATTTCTAAAAGGGTTAATTCACGGTCACGTACCAAACAAACCGCTTCTAGGGATGACGAATATTTTACGAGCGGTTATTACGTAACCAATATCAAAATGTCACAAATACCAGTGATCAATATTTTTCAAAGAGGGGTGTGATTCCAATCCTTTATACGATCCTACGGATTTTACAGATGGGAGTAAGTCGTTGCCACCGGATGTGTACCCCTGATTCTACCGGATATGAACCAAAGTTCATCGGATGTGACGTAACTCATTGTTGACGTCATACTGGTCATTTAGCGCGGGCTTTATCTAGCAACATTTAATGACTAATCCTTTTTCTTTTTTCTCTGCTGTACGTGAGACGTGTGTATTGAATCTCTTACACCTTTTATTTGCATGTGGAGATAAGAATTATTTTTGTTCATTTATATATTATTAATCTATATTGTTTATTTATCTTCCATTATTTATTCATATTATTTAGGGGTTTTTTTTACTTTACCTAACTTATTTAGAATTAGTATCACTGAACATACTAATTAGGGTTAGCTAGGTAACAAAAAAAAGTTTCTTTGTGCTTGTAGTTTATAATATAAACTTTTATATTTAATTTTACTATTTGTTTTTCCTTAGATTAATTAGATCTTATTATTATCTATAATCTGAAAGATTTTAATTTCCAGATTAGTGCTAACTTGGGAAATTGATTGTTTTTTTACATTTAATTTGTGTATTATTTCAATTTTCTCATTGTTCAGTGGTATATTGATCTTGATAGTTTTAAATTTATTTGTGGTATCTACTAAAAATCTTGGAACATCTTCTGTATATTGAATCTTATAATTTTTTTCTGTTTTGCTTTGTGTTTTTTTGGCAGTTTGTGCAGAATTTTGTTACTATTACTAGCTTTTGAAAGAATTCCATTTTATCTCACTGTTTTACAATGAGGACTCTCTTTATTGGCGATTCCATGATCAAATATTTGCATAAGTATATATCTGTTCAATCACTTGACTTTCATTTGGACATTGTTTCCTATCCTGGTGTAACTATTGAAAGATTGGAGATCGTATATTGGAGCTGAGCCTTGAGAGCCTTACTCATGTCTCAATGAGAACAAAAATTAACAATTACATTGTAATCTAAATTTGCACGATTTAACCATTGGGAATGTTATATATATAATAGCTTATTGAAAACGTTAAATG
>JAPMOR010083153.1:335880-358158 GCA_026543865.1 Argiope aurantia
TATATATATATATATATATATATATATATATATATATATATATTGTTACAAACCTGCAATTCGGCTTCCCAGCATAGTTTATTCCATCAATAGAAAGAACGTTTTACAGTCATCTGAATGGGACTAGCGCGTCGGAGGTCCAAGAGCTTGGCGACCATTTGGCGACTTGGCGACAAATTTGGCGACTTTGGCGCCAAAATAGATAATACCCGAAACTTCGAGAATTTTCCCGATCCGTCCAGTAGGAACCGAGATACGCCTCGATCGTTCCTGATTGGTTGAGAGGCTTCTAGCCCCGCCTCCTGAGACCTATAAAAGGAAGCGACCGCCGCTGCCAGGGGGACGACGGTGTAGTCCGAAGACGGAGCGGAAAAGCCAGTAGTCCGAGTTCGAGAGCAGCGAAGTCAAGTCAGTAATCCGAGCCAGAGTTGGAGAAGTAGAAGACGGAGGAGTCGGAAGCGACTGAGTCAAGCTAGTGCTGAACTGAGCTGTGCGCTACTGTCTGCAGTAGATTCTGGTTGTATGCTGCTGTGTGTGCTGTTGCATGCTACACGTCTCGGGTGAAGATAATCGTCTTCTGTGTTGTATATAGTTGTCGATTTTGTTCTGTCCTGTGTGTGTCTTCGTGTAAATAAACGTCGTTGTTTTTATTCTACTTCCGTCTGCTGATTGATCGTTCCACACACCATATCACTACCACTATCCAAACGAACCCCGGTAAAGAAAATTTCGCAACAATATATATATATATATATATATATATATATATATATATATATAATATACATTAGATACATTAAAAATTTAAAGGACTAAAGTATGTGAAAAAAATTAAGTCAGAGTGTTAAAAAAAAGTGGCATCAATTTTACATATACCAACTAGAAATTGGAAATTGACACTCTCTAGAAATCGACCAGACCATGTCAACCTAAATGAGTACAATCAGCGAGCATCTTATAAAAGCATCAGGCGGATGTGAACTGTGCTGTGATTGGATTCCTAAAGGTTGACATGAGCTTGCCGATGCCTCCATTTTAGGGATGACGAATATTTTACGAGCGGTTATTACGTAACCAATATCATAAAGTCACAAATACCAGTGATCAATACTTTTCAAAAAGGGGTGTGATTCAAATCCTTAATACGATCTTACTGGTGATATTTCTATTACAAGTTTTGGATCACGATAGAAAGTAACAATCGATACGATATCACTGAAATTTACCGCAGCGGTGACTTCACTGGAAAGTAACAATCGATACCATCTGTCCAATGAAAGCTCTCGAACAAAACAGAAAAGGAGAAATCTGTGAATGGATTGAAAAGTAGGGATGACGAATATTTTACGAGCGGTTATTACGTAACCTATATCAAAAAGTCACAAATACAAGTGATAAATACTTTTCAAAGAGGGGTGTGATTCAAATCCTTGATACGATCTTGCTGGTGATATTTCGATTACAGGTTTGGATCATGATAGAAAGTAACAATCGATACGATATCACTGAAATTTGCCGGAGCGGTGACTTCGCTGGAAAGTAACAATCGATATGATCTGTCCAATGGAAGCTCTCGAAAGAAATCTGTGAATGGATTGAAAAGTGAACCGACCGGTTATTGAAATTATCGTATCATTGAATTGCATATCACTGAAAGTTATCGGAGCGGTGATTTCACCGGAAAGTGCGAAGTCACCGCTCCACTTTACTGGAGTGACTTCCGATATCGGCATATTATGATGCAATATTCCATACAGATCATTTTTACATGCTCGTGACATGATTGACTTTGATTACATATATTCTGTTTACAGCTGGCGCCATCTATTGGTAGAATATGGAACTAAATTAAACATTTTAAAGAAATTACATATATTTTTAATTTACCTGTTCCAGAAAATGGTTCACTCCAATAAAAAATTAAATGAATAGTTTTGAGAAAAAAAAATAAAATTTAAGAAGTAAGTTGAAATAGATAAATTAATTCAATCACACGTTATTTAAATTAGTAAATTAAGTATTAATTACAATTAATAAATTTTATATTTAATATTAAGTAATAATTTTTAATTTATAATATGATTAAAATAACAGATATTTGGAACACATATTTAAAAATAACAATAGCAATATTATTTGTTATTCAAAAAATCGTGGATTATGCATCTCTATTGAAAAGTGAACGGACCGGTAATTGGAAGTATCGTATCATTGAATTGCATATCACTGAAATCTATCGAAGCGGTGACTTCACTGGAAGGTGTGAAGTCGCCGTTCCACTTCCGATATTCGCATTTGTTGCACTATTCTATACAAATCAGTTTTAATTGCTTTGACTTCACTCTGCATATACTCCGTTTACTGCTGGCGCCATCTATTGGTAGAATATAGAACTAAATTAAACAATTTAAAGAAATGACATATATATTTAATTCAAATTTTTCAGAAAATGGTTTACTCCAATAAAGAAATTAAATAAATAGTTTTGAAAAAAAATCAAATTTAAGAAGTAAGCTGAAATATATAAATTAATTCAATCACATGTTACTTAAATTAGTTAATTAAGTATTAATTACAATTAATAAATTTTATATTTAATATTAAGTAATAATTTTTAATTAATAATATGATTGAAATAACAGATATTTGGAACAAATATTTAAAAATAACAATAGCAAAATTATTTGTTATTCAAAAAATCGTGGATTATGCATCTCTACTCCATTTATTGCTTATGTTTACGTTACTAGCGTCTCAATCACAACGTCTATCCCTATGGGATGGGCGAATCCATCCCAAACCATACTTTCGACAGGTAGGGACGTTTGCCCGAGAGGGGCAACAGGGATAAACGTTGTCTTTAAAATGTTGAGTTGTAGCTCAACGCTTATCCCGGTTTAGTTGAATCGTTTTTCGTATTAGCGTCTCAATCGCAACGTTTATCCCTATGGGATGGACGAATTCATGACAAACCGTACTTTTCACAGGTAGTACCGTTTGAGTGAGAGGGGCACCAGGGATAAACGTTGTCATTTATATATTGAGTTGTATCACAACGCTTTTCCCTATGGATTGAGAAGGAATGATATTTTATTCAAAACGATGTGCATCATATTTTTCAGCAATCTTTCTGCTTATTTAAGACAAATTCCTTTTTATCCTTTATAAGTGTTCCTTTGTATATTATTTCACTACAGCGAATGCTGGAGAAAAATGACATAGTGTTAATCGTTCAGTACAAACGAAATATTTTAGACTATTTATTTTCTTCAGGTGGCTTTTATTTGTTTTCCACGTGTTTTTTTTTTAATTATTACTTCTATTGCTGTTTTTAGATGGTTCTGAATTTCCTGATATTAATGAATCTTCAAATTATTTAAAAGTACTTTTTGCTTAACGAATGTTTCCATTGATACATATTCAAAGCAGGTGATTTACTGATTAAAAAAAATAATTTAACATGATGTCTTATATTCCTTTACAGAAGACTTCTGAATAATATGGAGACATATTTTTCATTAACATCTAATGTGCACTGTTTCTGCAAAAAAAAAAAAAAAGTGCCTTTTAAGACTTTATATAATTGTATGAATACAGTATCTTTGTTGTCAGAGAGAAATATTCTGCTAATCATTATATTTCTCTTGACATTTCCAGAACAGCTTATGTCTATTTTTTTTATAATTTCTAAGCTCAACATTTCTATTTTTTGTCTTTATATGTTACCATGAACTGAAAAAATAAATAAAATTATATTCTGCTATTGCTAATTTTAAGTTATGATGCAAGAACATAAAATAAAATTTGGTTTTACTGAAACTTGTATTTTTAAATCATAGCTAGTTACAAAATGGATTGACGAATTGAAGCATTCAGAATATATATATATATATATATTAGAATAAGCTTCTTGATATAAACTCTCTTTAAAAGTATTTTCTATAATATTTTTACAAACCTGCAATTCAGCTTCCCAGCATAGTTTGTTCCATCGTCGGAAAGAAAGTTTTAAAGTCATCGGTACTAGACGGCGTCCAGGTGGCGCGTCGAAGGTCCCAGAGCTTGGCGACGAATTTGGCGACTTTGGCGCCAAAATAGATAATACCCGAAACTTCGAGAATTTTCCCGATCCGTCCAGTAGGAACCGAGATACGCCTCGAACGTTCCTGATTGGTTGAGAGGCTTCTAGCCCCGCCTCCTGAGACCTATAAAAGGGGCTGCAGCTGCCAGATGAAGTCAAGTCAGAAGTCCGAGTGGTCGGAGTAGAAGTTGAAGACAGAGAGGACGGAGGCGTCGAGAGTCGTAGTCGGAAACGACGGTGAGCAGCGAAGGAGTCAAGCTAGTGCTGGACTGAGCTGTGCGCTACTGTCTGCAGTAGATTCTGGTTGTATGCTGCTGTATGCTACACGTCTCGGGTGAAGATAATCGTCTTCTGTGCTGTATATAGTTGCCGCTTTTGTGCTGTCCTGTGTGTCTTCGTGTAAATAAACGTTGTTGTTTTATTTTCTACTACCGTCTGCTGATTGAACGTTCTACACACCATATCACTTCCACTATCCAAACGAACCCCGGCGGAAATTTCGTAACAATATAATTAGAGTTAAGAGTAGATTTTGTTGAATCGGAATTTAAACCCAAACATTTTGGACTGATATTTTGCATTTTCTGCAGTTCCAATTTAAAGATACTTATAATTAGCTAACTTTTATGGCATAAAAATCGCATTCCGAAAACTATCATGTTCTCATATCATAAATACATACATATTTAAGACACTGTCAGGGAACTTCATATGTTTTGCATTCCTTTTCCTTTTGCATTTGTTTTATTTTCCTTTAGACAATTTCAGTTATAAAATTTCTAAAAATAACTATGCAATGGGAAATTCATTTTAAAAATATTAAAAAAAAAAATCTATGTAAAATATTGTAATATTTCATACATAGTTTCATGGGATCTATTTTAGAATGTACAAAGTGTTCAAAAATTGATTATTTCAAAACAGTTGCAGTATTGCCAATTTCAATCTTAAACATTTTTTTAATTATAAAAAGTAACAGACTATGATTTGTGAGAAAATATAATAGTGTTCAAATTATTTAGATAAATAATTCCTTCTTGCATCTTTCTGCATTTTATTGATTCTCAGATTGTGTTATAGTAGTCATATTTTTCATTTGAAATATTTTTTTATATTATCTATTGTCTTATCCTCCATAAAGTATACAATTATGCGTAATATTTTTGTATATAGTTTGTTCCTTTAATATGTATCTTTATTCATTGCTTTTGATAGTATTAATTCCATTCATTAATATTTTACACCCTGAATTATGACAATATAACAATTCAATAGACATATAAAAATTTTATATTAGTATTTCATAGTTACATGCTGAGCAATTTGCTTTATTATTTGATTTTGAAAGTTATTTAGTAAAATCTACATCCAAGACATCTCATATTAGGCAATGTTTGCTTAATGCATATTAGGCAATGTTTGCATATTAGGCAATGTTTGCAACTTAGTGAAATATTCATATGTAAATGTTTTACATTGTTATTTTTATAAATTATGACACCTATATATAATTCAGTAAATAAACAGCAGATTGGAGTTGCTATTTTTGATTTAATTGCTAACCATTTATCAAAAGAAATGTTTAGTAAGCATTCAGTTAAGCGAAGTCCTAAGGATACCAATCTGTAAATATTCTTATTCAGTTCTTTAAATGTCGTGGCTGGTTCGTGAGTGCTTTGAATAAATTGGCAAATAGAAAACTTAACAACAAATTTATTGCAGATTCGTTCGAGTTACTCTGCTCAGTAACTCCTTCTTCTCCAAGAGCAAACACTCGAATGACCTCACTCTTTTAATTACACTCGCGCTAGTTGTCTAGCGCCATCTATGAACGTTTATTTCCTAACGCTTCAAAATCCAATCACTACACCCCCAACGTAAGAGTAGTGTTTATGTGAAAACATAAACATACCTCTGAATTAAAATTATGAATTGGATTTTAAAACGTATCTAGTAACATCAAATTATCCACACAAAAAAAAAACACACAAATGCAAATTTAACTCGAATGAATAACTAATTACTAATAAACATTTAAGAAAGCAATGAGGTAAAATAAGATATGCACAATTGAATATAAATACCATCTTGATAATGAGAAACTCACTTATCAGTTAATATACATTAATATATACTTAATAATGTATATATTCACTTATCAACTAATAAACACAAATTTATAATGAATATAATCACCTAGTAAACATTAATACATAATTAAGAAAGGATTTCAATTGATAAACATTACTCAAATGATATTTCAAATATAACCAAAACTGCTGAATGAAAATTTATAACAAACGCTAGAAAAAGTTCTATTCCTGTAACTAATCCTATTCCGATTAGTTTTGCACATTATACTCTTAACCAAACTTGCGAATACCAATTATTCAACATACTACGAAAATGATAATCAATAAAAAAAACATTAAAACAAATATACATAAATAGCAAGCACAAATTATTATTATTATTTTATAGCCACTAATCCCATATTGATATATAAAACAGAAAAATGATATTAGTACTAAAAAAATGTTTTTCAGTCTATTTTGGTAATAAACGTGACAGAGCATCAGTATGCGGCATTTTAGAACCAGGGCAATGTTTTAATGTTTTGTTGAATCTCTGCAAGGCAAATACCCACCTTTGTAATCGAGATGACTGAGGAGCACACTTGGTCAGATAAGGAAGGGGGTTATGATCGGTAAAAATGTGGATCTCGAATCCAAACACAAGGGTTTCAAACTTTTTCAAACTCCAAACTATAGCAAATGCTTCTCGTTCGATTGTCGACCAAGATTGTTGGCTTTTGTTTAATTTTTGACTTGCATAACGATAGGGCACATTTTTCCATCGACAGTCTGTGATAAACACGAGCCAATCTCGATTGACGAGGCATCACAATGAATCAAAAAGGGCTTGCTCATATTCGGGGTGTGTAGAGTAGGAGCGTGTAACAATGCTGATTTTAATTTTTCAAAAGCAACACTATGAATTTCACACCACGGCAACACATCAGGGCTTCTTTTCTTTGTTAGTTCCGTTAATGGAAAGGCAATCTCGGCGAAATTCGCAATATATTCACGATAATAGTTGAACAGGCCAAGAGCACTACGTAGTTGTTTCTTGGTTTCAGGTACGGGCAAACGAGAGATCGTTTCTAACTTAGCTGGATCAGCTTGATGCTTTCCTGAGCCAATTATATGTCCCAGGTATGAAATTTCAGATTTCGCGAAAGCACACTTTGAAAGATTAACAGTGAATTGCAGCTCTTCCAATCTATCCAGCACCAAATGAAAGTGTTTCAAGTGAGAGGGAATATCATTGGAGAATATAGCAATGTCATCAATATAAGCACGGCAAAATTCTCTTATGGCGACAATGCTTTGTTTATTTCCCTTTGAAAAGTTGCAGCTGCATTTTTCAGCCCAAAAGGCATTACCTTAAAACGATATTGTGCTCTATGGGTCTTAAAAGATGTATAATCCTTCGAATCTTCTTCCATGGGAAGCGAATAGTACCCCTTCAAAAGATCTAACACACTAATCACATTTGCCTGTTCTATGGAATATATTAATTCCGTTGCGTCTTCCATGGGGAAATCGTCGGTTTTAGTCGCCGCATTCAAAGCTCGATAATCCACGCACATCCTGATAGATCCATCCTTCTTGTTTACACAGACTATAGGATAAGCAATGTCAGCTGAGCTCTCTTCGATTAGATCTAGTTTTAGGAGTTCTTCGATCTGGGAGTCTATTTGAGGTTTCAGTGCTTCAGGAATCTTGTACACATAAGGTTTTTTCCTTTCTTTCTCGTCCTCTAATTTTATCGTGTGATGACCAACCTTTGCAACTCTAACTTTTCCGATAAATATTGAATGATGATTCCGCAATAAGTTCAGGATTTGACATTTCACTTCCTCAGAAAGATGTCGCAAATCCACTTGATATAATATCTCTTTCCAGTAACATACATTTTTATAACTGGAGGATGAATAAACTTCTCCAAAGTCTGCATCATCTTCAAAGATCATGCCTACAGCATTAATTCTTGGATATTATTTCCGAATTTTATTTGCATGACAATGCCGAAGTTTTCCATCGCTAAGTTTTACTTTATATGAATGTGGAGGGCAATTCTCGATAACTTCTCCAGGACCAGTCCATCGGGCATATAATATGTTCGATGAATCAGGTATTAATAAATAAACTTGGTCACCTGGCTTAAATTCCTTAGAAACGGTTCGGCGGTTAAAATATTCTGCATATGCCTGCTGTTTACCAGAAGCGATGAGAGATGCTTCCTCTGCAGCTCTTTCTAAGCTTATTTTTTGCTCCTGTAAATAATCCACAACTAATTTCTCCATGTTTAACGGAATGGCAATATCACCACACCAGCTCGATTTTAGATCACTAAGAGGTCCTCGTGCTTCACGTCCATACATCAACTTGAATGGCGAAACACCCGTCGTACAGTTATGAACTTCCCTGTACACAAAAAGCATATACGGAATGTATTTATCCCAATTACTCGGATCAGTTCTGATAATGTGATGGAGTGAATTTTTGAACACCCTATTATATCTTTCTATGAGGCCATTCCCAGCTGGATGGTTAGGCGTCGTAAATCTGGGAGCACAACCTAATCTTTTCATGAATTCCTGGGTTAACTTAGAAATAAAGTTCGTTCCATTATCACTTGCAATAACATTGGGTATTCCAGTCCGCATGAATATCTCCAATAAAGCATCACACGTAGCTTTAGCCGTTAACGAACGAAGAGGGATAGCCTCCGGCCATCGAGAATGCTGGTCCATTAAACATAATACATACTTATGCCGACAAGCAGAAGGGGGTTCAATGGGTCCTATTAGATCTATATTTACTACCTCAAATGGCAATTCCTGACGGAGAACAGGAGTAATAGGAATTTTATCAATCATTTTTTCCGGACTCCTCAACTGGCATTCTTTACAGGATTTACAAAAGTTTTTAATATCATCTGTCATATTTGGCCAATAAAAACTGTATTTAATTCTTTCAGTAGTCTTTTTTAATCCCATATGGCATCCGAAAATTGATTCATGTACTAATTTAAGAACTTGCTGTCTCTTATTTTTGGGCAAAACCAGCTGACTCACTTTTTCGCCTAATATTTTATCCCGGTGGAATATTAATTCATCATTCATAAAACAGTTTCCTTTTCCAAGCGATACATTTTTTCTTACTGACTGCAAAGTATCACATTTTCTTTGTTCTTCTTTCAACGCATTAATTTTGTTTTTCTTATCCAAAGAATCGCTTTCATTTCCGCTCGGTTGTTCTTCGCTCTGACTAACTCCACAACAAATCATAAATTCATCAAAGCTCTCTTCCATCGGCGCCTCTAATTCAGACGAGTTTTGGGTGCGGCTGTGGCTTATGCTTTCTCCCAATAAGTTTAATACAGAAGGGGGTAGGATGAACTGCTCTTGAATTCTATCCGTGATAGCTGCAACTATCTCAATAGGCCTGGAAAATCCTTCGTTGTTTTTATCTTTTAATGATATTTGAAAACTCGAAAGAGTAGCGTTAATCCTTTCTCCAAATGCACTTTTTAAAATGATTTTTCCTTTGTCTTTTTGTTCACTTGACAAATATTTAGAATTTAAAACTGGTATCATAGCACCTGAGTCAACTAGGGTTTTCAGTTCTCTATTGTCTACACAAATATCAACGTATTGTAAAGGGTTGATATTTAAGCTTTTTTCACCATTAATTAATTCCGACTGAATTTCCGCAGTTAAAATGTCTTCCCGTTTCTTTTCTGCCGCAGATTCTCTCAACTGCGATTTTTTATGTCTATTTGGGCAGTCTCTAGCAAAATGCGACAATCCACAAACGTAACAGTCTTTTGTTACTTTTCTTGAATTTGTAGTTTCGTTTTTATGAAAGCTTTTGTTTCTGAATTCTCGTTGATGCGGGGGTACATATTTCCGTTCCGAAAAATGTCTCTCTTCTCTTTCGTCGTAGGTTTGGTGTTTAGAACAGTTATTCTCTTGATATAGTTCTTTCTTTTTCCTCACAATGTTTGATCGCACATTTTCATAATCATCTAATTTGCTTGCAGTTTCATTTGGATTCGTGAATTGTGACCAAACATCAATAAAATGTTCTTTAATGTCCGTAGGTACTTTCCGCTTTATCTGTTCTGTTATGATTAAACCCGACAAACTTTCAAAAGTAGTTATTTCCACTCCTTGAATCCATTGCTCAAAATAATTTTTAAGTTCATAAGTAAAATCGCACCAGGTAGTCTCCGGTCTTTTAAAATGAGTCATAAACTTTTGTCTGAATTTTTCCGGGCTGATTTTAAATCGTTTCACTAATAAACTCTTGATGTGGTCATAGTTCTTAACTTTCTCGATTGGCTCTCGAGCGATGAGTTGGGTTATATCCGTTAGCAATAATCCTAATAGATGCGACACGTAATCTTCTCGTTTTATTTGAGCCCACTCGGCTTGCCTCTCGAACAACAGCAAATATAAACTGATATCACTGTTCTTTTCATCGAATTTCTGCATCATGTGCCTGAGTTCTATCTTAGGGATTTGGTAATTCGATATCCACGGGTACACTGGAATATTGCAGCTTCAGTTTCTCAAGTTCGAATTCTCGTTCTTCTTGTGCCTTTTTCTCCTGCAATTCCCACTCTTCTTTAATTTTTCTTTCTTCAAATTCACGTTCTTCTTTAATTTTTCTTTCTTCAAATTCTCGTTCTTCTTGCTTTCGTTTTTGATCTTCTCTCTCTTTTCTATCTTTTATGATAACTATCATTTGTTTCTTCACAAACTCTTCCTCGTAATTTTTACTTCCAGTAATTATTTTTTTTAAGTCCACAATTTTCATCTCTAATGAAACAGTTTCACCCAGCTCTTCCACCAACAACTTCAAATCTTCCTTTTTTGCACTGCCTAGGAAGGCCATATCGATACAGAAAGCACACCTTTATCGAATAAAGTTCGGTTTCAAGTTCGTCAAAAATAGCACTCGACTCTCAATCATGTCGACTGCGCCAAATGTCGTGGCTGGTTCGTGAGTGCTTTGAATAAATCGGCAAATAGAAAACTTAACAACAAATTTATTGCAGATTCGTTCGAATTACTCTGCTCAGTAACTCCTTCTTCTCCAAGAGCAAACATTTTCTATATGGCGCTCTTCCATTTATACAATATATTGTACTGTGCAATTTTTTTCCCTGTGTCTCCCATAGTCTATATATGCAATTTAGTTCCATTCTGTTCATTAGTTCACAGTTGCCTCCAAACAAGGAAATTTAATTTGTCATTCTTGTTTAGGATTGATTGATTCAACAGTCATGTTTGGCTATGTTGCAAAAAGTATACAAAGTATATATATATATTGAAATTATAAACATGCTGAATAGTCAAGCTTTCTATAATTTGTATAATATATTAGTTCAATGTCTAACATTTTATTTTCTATAATTTGTATAACATATTAGTTCAATGTCTAACATTTTATTTTAATCAGCGTCATTTCTGTTTAAATTATTAATTGGAAAATGTAGTGATTTTATTTTTTTAAATAGAGGTTTATTCCTTTTCAATATTCAGAGTATCAATAACTGGCTGCAATGGGTGTCCTGTCATAGGGGTAGCGCATCTTCCCCGTGATCTGGGCGTCCCGGTTTGGGCATGGTTATTCTATCTGTGAGTTGTGTGAATGTGCACTCCTGTAAAAAGGGGTTGTGCAAGCGAATGTGTGATGTGTAAGTAGTCAAGTCGTACTCTTGGCCCAAGTTGGCTCTACGACTAAAACAAGAGGCGCTCTCCCTTAGGCTTAAATCGCCTGTCTTTGTACAGCGGGCTTGTCTGTGGCAAGTGCCATAAGAAACAACAATGTTATGAATATTCTTAACTTTTAATCAACAAAACCATTATTATTAATTTTTTATATTTTGAAACATACTGAGAAAGCTTCAAGTATGGAGATGAAATTCTTCATAACATGACTTAACAGCTAGAAAAACACTATTTAAAAAACTTATATCCTTTAATACATTAGCAGGAAATTACATTTAAATAATTTTATGTAACTGAATATAGCCTTGTATGAATTGTCATGAGAAAATTGGATTTAAATAGTTCTATGTTTAAAAAAAAAGACTATAAAATACAATTCTTTGCAACTTTAAATCATTAACAGCTGCAGCTTATTTTCAAATAACACTAATTAGGCTGATAAATAACTTTATCAAATGGAAACATTTTAAGTATATTTACAAATGATTAATTTGTCAGGAAAAACTTAAATTACCAATAAAACATTAAATGAAATATAGTTTTATAGCATGCAAAAAAAAAGGTTCATGTTTTTATAGCTCATTTATTGATATTTATATGTTAAGTAAAAAAGTAGTTTGTTTTATTTGCATAGATGAAGGGAATAGCTTGCAGTAATAAAAATTTTATTCAAAAACTTTTGAAATTTATAATATATTACACTATATTGGAATATAGTAAGGTAAATCTCAATCAAACATTAATTTTGAATTAATTAAAGTAATCAACCTCAAAATACTTTCAATAAAATCAGAAAACTGATTCTTGAATAAATACTTGCCTTGATATACAACAAAAATTACAATATATACTTACTTACTCAACATGCCATGTCTCTTATATCACTATGATATGAATGCTATTGCTTAGCTTTTGTGTTTTGTTTAGTCAGCTTCATTTATATATAAATTAAAGACTGAGTAATTGAAAATAAAGAGAGAAGAAGGTCTAAATACTTTCCCCGAGTAGTTAATTGTGATATCAAGTTTACAGTGAGCACTTAAAAAAATTTCTACATTATTATTAAACTATTTTTCTAAATTTATGTTAATGTTGTTTTACTCATTTTTTAAAAATAAAGATGACAGATCATCAAGTTTTGGTTATATGTCTTCTACTCATAAAATGTGTTATTTAATTATGACTGCAGATATGAATTCCTGTTAGTTTATCACCTTAAATTATTTAGAAATTATAAGTTACAAGAATTTAACTTGCATTTGCTTAAAACTACTAAGCACAAGAGTAATATAATGACCAAATAAAAAAGCAGCATATATGGAATGGATAATGATTTGTTTTATTTTCATATTAGATACATGGATATAAACAGATAATATACTGTGGTATCAACATCAGATTACCTCTTCCTTTGCAAAGTAATTTATACATTTCTAAGAATTTTATATGATCTGTTCATGAAAAGCATCACAAGAACAAATTTGTAAACAGCAAAAACATCAATTACAAAAATAAGAAATGGCGATTTAAAAATAGACATTAAGAGAAGTTTATGATTAATTATTCACATTCACTAGATAAAAAAAAACTAAAAAAAAAAGAAGAAGAAGTAACGATACCCACATTCACGTACAAAAGCAATGACAACGTTTTCTCTCATGCTCATCGAAAAACAATTCAAGTTAACCGGGAAAAGTATTGAGCTACAACTCAACATTTAAAAGACAATGCTTATGCCTGGTGCCCTTTCATTCAAACGTACCTACCTGTGAAAAGTACGGTTTATGATGGATTCGCCCATCCCCAAGGGATACACGTTGTGATTGAGACGCTAGTATCTATAATGTAAATAAACACGTAATTTTCTAACCAATCACAATACAGTAAGCAACAAACCACATCGACGGAGAAAGAGAGCCTATGATTGGACTCAAAAAGGTTGACATACAGAGAGTCGATTTCTAGATTGTGGTTCGTTCTATATAAAAGACCTCGCCTTGTTTTTTTCCTTATTTTTATCTGTTTTTATCTATGTATGTAGTTGTTTCTATTTACTTCTGTAAGCCTTGTGCTGTACTTTGTGGTGCAAGGATTGCCTTATAAATAACATTAAAAAAAACTGAATTAAAAACAAAATACTACAGTACTGATATCTATTCCCAAATTAATTTCGCCAAGGTACGCATCTAATTGCCAAAGGGAAAGATAAATAGCCAACAGAAGCTTTCCCATGGCATATAGTTTGAAGTCATTTGATCTAACAAACCAGTCTGGTTCAACTTGTGTTCGTGTGTCTCCTGAGATTGTGGCACCTGTCATTGATATTCATTGAACGATCCATTGTTTAGCAACCGGTTTGGTGAAATGAACGAACCACAATCTAGAAATCGACTCTCTGTATGTCAACCTTTTTGAGTCAAATCATAGGCTTTCTTTGATTCTTGAGTGATTGTACTCATTTAGGTTGACAAGGTCTGGTCGATTTCTAGAGAGTGTCAATTTCTAGAACGAACCACAATCTAGAAATCGACTCTCTGTATGTCAACCTTTTTGAGTCCAATCATTGGTGCTCATTTAGGTTTGTACTCATTTAGGTTGACATGGTCTGATCGATTTCTAGAGAGTGTCAATTTCATTCTTTTGTATCTTATTTCCGATTGCTACAATCTCGTACTAAAAACAAACTTTATCAAAAAATAAATAAAGGTGACGTTATTTATATGACATACATAATACCCATTCGTAAAATATTCGACATCATTAGATTATGCATCTCTAGGTTAGAGGGGGTTAAAATTCACCCTACGGTTCTAAATATACACAGACGGTCACGTTTGCACTTCAACCAATCACATATACAATAACTTTACACATACACGTATCGAGATAATTTCCGAAGATTAATTTGTTCAATCAGAATTGAATTTCTGATCACTTACATAATAATATTCTATATCCCCACACTTTCATTTCTTTTACATTACACGCAAAACACTTAGATTAATTTTTTACAGTTAAATTTGCCACACAAATGTCAGTCAGCTACCGTTTGACACGAACGAGCCTCCCGGTAGGAAAAGTATCCAGATCGGTGACGAAGTTGTCCGTGTCAATCATCCTGGAGGAGGCGTGGCTATGCTTGAGGGTTCGTATAATAAGTAAAAGTGACGAAGTTGTCCTCTTTTCAGCGCATGCGTAAGGACTGAGGGTTCGTATATATCTTTATAAAAAGTAAAAAAAGGTCACTTCTTAAGTAGACAATACTTATTTTAACAAAAAAAAAAAAAAAAATCTCGGATAGCGAGATGAAGTCAACAGTAGTTAAGCCAAATGGATGAGTGATATTATTGTGAATTTAATTAGGACTTTTTTTTCCTTTAAAAATGAATAATTGGAAAGTCAGAATAAATTGAAATTTTACACGCCGGGCAGAAGATTTCGATGATTTAATTCCAGATAGAAATTTTGATACTCAGTTTTTTCCAATTTAATTTATAATCATGTGATTAATTCAAACAATAAAATAACTCATAGTCAATTAATTTTAACTATTTAATGAAACTAAAAATAAATTCCTTAAATGTATAATTTCTTTAAAAAAATTAATGAATAACACATGCAAAAAAAAAAGGCATAGATCGTCAAAGAAACAATTGAATGTCGACTTTTAATCAAAAATATCTAATATTTTTAACATCTACTTTGATAAAACTTTATCTATTAAATTATTTACAGAGGAGAAACAAAGCTTTTAAAACTAATTTCAGCAAACTCCATTAATTTAGAACAATATCTTTCGATGACAATAAATTAATATTTTTGATTATACTAATAATTATATGTATTATTTCAATACTTGCTTTGTAACTGACTCTTTAAAAAGAAACATCAAACATTTTCATTTATTAATTACTGATTGTTACAATATTTGTTTAAAATAACGCTGAAAATGAAGGTAAACATATGAAAGTGTAACCTGCAACATATTTTAAAACTCACCAAATAAATAAATACTTCAAGATATTCTATTTTTTCAATAATTTTTAAAGACCAAGTTTTTGCTTCCAAAATATAAAAAATGTATTTCGGAATTACCCCAAAATTAGGACATTTACATTTGTGACTTTTTTGAGGACGGGGAGGAGGGTATTTACTAAGGAAACATTACAATGTCTCTCAGATAATCGGGTAAAAAGTAATTTTAAAGTAAAGGTAAAAGTATGGAAAGTTTGTAATACAATCTGAGTACTGGACTTAAGAAAACTAGTAAACTATATAGACAGGGCCCTGTCTAATAAAAAACATTCTTTTAAATTAAATCTTATTTTAAAATTAAATAAGCCAGCTGGAGTGATCTTCCCAAAACTTCATCGTTATGTTATAATAAGGGAGTTATCTCTTTCCCTATTCCTACATAAAATCGCGGATCTAGGATAAAGGCTTGTATCTTTATTATAACATTCGCAAAGAACGGTTATGGAATATATATCTTTGGCGTAAATTTAGTGTTTTTACTGAATCTATCGAGTGATTTTCGACGGTTTTTTAGAAGGATTACTCCATAGCATGCTGTTAATAGAAACCGAAAATTAAATTTGTGTTTTAGACGAACTTTTTCCCCAATCCATTGAAAACAAAATTTTATACAAAACTACAATTGTTGTCACAAATTCATAGAGTGCTTGTGAAAATTCTATTTTTAATATACGGAACAACAGTCGGTCAACCCCTTGACTGGTTTGGTTTCGAATGAGATAGATATCTATACATAAAATGTTAAATCTATGTACCAAATTTTATCCATCTAGCTCTATTCCTTTTATCATGTTAATTTATATTAGCGCAACTGGACAGATAGACTATATCTGAATTAATTTCGATCAAAATTCGGTAGAAAACAAATTTGATGAAAAATACCATGAACCAAATTCCATTTGTCGAACTCAAAGCGCTATTGAGTTATCGCGTTCCAGGAAAAACAAACAAACAGTGAAACTTTATGCATTTTTTTTTCTTTTGTACTCATTGAGGTTTAAAACGAAGACATTCGTCAAAATCTCAAGTCAAATTTTTTAAAGATTATAATACTTACTCTTTATTTCGTTAATGAGAAAAAAAAATTTTTTAATTAAAAAATAAATAAAAATTTTATTGTTGTTGTTTTAATGTTGGCTATTTGTTTATTGCTAGTGTTTAGTTTGCTAGTGATTTTGTTTATGTTTGTGATGTACAAAGAATTATATTTTAGGTGATTTATATTAAGCCTTATTATCTAACTCTTTACGCTTTTTTACTTATTGTGCTCACCTGTACTCAAGTAGCCCTACAGACTTCCTAAGAATGGATTTCGTTCAAAATTTTAATGAAATCTTCAAATTTAGCATAAAATCCATGCACCAAATTTCGTCCACGTAGTTCAAATCGTTTTTCAGTTATCATGTTCTAAAAACATGTTTTCAAACTCGGGAAGATCTGAAACATACACAGTAATCAAAATCATGACTTTCAATTTACTTAAATTTTATTTTATTTATTTATGTATTTTTTCGAGAATTATAATTGTATGTACTATCTACATGCACAAAATTTGGTGCATGGTTTTTATACTAAATTTGTAGATTTCTATCAAATTTTGAACGAAATCCATGTTCAGGAAGTCTGTATGGCTATTTGAGTATAGGTGAACACGATAAGTACAAAACGTAGAGAGATAGATTATAAGATTTTATAGAAAGCACCTAAAATATAGTTCCAAATCATATTTTAAATAATATCTAACTGCGATAATTTAAAATCAAAATAAATGAAATTTGGTAGGTAATTTTGTTACTAAAATTGCAATCCTGTTTTTCTGCTATATTTGGGATTCGGGATACAATTTGTAGAAGAAACCGTTCCTAAAATACATACGCAGTTTGCATAGCTATATTAAGAAGCACAATGCTTTCATTTACGGGGTCTGAAAATAAAAATTTGAATACCCGTGATGTATACGACCTGTATTAAGGTCCATTTTTGTGGTAGGAGGAGGGATGATAACATCATTATTAGAGGGTATACGAAAAAGTTTCAGGGAGACAATTTCTGTTAACATTAAGTTTAGCTGCGTTTTTTATTTTTATTTTGAAGTTAAGATTGCGACTTAAAAAAATATTTTGATTAGTATGAATATTACAGTAAAAATCGACAAAATTCCTCGAATTACAATAAAATATCTCCATTGATATGATGTGGAGGTTTGAAGAAATCGTAATACTTGAAAACCATTGATATGACTTTAAATTAATACTTTAAATTGACTTTCATGCAAATATTTGTCTCTTCAGAAAAAAATTTCACTTTCCATTTGACAGGTTATGAAGATAAAATTTGCAAAAATGCAAATTTTAATTTTCTTATCTTTGTTTTTTAAAAAAATCAGTCGGTAAACTGGAAGACGTTGAAAAATTTTGTTTATTAAGCAGTAAAGTAATAAAAAATACAGCTCTTCCGTTATTTTCCCATCAACTTTATAAAAATAGAGCTACGAAAATGAAAGAAGATGAGAGAGAATGTAAATAGCATGAGTATTATAAAGAATTATCACAAGCAAGGCTTAGAAAATTTAAAGAATATTCATACTTCTAATTCAAAAACTGAGTGCATGACAATTTATTAAACTTGATTAGTTATCATTTTGAAAATTTTCTCCTAATTAAAATAAATAGCAATGAATATCTACGAAAATAAATGCATTTTATATAGTCATTAAGTGCCTGAAAATAAATAAAATGACTGAAGTAATAAAAAGTATTACTATAACATTAAAATCTTGAAAAATTAAAGTATTGACTGGAAATAAAATTGATTTTACTGAAAGGTACAGGTGAACACGATAATTTCAGAACATAAAAAGCTAGATAGATAAATTGTGATAGAAAGATTCAGCACATAAAATATAGATACGTATCATATTTAGAACTGAGTCCCTCAGGAAATTAACTATCTGTCTTTACTTTAACATACATATAAATGCAATAAGTTAAGTCTCAACAAATTAAATAAATTAAATTTAATAGATTATTTTATTACTAAAATTGTAATCCTTTCTTTTTTATGTTATAATTCGAATTCTGGTTTCAATCGTTAGAAGAAATTATCTCCAAAAATGCATATACGGTTTCTCATTACTTTCATATACGGGGCCACTGAAAATAAAAATCTGAGTTTTCGTACTGTTTATGACTTTTCATGTTATGTTTGGTGTCGATGAAAATTATTCAAGAAAACAGGTTTATATAGGTCGAAAAAGTAATTAATAAATTAAATTTGATGGATTATCGTGTTAGTATCACGGAATTTTTCCATTATAGAAACAGATTTTTCAAAATTTTGGATCCAATATGCCTTTAAGTGAGTGTCAAATTCCATTCCGATATTTTCAGTAGTTCTTGCGGCATAAATTAATTTTGTTTGCTTAAATTATGTAATAATTAAGTAATAGTTAATATTACTATGTGTTCCCTGCTTTAAAATCTTATATAAAGATAATTTTTTAATTGAAGTTATTTTTCTGAAATTCTTATTTTATTGTAGACTTTATAAATAGGAAATTTTATTTTGCATAAAAAAAAGTATTTTTACACAACCCTGTAGTTTTATCTGTGGTGAATAGCATATAAGCCAGTTAACAACTACGCTACACGAGCGTACGCTTTTGTATCCTGGTTTAGTTACTGGACTGCTAACCGAAAGGTCCCAGGTTCTATCCTAGCGCATTCGCGCACCGCTTCATTCCTTTCACAACTATCTTAGCCATAACTTCAGAGTTAAATTTATTAAAATATTTGATGCATTTAAATTATATGCTTATACTTTACAATACATATATGCACATATGATGTTTTGCATTACCAGTTTTACCTACAATCTGCTTTAATCCTATGAGTCCTGACAGCCCCATTCGATAGGCGCCTATCGAATGGGACGATATCGGGCGGTCAGGGCTCATATGGGGAAATATTTCTTTGGAATCAATATTCAAAAATTTTAACTTGTACATAATAAAAAACAATGAAATATGTAATTAGCTGACATCAAATTATCAGTATCAATTAGATGACATCAAATTATCAGTATCAGTTAGGTGACATCAAATTATAGGTATCATCAAATCAACATTTATTTAATTAAAAGGATTCTTGATTCATGGATTCAATAATTTATTTGAAATATTTATACAAAATCTTGTTCCAATTGCATTGTAAAGTGATTAACTCTATCATAAATTCCACTCATTCTTTATAGCAAATATCTCAAACTCATATTAAACAAGGTTTATATAGAAGACAAAGAAAAAAAAACTTTCTGGAAATGTTGGCTTATTTCAAAAATGTCATATAAAAGAAGAAAGACAAACTAATATCAATGCTTCCTTCTTTGCACGAGACGTCTTGAACTACCCTCATTCCTATTTCAGGAAATAAGTTGTGAATAGTATTAATTTCAGAATGATACAAGGTGAATATAAGTAATTCTCTATCTGACAGTGAACTTATTTCATGTCAAGTGAAAATAATTGCTCATATCTATAAATACTTCAGAAAAGGGAAATAATTTTGTATTTCAAGTTTCAAATCTGTCTGCGAAATATACATTTTATGTCTATGGAAAAAATTTCAAGAAATGAATAAAACTATAATTCCAAGGATTTTAAATCCTGAAACTTTTTCCTTATATAACTCTCAGCCTTAAAATGTTTTTCCCCCCTGTATATTTTTGATACCATGCAGTTTCTACTAAACTTGGTCTGTTAAAAGAGTTGAATTATGAATTTTAAAAATTACAGTAAAAATGTATTATTTACAATTTTATTATATAGTGTTATGGCTACTGGACCATTAACATATTTACTGTGGCTCAGACTGTTGTTTTGAGGAATAAGATATGTGATAGCTTAAAAATGAATAATTTTTTTCACATTTTCTTCCCTCAAATTTCTAAAAGCATTCAGTAATAGAATTACAAACTTGTATGATAAATGAATGTTTGCATACTTCTAAAAATTCTCATCAAAAATGGTATTCAAAGCAAATAAGATTATTCTAATGATTATCACTACCACTGTTTTTGCCATACACAAAAATTGTTATTAATAATAATGTTCTATATTATTTAATGTGGTTTCTCATTCTGAGTGTTGAAAGAAATTAAAAAGTAATGAACATCATATAGTCTCTTTCTTAGTGATTTTATTAAAATTTGATGTTATTAATATAAACATTTTTAAGAGACAATTATTGATAGATGTGTGTATGAGAATATATTTTTTAAAATTAAGTCCCATTTCTGTTATTTGTTAGCATGCGTGCAGAAGTTTTCTCTTAATATTTCACCTTTCTTATTTCATGCCATACCATTGAGAATAGTACAGCACATATAAACCTAATTACATTATACAGAAATAAAAGATGAGTAATGATTTTTTGCCAATCTTCCTTGTATATTTCAGGTAGCAAAACATATACTGATATAAATCTTTAAATAAAGTATTTTTTAGATTTTAAATTTAAAAAAAAAAAGGACACCTCACATAATCATAAAAATACATTTCTTTCTTTTTTTATTGGTTCTTTTATAATATATATAACTAAGTATCGTTTGATGTAAACTAAAATTTTTTTTTCATTTAATATATTATATATTTACATACTATTAAAATTATTTTACTGTCAGATAAGGAGAAAGCACAAAATTTATCACTTTTGATCCATTTTTTAAAAAAGTAATATCTATTATAATAATAATAAAGATGAATGAATGTGTGTTAACTCTCTACACTCCACATCATTTGACCTACAGTGTCAAATATGGGATATAATTGAAATTAAGTACAACCAATATCCTGACAAATCAGCCATTTCGGCAAAAACATCTAATAAATAATAAAGTTGATAATTTTAAATTCCAACATGATTTTTTTATTGGCTACTTTTCTATACTAAATTTAGATGAATAAAATCACAGCTTTTGGCATTTATGCTTTATTTACATGTACTTGATTTTACAATGATCAAATTCTGATCATACATTAATATTTAGAGTTCTAAAACATTATCATAAAATCCTAGGATTTACAAATTTTTCAGCAAATAAAAATATTAAAAAGTATTTTTATTAATAAAAACTAACATTTTCATTTCAAATTATAAAATCTCAGTTATATATATATATATATATATATATATATTGCTATCATAAACATTAATGGGTCAAAGAAAACTCCAAAGGCATTGAGCTGACTATAAATATCAAATTAATAAAAGGAATTTTAAGTTACAGAAATCCTTTTCTTGCATTTGTTCTTCTAAAAAATATGTTTCATATTTTATTTCATAGATACATGTTAAGA
>JAPMOR010083161.1:192-5192 GCA_026543865.1 Argiope aurantia
GATAAAAATCTGTCGAGCTAAGCAAATTCTTTTAAAAGATACCTATATTTCCTTTTCCTAAGTCTACACGTGTCAAAGAATCCCTATTAGAATGTCACAGTATAAAATCACTCTGAAAAAATATTTTGATCTCTTTCGCTCTTCTGCTATTTTTATCGCTACTGAAGGAAGTTTTAAAATTTCACAGTGTCTTCACTCTTCGGACACGAAACTATTTAAAAATGAGGTGTTTTCTATCTATCTATATATCTATATCTATATCTATATATATATATGTAACATATTTTGTTTGAAGCAGAATGCAGGTTGAAGACATAGACGAGACATTGCATTTTTAATTTCGTTTTATTCTCTGTCGGCAGGCATGGTTATTTACAAGAAGACGCAGAGCGCCATAAAAACAGAAGCGCGAGACAAATGATCACTAATCTTATATAACATAGGATTTCCGGCCACGTACCAATGGAATACATGTGTTGACCTTTGACCAGGGCAACGGAAGTATCACTTTCATTTGATACGTAGTACTGATGGTAGGTTATTAAACCAGGTTGGATTGAAAGCAAAAGCCGATTTTTTGTAGCCGTCCTGTCGTTGGATGAAACATAGTTTACGATAACGAGCATCTTACATATAACATATTATTATCACTTCAAACTTCATTAACTGCATTTATTAACTTCTTATCATTATCAACTTAATTGACTTCAAATTCAGGCGTAATTATAAGTCTTATGCTTAGAGGGACTTGTACATTTTTCGACATATGTGTAAACTAAGTGATGCAATCGCAGCGATCTGATCGCTTTTTTAACTAAAGAAATCATGGCAGCATCTTTATTGGCAGGCTAACTATTCTTCTGTTTTTCAATTGAATATATTGCATTAAAACAAGGAAATAGGATTAAAAAAAATTAGATTAAAGAAATTAAGCGCTATCACTTTTTTACCTGAATAAGTGCTCTAAAAGTTCTTTAAAAATTGAAATAGAAATATCATGTGGCAAGAGAAATTCATTAGTGTCTGGATCGCTACACTTTCCTGCGTTAGAATGGCAGGTAATAAGGCAGTGATAAATTTTCAGAATAACATAACATAAGTGTTCATTTGAAAATTCTAAAAAGGACTTTCAAAATTAAAATTTAAAAAAATCAGCAAAAAAAAAAAAATGAATGGCGTAGACGATCGAGTATCGAAGGGAAAAAAAGGATGGACGGTCGCATATGAAATCGCACATAAAAAATTTCCAAATGCAAGAATATTATTTTCCAGGATTAGATAGATTATCCAAGAAAATACAAATCATGGTCTTAGACTGAAATATCTGAGTTGTTTCTACCTTAGAACCTGCAACTGCTAATGTGAGGAAAATATCAATTACGACAAAAATCTTTTCTTATTCTCTTGCCTCCTTATGGAACGCATCAGAAGCAATAAAAAAATGGGAATGTTTTTGTTTGTATTTTGGGAAGTGTCAAAAACGGATTCCTTTAAAGTGAAAAATGAATTCTCCTGTATTATAATGCAATTTTTTTTCCGAAACAAACAGCAGCGAAATGAAATTTAAGCAAAGAAAAAAATATAAAAAAAATGATAATTTTTAAGACGTTTCCTCGAGATAACACAGGCAAATATATTTTTCCAGTTTTTTGCACGAGATCTTTTTAATAGTTTTTATAATCATATTGGCAAATATTTCCACACATTTTATAGATAACTCTATGAATTTTCTTTTTTTAAATAATATTGCATATATTTTTCTTAATTTTTGATTTCTTGACTGATTTTGTTTATGATTTTTTTTTATTTCTTTAACTTACTTATTACGCTGATGTGGGCATTTTAACCTATTGCAAAAAATTGCAAACAGGTCGCTATGCTATTGGCGTACGTTACTTCTCTGCCTGTACAAGACGCCTTTTGGAATTTAAAGGGTTTTTAAAGGACTTTCAATTTATCCTACATATAATGATGCGTTCATTTATTAAATAGTTCACAAATTGCATTCATATTTCCAATTTTGAAGAACTCTTAAACCTAAAACCTAAATAATGGTTTAAATTCGTTTTCAAAGTAATATTCTCTGAATCATCATATATCCTATTTTTATTCTTAAATTCCCCTAATTATCTGATTTAAAAATTGCAATTCTGAAAATTTTTTTAATTTTACTACTATTAAAAATCAACTAACGATTTAAAAATAGGAATGCTTTTCATCGTTACACGCAACATGAGAAATGCAGGAAGCCATATGTAGTTATTTTTTTTTTCTCTTCTCTTCTATTTTTCCTAATGTTTTTCAATTGTTGTATTTATATACACAGAAAAAAATTGCACCTTTGAAATTTTATCGCTGTCTTTGTAATTTTGAAGTTTTATTGCCTGCTACTCCGATGCAGGAAGAGGCAAGAATGTAGAAAATACCCTCCCCCCCCTCGAAAAAAAAACTCGCTTTTTGAGCATAATTTACAAGAAAGTACAAGACACGAAAGAAAATAACATTTACTAAGGAAGATAACAGAGCAACAAGAGGTAATCAAATGAAAAGATACGAAACGACACTGTGTGTATAAATGAAGGATTTATTCAAAGTATACACCATAGGTCTGAGCACAACGATCCCATTGATTAACGAGCCGAAGGATTACTTGTTCTCAGAATTCCCGTGGCCGTTAGGAGACCCAATCCTGCACAGCGTCCTTGAGTTCGCAGTCAGAGTTGAAGCGCTTCCTTTTCAGATGTTTTTTCAGGGGATCAAACACATGAAAATCGTAGGGTGACATGTCCGGGCTGTAGGGCGGATGGTTGAGCTGCTCCTACTTAAATTTGGCCAGTTCCGCGTGTGTGACCCTGGAGACTTGTGGGCACGCGTTATCATGGAGCAGTACCACACCCACCGTGAGTAGCCCGGTCTTTTGTTCTTGATGGACCTGCGTAGCCTTCCGCACTGCTCCTCAATCGTTGAATTTTGCAATCTGAACGCCATCCTGTCTTCACATACACTGCAACGTCAATTGAACGGCGCTCTTTATAACAGCCTCTGCGCTCCGATCTATGCCGGAGACTCCAATCGCGTCCCTAGATGTCTCACAACGTTCTCCCATAGTAGCATGGGCAAATATGCTAGTCGTTACGTTGTTACGAAACTTCGTACCTTTTCATTTGAACCCCTAGTACATTTTAAAAACTAACTTTATCATGAATAAAGAAAGCTTTAAAATGAGCAAGAATACGTTATCTGTAATGTATTTAGAAGAAAACCCAACACTAAAAATTTGATAATAGTTTCTTTTATATTTTTATTTTGAATATTTTCCTGCATTTCCCAAATTCTTGAGATAAAGATATATGAAATACATTCTTTTATGTTTAGAATTTCCAACATGCATTTAATCTTTTGTTATTTTCATTTTTAGCATGGTTTTTCAAACCTTAAAATGTGTAGTGGAGTATTTCACAAAACACTATACTAAAAAATAGTATATATATCTTGATTGTTTAAAAATAATAACCTTCTTTATTCTTTTTGAATCTTTTCTTTATTCTTTTGTGTATTTCAGTAATCCGATATACGTAAAACTATTGATGTAGAAGGCATTCAAGCAAAAAACGAAATTGTGCTAATTTAAACGTACCTGTTCTATCAGTGACAATTAAACAGATCTATTGACAAACACTCAGTCTCTCAAGGAGAATATGTACGTGTCTTTTGGAACTCTGTTGGTCAGATTCTTTGATCTATATCTTAATGTGAAAACATGACAGCTTCAAATATTTTGCAAAATCAAAATGATTTTTTAAAATTTATATTAAAAATTCTTTTCCCAGTGATACCAAATTAGGTTCCTTAACAATTAAATGCTTAAGATTGTTTCGTTGAAGAAAACATGAAATTTGTGTTATGCAAATGGCATTTATTTGATATCAAAAGCAATTACTGTTTCCCTGTGAAAACAGCAGCTCAGAAAAGGTGTATGGTATGATAGGAAAGAGGAAACCATTATAAATCATTACATAAACACCAAAAAATAATATCTAAGCTATTGATGATTTCGGAATACTATAAGGTAAGTTGTATGTAATTAAGACCATAAAATCTAAGATTTAAAGAAGTGTCTTCGATTGTCGAAACTCAAAGCTCAATATTCAGAAATTCCAATACTAGACACAGTCGTTCCCTTATTCTGATTACATTGTAAAAGTTATGGATATATGGAATATAAAAATCCTTGAAACGACTTTACAGCATTTGTTTTTGACGAACCTTTCGCACTTGAAAATAAAATATAAAGGATTGGTATTTCCTGAATACAGGTAATAGCTTTTCGTTCTGTTTGAATGAATGCATAATTGCAAATAAGAAATCGACAGATCTCTAAATACAAGATGTATTACTTGTCAATTTGGAAATGGTACCCGTTGAGAGATTGAGATTAAAAAAAACTTGTAGGCTTCAAAAAAATAAAACTCTGCCATTACAAATAACGTACTTCACCATGCAAACGCGGGAAGTTTTCTGGAACACTCTTTGTATGTAATTTTATGTGATAAAAGAATGAGTATTTCGATTTGAAACAGTGAATTTCTTCAAATGCATTGTGGTACGATATTTTCTAATGTCAGAATGCATAATGCTCTATAATGCATTTTCTAATGGTCATCCATCTCTCTATCAAAAAAATATAAATAATCTGAAAACAATTTAGAGACATACTTGAAAAGTAGAGATTAATTAATTCTAAACGTTTAATTTTTCAAGTCTAGGTGTCGAATTTTTAAATTAGGGTGTAGTAAATTATTTTTTGCTTAAACTGAAAAAGTTTGACTTGGTTTCTGGGTCTTATTTCCATTAAAATTATCATTTTCATAATAGAATAACTGTGGAAATATCATTTTTTGTGATATACGTTTTGTGAAATCTTTGAGGAAATACTCCTAAAAGTCACAGAATTTTCATATACTTAAAATTAAAAAAATTAATAAATATATATTAATTAA
>JAPMOR010083161.1:10192-12334 GCA_026543865.1 Argiope aurantia
AGAATCACCATACAACATGGGGTCCCGAAAGACGTTTAAGGGGTAAAAATCGCAAAAATATAAGGAGACGGCAAAGTTTTGGAAACTGTAAAAAATTAATAAAAAAATACCAAAAGGTGTTTCAACTATGGATTTTTTTAAAGTGAAAGCACATTCTTGAAGGCCATTTTTCATGTAAGTAACATGTCGATTTATGAACCAGGGGGTCGTAAATTATTGAAAACGAAAAGGTAGTTTAGAACACTTATCTGCAAAAATATTAAAACTTTAATAAAAACAAAAGCTTGAAAATATAAGGAATTTTATACTCCTTAATTTGATATAAGTCAGTAGTGTGAAAATTGAGGAGTATTTAAGATATTCAAGAAAAACTAAAATGTTTGCCAGGAAACATCGCTGCAACATCGGTACCGATGTTTACAAAGGGTGTTGCCAAATTCGAAAGGTAAATTTAGAGAAGTGATAGTGGACATTAACGAGATTAAAAATTATCATAAAACATAGGGTCGCAAAAGACGTTTTTTCTGTGAAAATCGAAAAAAGACAATTAGCCTGGCGAAGAGAATGGTCCTAAGAATGGAAGGATTTGGAACAAGGTAGTTGAGAGGAAGAAGTTTTCTCGTATCTAAATTTTCCATGCGTTCGAGGAATATAAAAGCTGCAATCATTGCAGAATTGATGGTTCGAGGAATATAAAAGCAGCTTATATTCAATAAGGAGCAGTGCAGAATTGATAGTTCAAGGAATATAAAAGCAGCTTATATTCATTAATGAGCACTGCAGAATTGATAGTCGATAAGTTTCATTCGCAAGCAACATATTAGATTTCACGAATGACGAATATGCGGATATGCATTTAATTTACGACCTTATGAATGGTAATGGACGGCTAGCACAAAGAATATACCAATAGCAATATCCAAGTAGGCGTTGTCCACACCACAGCACCTTTGCAAATATTAATAGACGGTTGCGGGAGACATGATACTTCAAAATAACGAGGCCAAATGCAGGGCTCGAACGTCTCAGTGGCGCAAAGTACCTTTTTTTCTTGCAGCGCGTCCTTCCGGATTTACTGCAGGAAATACCGGCCATTGCACACCAAAACATGTGGTTAATGCATGGTAATGCACCAGCGCATTTTTTTTAATTCTGTGCGTAACTAACTAGATGATACATATCCTGGGACGTGGTTTGGACGTGGCGGACCTGTTGATTGGCCTCCAAGTTCCAAGGACTTTAATCCCTTATATCCTGGGACGTGGATTGGACGTGGCGGACCTGTTGATTATCCTCCAAGTTCCAAGGACTTTAATCCCTTGGAGTTCTTCTTCTGGGGCCATATAAAATATATTGTTTATCAGACACCCTTGGATACATTGAAATATCTCGTAGCACGGATCGTCGTCGCTGCTGGAGAAATCGCAAGCACACCTGGTTTGATCGCGTCCGGTGGTCCTTTAAACGTTGGTGTCGATTGTGTAATGGCCTTCGCGGCCGCAACATTGAGCAATTTTTATAAAAGTTTCTCATCGTCTCCTTTCTTATGTTAAAATGTCTGTGTTGCAAATGTATGCTGTATCTGTATTCCAGCAAATAAATTTTCACCGTCGTTTGCGAGTTTAAATTTCTTTGAAAATTCTTATCGCCTTGATGCCTACTATTACTCCTCAGAATTTTCCAATAGAAGTTTGCAACACCTTCTGTAGACATTGGTGCCGATGTTGCAGCGATGTTTCCAGGGAAACATTTTAGTTTTTCTTGATTATCTTAAAACCTCCTCAGTTTTCACACTACAGACTTATATCAAATTTAAGAGTATAAAATTACTTATATTTTCAAGCTTTTATTTTTCCTAAAGTTTTAATATTTTTGCAGATAAGAGTTCTAAACAATTTTTTCGTTTTCAATAACTTACGACCCCCTGTTTCATAAAATCGGCATGTTACTCACATGAAAAATTGCCTTCAAGAATGTGCTTTCACTTAAAAAAAGTATATATATATATATATATATATATAAAACGCTCAATCAGTAGGCGGCAGTAGAAAATAAAACTACGACGTTTATTTACACGAAGACATACAGGACAGCACAAAAATGACAGCTATATACAGCACAGAGACGACTATCTTCAGCCGA
>JAPMOR010083194.1:0-17546 GCA_026543865.1 Argiope aurantia
AAATAAAAAAATATCCTCTTCAGATCTATAAACCTCTACGTTATCTCTGGGGGGACTTTTCATCAATGAAAAGCGTCTAGCCATATTTGTTTATTTAGCCTGTGCTTATTTTTACGATGTCCCCAACATGAGGGTGAGGACACGGCGCCAGTTCAGAGGAGCCCGTGGCGCCAACCGATCAAAGAAACAATGGACAGCAAACCCCTTCCGCCCACCCCTTTAAAATCTCACAAATCGTTTGGAGGGCACAGCCCACGTAAAAGAATGAATGGGAAGGATGGTTTAAAGCATCATTAGGATCCCTTGCTACCCCCACCCTTCTGAAAGACGCTCTTCAAGGACGTAGTAAAACTTCCGTTTGACCTTGCCGGCTACGATTTGAATTATTTGTGAAAATGAGACAGAGGACTAGAAAAATCATTGAATGTCTGAAACAGTTGCTATCCTAAAAATAGTTTCAATTAAACCCGTAACCTAGTTTGTGAAGTTGGAAAGACGTATTCTGTGTTTCATAATATTGGAATGTTAATGACTGCAAATTGGTCTAGTATATAAATTGTATAGTATAAAAAGCCATCGAAACTTCCTGCTTGACAAAGAGATGGAATTAGATTTGCAAAATTTAGAACATACTTAATTCTTAGGTGGTAAGGAATAGCTAAGAAATTCTTTCGAAGTTTTTATCTCGTTTTTAATAATTAAAAAAAATTGAAAAATATATAATTGTTTTTCCTCAACTACTTAGAAAAACATTGGGGCACAAGAGCTAGCTCTGCTATATTTTAAAATTCCCAAAATAACTATTCATTCTATATGTCAGCTTTATTTTAGTGCATTTTTTTCCTTTAATTTTAAAGAAAAAGAAGGAAATGTTCCTAATTTTTTTTTTTTTTTTACGATAATACTGTTCAAGGTTTTAATTATCGGATTTAAGCTCACAAACACTTCAACTCTTTAAATACATTTTTTTTATTTTTTTACATTTGCAAATTGTAGTCTCTACATTATTAAGGGTAATTATTTAAATTAAGGTTAAATATGAATATAGCCAAAAACAAAATCATGTTACGACTAAGAATTCAAGTATTCTATAATTTTTTTTCAGCTTTCTTTAAGCTTTAAAATGTTTAAAATTTTGGGATTCAACCGCTTATGTAATTCAAGTAACGCGATTTTTTTTTAAAAATTTCTGATATGATAAATTACCTAAAAAAATTAAGGACCCGAAGCAATTTGACATCAATTTTTTAATATACTACAACAGTATGGCGATTATTGCCTTTAATTTCCTCTAATACTAAAAGCAATCGAATATGCTTCCTGAATTGTTAATGTCAATTATTGGAAGCAAAATTTGAAATAACTCTACTATTTTCATGTCAAGACATAGAGTGAAATTTCATTTTTCTAGTCCTTTTCACTTCAAGGATATTAAGTTACCATTACCTATGTCAATGTAGATAGTCAATCTATTTACGAATTTGCTAAATTTTTAATATAGAATCTAAAACCGCAATGATATATTAATATACTGGATCATTGATTAGTTCATGGTGTTTGATTTTCGTTTCACGTGCAGACAGCCCATGACTTTATTTCGTGAATTTTAATTAGAACATAAATGGTTAATTTGGTATTAACATTAGGTATAAAAATTCAATTGCGTAGATTGTTCCGTTTATGATTTATCTTTTTTTCTCCCTTTTATTAAGGTCTAAAATGAAAGAATTCATTAAAAAAAATTTTTTTTAATTACAATACACTTATTTTTAGAACTCCTTATACGAAATATATATATATATATATAATATGTAAGATTATTATATTAAGAAATACCCAAAGAGGTGCATCATTAGATAATTTCTTTCAATATCTACATCATGATTCAATAAATTGAAAAATTGCTTGCGAGCTTGTGACAGAAATGATGGCTGTTCATCTCGCGAAGTATACAAAAAATTTTCCGACATTTCCAACCCTTTTATAAGCAGCAGTCCATTAGTTAACAAGGCAAAAATGTCTAGACGCGGTCTGCGTAATAAAAATCAATTTTAACGAGACACAGTACTGTCCTCTTATTTCGATTTACTCATCATTTCCAAAATAATACGCCTGTTTGGGCACACAGCTCTGTTTAATTTATAAACAATAGCAATTTAAAATAAGTTGCAAAGCTACAGAGTTCTAATTTCTAATAATTTTCGTATTTTAACAATAATATTAATCCATTCTTGACATCACTGATGTTTTATGTTGTGCTATAGCACGCGCTCTTGTGTATGTGTTAAAATTTAGGTGTGGAAAAATTATCGTATTTTGCTGATCAACTGCGTATTGTTTCCAATAAATTATTTATTTTGGAAATGTGGCACTGTTCTGAAAAACCGCTTATGATGATGATTAAAATATCAAATTGATGTTTGCATGAAAATGATCTCAAATATAATATTGATCAAAATATTAGCTTGCTATACAACAAAAAAACAGCAACATTTATATACGATGGAAGATGTATTTTATATTATTATAAGAACATTTAATAATAAAATGTAGGGAAAATATCAATACTCAAGAAAAGAAATCTTTTTCTTTCTTATAATATAATTTATAATGTTCTGAAAATTCTACTCAAAAGTAATAATTGTTAATGCCTTGTTTTTGTTACAACCAAATTGAAATTTTATGTTACCTTTGATTCTAAAAGAATCTGTGAAAAGTTTTTACTCCAAAGTTTGCTTTTCTAGTTAAAGAAACGAACATGAGAATTAATCCCTTTATTCTTTATAGAGTTAGAGAGCAAAATTAATAGAAAATCGATTTAATAATTCAAAAATATTCAATAGAGTACAAGTTTTTTTTCTTTTTTCATTTATTTTTTCCACTCTTCATAGAATAACTTACCAATTATTTCTTTATTTACATAGATTAATAACGTAAAAAATAATAAAAGATATTTATCGCAGAAAACCTATATAATATTTCGGAGACATAAAAATTTTTGTATTAAATAATGACACACAAAACTTTGCCATAAGGTGAAACTTTATTTTTAGTTTAAAAAAAACAGTAAATTATTTTTAGTTAAAATAAAATTTTAGTTATTTAATTTAGTTAAAATAATAAATATTTTAGTTCAGTTAAAATAAATTTTAAATTTAGTTAAATAGAAAATTATTTTTAGTTCAATTATAAGTTCAATTGCAAAAAAAAAAAAGCTTACAAATTATATAAATTATTAAATGACTTTATGACTTTGAAGAAGAAAAAAAAAATGAATAAAACGGAAAGCAAATTTCTTCCGTAAAATGATGTTGACTTTCACTTACTTAATGAAGAAAAACTTAAAAACTTAACTCGACTTCAGACTGATAATTTAGAAGCAAATTAATAAAAGGATTTAAAATACCCAAAATATTTTGGCATAATAGAAAATAATAACAAATATAACATAATAACAAAATGAAAGATAAAATAATCGTTTCTATTCACATAATAATAGTTTTTAATCGATAAAAAAACTGACTATTTAATTATTATGGAAATTTCATTAAAAGATTTCTTATCCTTAATAATATATCTGAGCAAAATTGAAAGAGTAAATGTTCTGGCTTTCTATTATATTCAAATTATTTATGAATTTTAATTTTTTGTTTATATAGATTAAATTAATATATTAACTGTTATGCACGATTATGAAGAGCCATTAATTTAATTTCATTTCAGGATACTGTAAGTTTTTTTTTTTTTTCAAAACTGTATACATTTAATTTTTTGACCTTTGTTCGACATTTTTAAAGAACTATATTTACATCTGGGCCCGATAAATATCAGTCTAAGTAAAACTCGCGCTAATTTATTACTCTTATATCGAATAATTGTCGGACATGATAGAGTTTGAAAAATTTATGTTTCTTGTATCTGTTCATCTATTTTTTTTTTTTTTTATGAACCATCTATTTTGCATTTCGAAAATTTCTCCAATATCTTTGCAATTGGAAATTGCTTTGTGAAAGACGAAAATAAAAATTATCAAATCGTTTTCCTTTCCTGGACAAGAAAGAATAATTCTAATGTATTTATTAATTTTTATAAATAATTTAAGAAAAATGTATGTAAATTATTGCAATCTAAAATAATCATCCTTATACAAAAACAAATGCAAAACAACAGTATTATTATTTATTGTCTGTTTCTTACATTCTGTATCATTTACTTAAACATTTCAGTTTTACGAAACATTTCTCTAATGGACTATACTACATTTTTAAACATATATTTTCACAAACTATGAATAATGATTTATTTTAACTTCAGCGCAAATATTCAAATTATATTCAACTCTGAGCAATATTGCTCATATAAATGGTCGAATTCCCATTTTTTCATCACCAACTCTTTAATCAAAAGAATAAGAAAAAAAATTATGTTCTGTAAATCAACTTGAAATATAGGGTTGGCATATTTTGAGTGCACAAATCCTCTCTGAACATCTATTTTTCCTACTTTATTCAGAGCTAGGCCATGAATCCTCGCAATGACATGTCAACCAATGCCAATCTCTATTGTTGGGAGGGAGATTCCTATTTTACTACCCACGCCACCCTCCATCCCAAAGGCCATTACAAGAAGCCTAATGGCTCATGAAATCGAAACGATTCTCGAATGGTCTAGAAAAAAAAATCGTCAACAATTTCTGCTGTCAGTGGCGTGGCGGGAAAGCAAGGACAAAGTGCGTAATTCAGTAGTGGCGAGCCCTCCAAGAGGGCGCGCGATCGATTCTTTGAGACGCGCCTAATATCTTGACCTCGGAACACCCTCACCCACGCATGCTTCAAGGTCACTCGTTTGACTGGGGGAGTGTCCCGCCCATTCATAGATGCCGTTGCGTCCTTCATGAATTAAGGATTCGCCGGATCTGAAATTGTGTCCCCAGTTCACTGATGCAAAGATTACAACAGACTTGATGACTGGCACGTGGATGCGACATTCAGAGTTGGAGTCACTGGGTAGAGACTGAAATAGCAATTGTTTTTGTCCACTACTGGTTGTTTCGTCATCAGACCAATAAAATTGATCTTGTGATTTCTGACAAATCTAGTCTGAGAGCTACCATCAAAGCACTGATTCATTTACATATTGGCAAGTGAGAATATAAAAATGCAGATAAATTGGAAACTATGTGTTTGTTTTCAACATTAATACATTTTGCTTGTGAAATTATTCCGAGACTTTTTTTAATAAATTTTAATGTATGCTTCTTCAACTTAGAAACATATTTTTCGATTTAACCTCGCCAACTAAATGGCGTATGTGTTCAATAATTTTGTTATTTCGAAACATGATTCAATAGCTTCTTTTTTTTTTTTTTTTCCTCTAGAATAAATGAAATATATGAAAATATTATAATGATAAAAGGTCAATTATTAAAAAATCAACATCGAGATTTTGATGCATTTCCAGGTATCTGAAAAAAAAATATCATTTGTTCAATGAAGTTTTGTGATCTGTAAAAACATTATTCAAAAATAGAAGAATATCATTTGGTATGTTGTTTTTTGGCCAAACTTGTATCAGATTTAGACGAAAGTTATCAAAAATAAATATTCTGTTTTACGTGATATATGAGGAAACAATAACTCATAAAACTCATAAACCCGACCGTTTTAATTTCGTGGGGAAGGAAGGTAAATAATTTTATCATCAGAAATATGAATCTATTTTAGGAAACATCATTAAGCAGTTCACTGTCTGTTTTTTATTTGTGTGCATGTGATTGTGGTATGCTAAAAAATTGATAATGATTTTTTTAAAACAAAAATCGTTTTTAATCGTATCATCGTTTTTCTGTATTAAATTTTAGATTCATCGATCCAAAATTCATTCTAAGTGTCATTCATACATTATAAATTTATATACATTATTGACTACAGTGTGTAAGAGTATAATGAAATAGGAGGGTAGGACAGACATGATGATGTTAGTAAAATTTCGTGCGATACCTGAAACTAAAATATTGATTGATGTACATGAAGTTCTGGAACAAAATCTAATTAAAAAATAAAACTAAAATATAGAGTTAAGTATAGCAATTAATTTCCTCAAAATTAAAAAAAAAAATTGACGAGCGATGCAAATTTTTATAAAGGAAAGCATATGTATCTAAAAAATGATTTCGAAATCGAAACTTCAGAAGCCCTGGAAATAATGCCGATTGATCGAAATAAATTAATAGAACAAAACGAAATAATTTCCAGAATTTCCGTTAGATTTTGCATGCTAAAGGAAAACATGCGATATTTTTGTAAGACGAATTAAAAATTTATATTAATTAAGAACTGTATATATATTTTCAAAATAACCGGAAAAAATCGGAATTAATTTCAGATTATAAATGTGAATGCTAAAATTTAAAATAAACTACAAATATCAATACATTATTTCCGTGATTATCAAGGTTATTCCACCCACGTATGTTTCAAGGTCACTTATTCGACTGGGGAATGTCTGTCCATTCATGAAAACCGTTCGATAAATGTAAAAATTGTATTTCGTATATGAAGATTGCGATTCCATTCTAAGCTGTATTCATTGATGAAAAGATTACGTCCGCCATTATGACTGCCAAGTGAATGTGACCTTCTCTTTTTCTGTCATCAGCACAGAGATTTAAATGACGACTCTTTTTAATCCATGATTAGATATTATGTCATTTGCAAAATAAATGCCCCTGTGGGTTACTGGGCCCGAAAATTATTTGTGTTGTGTCAATGGTTGATTGATACATGCGGATAAACTGAAAAATATAAAGTTCAGAAGAGTAAAGGGTAATATATTGTAACTTCTTAATAATAAACAATAGAGATATTAAATTGTAGACAGAAACAATGATCTTTTTTTTTAAATGTCAAACAGTAAACGAGTCAATTTTTTCATTTACTGTAACCACTTTATATCCAGAATATAAATGATTATCCTCCATTCTTCTATATATAGAATACTAGCATATTGAATCTGTTTTTGCGAAGATACGTTTTTAATCATACAAATTATAAAAAAAAAGGTAAGAAAAAAAGAAAAGAAAAGAAATTCGTTGATGCCATGTCTGGACTGCATGGTATTTGTGGCAATAATTTTCATCCCTAATGGAAAATCATGCGAAAAATCAAGTGCGCATCGGTAATTTTGTATTATCATTATGCAACTTGATGCTTTTTAATTGGAAAAATATTGCTTTTTGATAATAGTCTTCCACATTCCAGAAAACTTGCGAGACGAGAATTGTCGTCTCACTGTAATTTAGTATATATATATAAAATATATTTTATATATATATATAATATAAATAATATATATATATATATATATATATATATATATATAGTTTCCATTAATGATATACCAAGGGAATTTAATCATTGTATTTTGGCGTTCTAGAATGTCATATTGACCATTTAGGTTCGCTCGCTGGCATCAACAGGATATAAAAATCATTCATAAGTGAGAATTAGAGAGGGATTTCTTCTGGCTACAAAATTCTAATTTTTTAGTCTCTATCATTACCTTAAATTTGTTTTCTAAGGTATGTGAAGCATTTTTAACTTTAATTAATTTTTATCAGTTTACTTAAATTCAATTGTTTTAAATTAAAAACGTATAAGAGAGATAATTTAAATGTCATTGATGAATTGCTGACCGGCAAATTTTCTCTGAATCCATTCTGTATCATCGCCTATCATTCCGTCATTAGATGTGGAAGGAAAGAAATATAAATAATTTTTTTGTTTTGTTAATTTTTTTCTGGTAAAGTTTCCTCAAAGTTTTTATGTAATTCCCTCACTTCAGATTGGTATAAATTGGTTTTCTTAACCACTAAATAACAAATAACACTATCGAAAAGTAAAGCTCACTGATACCCTGAATCTTACCAAGCTCGAAGCTCTCCATTAGCTCACTGATACTCAAAGTTCAATACTGCAAAGTTCAATTGTTATACCTGGAATATTTAAATAATCCTCCAATATTAGTTTTTATATTATTTTCGTTTCATCTTTCTTCTAAATAAAATGTTACTATCAGATTCTATTAAGCATCTTTTTGGCCATTTCGGTAGCCAAATATCAGATTCATAATGGTTTTCCGATAAAGTGTCAATTTCTAAATCATTACAGTTTATTTCAAAATCACTCGAACAATCAGCTGAAACATTCCTGCATTATTCATTTAAATATTCTTTCCATAATATTCGTTCATGGTTGATATTTTATAACAAAGAGGACTTAACTTGATGGACTTTATTAGTGAAAGACACAAAATGAGTTTGTTGAACGACAATTATTCTCGATACTCTCAGAGAACGCGCTAATCCAACAACGCTAATAAAAAGAAAAAAAGGAAAAAAAGGGGGAAAAAACTGCCCTGATGAAGAGTATATTCGTGACTGATCAGCAACGTTGGACATGAAGACATCAGTTAACTCATGAAAAGGTCAACACTGTTTAAATATTATTACTACGTTGAGAAAGAGAAGACAGAGAGAGATGCTGACGTGAACTTTTAATCTCTCATCAAACATCGATTTCTTTCTTCTTCCCTCCTCATAAATCAGCTATGTTAAATAGCCCTTGACATTCCATACATGATGTGATTATGATGAGACACTTACCCACGAATTTCGCTGTCCCCGACATTTCATACATGATGTGATTATGATGAGACGTTCCTTTATATATGTCTCTTTCCCTGACATTTCACTTTGATCCCGAGATTATTTTTTTTTTTACAGTTCATAATGAAATATTTCAAAGAGAATATTTTAAAGCAAATGTTCTCGTTCGTTGCACTGAATAACTGAAACTACTGCGCAGAGCTTTTGAACTGATTTAGTAGAATGCTTATTTTGATTATTTCCCCTTAATGTATGTAGAAATCTTCTAATAGGAGTTATTGCTCATCTCTACCATCTGCCGTCTGAAACGATGTGGAGTTCTATACAACATTGACTTAGTATAATGATATAAAAATTATAAGATGTGATGTATTATAAAGAAATCAAAATTCATTCAGAGGGAATTATATAATTACTTTAAGTGGATAATAAAATGAAAATGAATTAAATCAATTATATAATTTTCATTTTCTATTTAACAAGAAATATCGCTTTTTTCTAATCCAGAATTAAATAATTTTTGGTAAATTATATTAAAAATTTGTAGACTTATTTTCTTTAGCATAAAAGAATTCTTCTAATAAGGAATTAATTTTTTTCCTTAAGTTCTTCTTCGTCTTACATTTACCTCACAAAAGGATTTATTTTCAGTAGAAGAATTTAATTAGCATACATTTATTTACTGTGAGCCTTGTTACAAAAAAAATAATAAGCCAATAATTCAATTACAGAATCATAAATGTTCACATGCTATTATGATTAACCCGGTGATCCTAATAATGAAAGAATGATCTCATTCATAATCTTACATGGAAAGTTGAAAAATCAGAAATAAAACATTAAAAACCAGTCTTCTATAATAATCTTTTAATTTATTTTAAAACAATATGTTGCAGCTTCATAAGAAAATAAGTAATGTAGTATTCGAATATATTTTTTATTATTTATTTTCTCAATGAATTTTTAATCTCTGAAAAGTTGATTGCAAAAGAAAATAGCTACTAGTATTATAGAACACGCTCGCAAACACTTAAGGTTTGGTAAAGTATCAGACATAAATGGAACAAAATTGTTTATCTGTGTAAGAATATATGCATACAAGTGACCAGTTAAGGTAGAATCAAATAGAATAAATACTGGTAGAATCCTCACTTATTTAATAACTAGCCACCTTTGGCGACCAGCCAGTTCGCCAGTATTACCGCTCGCTACAATTTTCAATTAAATATTTTAAGTAACTGATCTCTTAATAGATTCTCAAACAAAACATTTTTAATCTTCAAATTTTAATAGTCGTACCAAACTTATACTGTTGTTTAGATCGTTTCGTTCAATTTACTATATATATTTTGCTAATTTGTTGTCATTTCCGGTAAAATTTCAACTTTAATTTAAAGTGGAAATGATGAAATTGCAATTAATATAAAGATATTTTTTATTAAAACCAAACGTTTTATTTTATTTATCATCTTTATTGTTATTTATTTATTATTATTATTATTATTGAATATGAGTATTGCAAACAGAATCGCTCGGTATATAAGTCTTATGTGAACTACAAAATATTTTTCATAATTTATGTAATATCTCAAAGAATAATTCAACAAAAAATTCCCAGATTCAGCATAAAATTCAGTTTTTAGTTTTGCTTTTAAAAGGATTGAAATGAAATCAATAATAATATTTTGTTCCGGCCTATAAATATATTTCAAAAATTATGAAGTCTAAATTTAATGCAGTAAGGTATCACATTCTGAAAAATATTCTGGACACACCAAATTTTAAATAAATGAATGAAATTTCTATTTTCCACGATCAACTAAGACTTATTTATGAAGTTTTGAATGTTAAAAATTTAGAAAAACTCAACATTTTCATAATCTTAGTCCAATTAATCTTGAGAAACCTGTGCGCTGATTCGCGTATTTTCTTTGAAACGATCGATGGAAAATCTAAAATTATCCTTTTTTTTTATTGAATAGTGATATTCAAATTTTCATAAATCAGTCAGTTTAAGTGATTGATTTAGTTGATTGGAAATTCTTTTTATTTAAAATATTAGTGTTTCAAGAACATTTTGTTATTCGTGATTTCCACAGCAAAAGCTTTATGTAAAATCAAAAATTCGTTATTTATTAGAGCATTTATTGAATCAAGTTACATAAAATATAATCATTTTCCATTTAGACCATTTTAGCAGATCTGTGTCTATTACGAAAGGTTTACAAATTAGCAGTGTGGCCCTGATTTGAATGGATATCCTGTTCATATTAAACAAAACCTGCCTTAAAATAAAACTGATTTATTGGATTAATAATATAGAGAGTGTAAAAAATCATAAAATAATTTTTCTTGAATTTATTTTTTAGAAAAAATAATATTTCATATTTGTTTCATCTTCTACAGACACGTGCCGAAAATTATATTTTTGCAGATTTCATTTCCAAAAAGATTTAATTTATTTTTAATTGGAGCTTTAATCAATGTGATGGCAACACTTTGAAAAAAGCTAATTTTTTCCCATGAATGCGAAACGTGCTAATTTTAATTTTTATTTTTTACGAAAAAAATTATTGAAAAAAATAGTTAAAATATTTGTTTAAAAATTCATTTAAAATAGAAATTTAATTTTAAGATTAAAACATTAGTATCATTTAAAAGATAAATGTTTGATCTTTAACTTCACGTAAAAATCTTTTTTGTGCGGTAATATTTTTGGAAGTTATAGCAGAAACACGTCAAAATTTCGCTTAATTTTTAAATAAATAAAATTCTCGTTAAAAATTGGAAAAAATAACCCCCAGGTGCACATTCCTGGCCTCCAAGGTATACACATGCCAAATTTGGTAGCTGTAGGTTGAATGGTCTGGCCTGTAGAGCGCCAACACTCACACACACACACATTGAGCTTTATTATAAGTATAGATATAGATATTGTTAAGAAGTTTCTCTTTATGGCTCAAATAGTAGCTGAAACCCACAGCCATAGACTTTGATACTTACATAAAAGCTTCAATGGAGTGGTCAGTGTCCAGTTTTAAAAATACCAAGCATTTCTCTCTAAAATGTTGCCTCATCAGAAATTCAAGCTGGGGTGCATTCAACGAAATGAAGCATCAAATGCCGACTCTCTGAAACCTGTTCTCTTGTTGATGTACGGAATTCTCAAAATTTACTATGAATATTATTGTAGATGAGAGCATTTATAGTGGAACAACTTATATTTAATTCAGGTCTATTCTTTATGTTTGTTCCTCAATGGGTAACTTGCGACCATGTTATACCAACGAGAGTCGTTTTTCCGAAATTTTCTCTCATATTTTCTAATAAATGTATTTTTGTGCTAATAATCTACTCCGTTTGTGAAAAATAGATACGAAAGAACCCTGATTGAAGACGATATTCCTCAGGGGGTGTTTTTATGATTAATCGCTGGGATATGGTCAATGCACAGTTACCAAAAAAATCGAATATGTATTATGAACGCTTTTTTTTCCGATCGATTTTTAAAAAAATCAAAATTTGGAAAAGAGCTAAAATTGTAATCACAAAATCAAAACATAATTTTAAGTAACTGCAATATTTTTCATGTGAAAGCGGTGTTGAAGGATTGTAGCATCCTAAATATTTGATGAGGCTAAATTACATCACTGACGGATTAAATTTTGCATGTAATATTTAAATTCATTAACAATGCAATGTAGTCTTTATGTTAAAAGGAGACAGCAAGCATAAACGGTTTATCTTTCCGCAGAATATTAATAAGCTGTTTGAAGGACAGCGTTTTTACCCAAACACAATTTTCATTTGTACGCATGTGTAGTAAGAAGTTTTTTTTCTTTTTCTATTGCATGTGTGTTGTGCTTTAACAGGAGGAGGGTAAAGTAGAAACGTAGATATAACTATTAATAATGGTGTTTTTGAATGTCTTATTTGCGTTTAAAAACTAATACGATCTCAAAATTTGGTAATAGATGATTAATTAATAATTAAACCTAATTAATTAAAAATATTCTATTATTAATTTTTTGCAAATAAATATGAAAATACTATTCTAATATGTGTATTATTACCATATTTTTTTTTTCAAAATGATTTCCGTAAATATTTTATTTAAAAAAAATCAACAGGGAAAATAATTTAGACCGTTCATTCTATAATAAAACTTCTATTAAATGTAATTTTAAATTTAGGAATCTCCCACAATTTTCCCATAAAAACTTAGACACACCAAGTCAACAATCAAATTAATACTTTCATTAATTTTTCAATATTAGTTGGAAAAGACCAAATTGGAATTCTGTAGAAATTAACTGCGCTATAATTTAATAAATTACAGCACTTCTCTTTTTTAATGCATGCGTCGTTACTGCTTTTGAATGCTTTTATGAATTTCAGTAGCATATACTTTTGTGTCATTATAATCCATTTAAAATGATCAAGCATCCTTAATCATTTGGTTCCAGAATAGTTCAATCTTATAACTCTTTATCTCGGCTTAATATCTCCTCACTTCCGAATTGAAATTTATAAAAGTGAGAAGACTGTGAAAACGGGGGCTGAATTTCAACATTATGTCTACGTGCTGTATCAGATCTTAATAACTGATGTAGCAATATCTGCTTATTTACATATAGTTGAAACTTCCTTAGCCATATTTTCTAAAATTGCAGCATTTTTCGGAAAACCTACAGACAATTTCGTAAATATATTATATTTCAGATGTTTACAATTCCTGACATTGGCAAAATTGAGTTCTGGAAAACGAGACACGCCGCCACTAGTAATAGATTATATCCAAATATCAATAGTCAGTCTATATTTAGAACATATATTGAATGAAGATGAGAGTATAAACAAAATCACAACAAGAAAAGCTGTGCAAAACAGGAATGCATTGAGCAAAAATGTACAGTGTTGAGTATAAATATTTTACAATCTTTTAATGAATAAAAGATTACATCAAGAATGGTTTTTATTTAACGAAAATTTTCTTATTTCTAGCCCCACATAATTATTCTCTTTCATCAAGTTTTGACAAAGCTATGCAATAATATCACTGAGGATTACTTTTTTAATTTTTTTTCCTATAAATTAAACATTTTTAAAATTTCTTTTCTATTCAATCAATAGTTCAATAATATTCAATTTATCCATTTACTTCTTTTGAAGTGCAAATTCTGTTAACAAAAAAGGATAAAATTCATGTTGTTGTTTTTTTGTTGTTGTTGTCTTTTGTTTTGTTTTTTGAAATTGTATGCCTTTTAAAAGTAACATTTTAAAACAAAACATTTCGAAACATGTCGTTTTTAAAATCTTTAAAAAATACTTCGTATTTAATTTAATCTTTTATCTCGCTTTTTAATATATTTTTAAAAAATATAAAGCATTAAATTACTTTGATTTATCTGATGATTATCTGAGATTAAATTAACTAAACTTAAGTTAATTGTTGAAATTTTACATTATAAATTGAAATTAAACTAACTAAACTTAATTTAAGTTAATTGTTTGAATTTCTTAATACAAATTGGAATTAAACTAACTAAACTTAATTTAAGTGAATTGTTGCAAGTCTAAAATATATATTTTTAAATTTCCAATGCCAAAGTTTGATACATTTCTAAACAATTCACAACAAATTCATTTAAATAAAAAAAAACTTAATCAACCTTGAATGTTTTGAATAAATTATCAAAGTTTGATACATTTCTAAACCACAACAAATCATTTTAAACAAATAACCTATCCTACCTCAAATGTTTTTAATAAAATTAATTTTTTTCATTCATGTTCTTTAAATTCAAAATAGAAAAATAATTAGAAATAAAAAATTCTACTGCTGATTGCTTATCTAATTGCCAAACAAATAATAATTCACATATTTGTTATTCTAAAAAAATATGTTTCAATTTAAGTTTCTTTCTTGTTTTATTTTATTTTCTCTCATGAGACGTTCAAAAACATGAGTTTCACAGAAAAAAAAAATCCAATTTATATGCAAAATTACTATAAAACTCATTTAATTTCAATTCAAATCACATCTCATAAATTAAAGGCAAATTGAGTTTCAGAAATAGAATTTAGTAGAGGAAAGAAAAATTTTCAGTTATTCATTAGCAGATCAAACAAAAGCCAGCTAATATATATAATTATAGAAATATCAAAGAATAATAAATTAATTTGTATAAAGAAAAGAAAGTGTAATCAACTTTTTTAAACAATCAATAGGCGTTTTTTTTTAATTTATAAACTCTATTCTCATCACAAATTAAATTCAAATCAATTTCAGGAAAGCATAATATAATAAAAAAAATTGAAGCAAATGACTTTTACAAAAGCATAGAAATAATAATTATTAATGCTGTCATAAAAAGTAGCATACTTATTTAAAGATCCTTTCTTAAATGGCTAAATATTTCATTGACGATCCTTTTTTTTTATTGCTAAATATTAAGTTTAAAAATCAAAAAAATTGTAGTCATAAGCATTATAAAAAATTAAATATGTAAATTTTTTTCCTTGTTAAATTTTATGTCCACATTGAAAAATATTAGTCATTGAAAAATTACATTGCTATCACGTTTTTGTAAGTCATAATTGAACTATAATAGATTTTAAAGGAAAAAAAGGAATTATATAAAAATTAATAACAGAAAAAAATAGAGAAATGTATAATTACAGTCTTAAAATATATCAATAAATTTATTTGAATGAATGAGCATGAGAAAAATTAAGTAACTTATATACATTAAAATTAATTAACGTCTAATTATTTAATTTTAATAACTAGATTATTATTATTTGTTTACAATGATAATGCCATTTAACTTATAAAATTTTCAAAAATCCTAATTACTAAATTTAGTAAATATTTTTATATTATTAATAATTCATTAAAATATTTCTATATTTTTGAGAATGTATCGTAAATGTATAAATTTTATTCCTTAAAATGATTTTGATGAAGCATTCAATAGTCAATCCGTCCAATTTACTTCTCTTTTCATTTAATATCTTCTAATACATCATTTATTTATTTTGAAAAGTAAAAGGAAATGAATGAAAGTAAATTCATTGATTTTATATCGCTTATGACGTCAAATAATTAGGCATACTTTTTATGCATCCTGTTCTTTTGACATCTATCTCAAATCACAAAATATTTCTTAAAGTGTTGTGTCTTTTTTCCAAGCATATTTCGCCATATAGGACAAAATTTATATCTTTCCTCCGTTTTTCGTTTCTTCCAAAGTTTTTCGTTGCTTTTACTAGTACAAAATTTAAAGAAAATTTATATCAGTAAATAAAATTTTTCTAGAAACCGGAAGATAAAATAAAACAAGGAACAATTATGTACCATTTTCTATTAAAAAATATAAAGACTGCATATAAGTGCATTAAAAGACAGGAGGATAAATATCTATAACGAGTTTTCAAAAAATTTGGGCTTACCATTATTTTATATTTGAACGAAAAAATTAAGTTGAACATCAAGAAGCAAATGGAATATTGAAATGGCTATAATGATTTATGAAAGGAAAAAATAAAATATATTTTAATTAAACTCGCTTTTAACTAAATTTTCAACTTCTTTTTAAAAATCCGAATAGATTCAGTTTATTATATTTGATGAGTAATTTTTCTAATTCATATCCATTTTAGAAATTTTAATTGATATACATCGATTTAAATTCTAAATTCTGCAAATACTTAAAAATAATCAAGGATGAATGATTTCTGAATAGTACTTACTTCATATATTTTTTTAGATTTCCTCGGAGATTTAATAAAAATTAGAATACTGTTTAAAAATCCAGAATAATGGTTAATTTTTACATTCTCCTACCTCGTAACAAACAATAATTTCTTACTGTTGTCAAATACAGAAATTCTAAATTAATATTCGATAGCAATATATTCAAAAAATCTTTAACGCTGCCATTCAAAAACTTATACTAAAACAGTCTGCAGCGAAATCGTCTGCAGCGAAAAAATTATTGTCATAATATAAGAGAATAAAGAAATCGTCTGCAATAAATTTCATATCATAAAAAAATAGACAAAAACCGTTTTAAATTTTTTTTGACTCAAAAAATAGATAAAATAAAATAAATAAATAGGTAATAAAATCCTATGCATGTAAATCTAATTTTTTTTTCTGTTACGATACGCTTATATGTTTTTTACATAAGAAACCTAATTTTAAATATCAGCGTTTTGAAATCAATAAAATGCAACTATAAGTTTGTTTTAAATTTTTCATCTTGTAGTCACAATTTAATCAAAAGTAATCTGATTACAATAGCAAGAAATTAAAAAATAGTCTTCTGTTATTTCTTCTCTTCTACTATTTAATAATTTTAGAAATAGAAATATTGAAAGATATTCCTGAATCATTTCTTTAATTTGCAATTTAGAATTTTCCCCGTCGAATACAAAAATATATAACTGACGTTTCCTATAGTAAAAAATGAAACATAATTTTGCTGATAGAGAAAGGTTGGTTTGAAACGGTTCGACATAAATTTTTTAGACTAAAAACTAATTCTAGATTCCAACAAAAAATCGATAGCTCCCATTGGACCTCAAAAATTGTTACTGCATCAACTGAAATATCTAGAACATATCTTTAGGCTGATAAAACAAGTCATGAATTATGAATGAAGGAATCAAAGTTACAGCATAAAAATTTCTATCCAAGTTGAGGGTTTTTTCCCCCACTTCTGGGCCCCAATGGATGGAAGGAAAAGAAAAGAAGAAGGAAAGGTTAGCAAAATATAACAGAAAATTTATGTTTGTAAGCTTAAATGCTTTTACATGATGAGTTTTTTCGGTCTCAACAATACTCTATAAAAATGCTCAATTTTAAAATTAAGCG
>JAPMOR010083202.1:0-10025 GCA_026543865.1 Argiope aurantia
AAACTTTTCGAACGTATGGTTAATACTAGACTTTTATATGAATTAGACAAAAATGAATGCATTCCTCCACTTCAAAGTGGCTTCCGCAAACGCAGATGTACTGTTGATAATCTAATCCACCTAGAAACTAACATTCGTAATGCCTTTGTACGCCGAAATCATCTTGTTGCTGTTTTTTTCGACGTTACTAAGGCGTATGATCGTACATGGCGCTATGGGATCCTTCGCGCTTTATCTGAACTTCATTTTAAGGGAAATTTGCCTATTTTTACAAAGAATTTTTTATCTTATCGCCTTTTCCGTGTGAAAGTCGGTAATTATGTTTCAAATCCTTTTATTCAACAGGAGGGCATTCCTCAAAAGAGCGTGTTAAGTGTCGCCTTGTTTATTCTTCATTTTAGTCAAATTCTTAGGGTTCTACCGGCAACTGTTACTGGTACCCTATATGTGGACGATTTACAAATATCCTGCCAAGGGTCGGATATGTCTTTGATTGAGAGACAGTTGCAGGCCGCTATTAATAAACTTGAAGCTTGGTGTTATTTGAATGGACACACACTTTCTCCTGAAAAAAGTTGCTGCTTTCATTTCTGCAGAAAGCGAAGTCTTCATCCAGATCCTATAATCTATATCAATAATAGGGCTATCCCTGTTGTTGAAGAGACGCGCTTTTTAGGAGTTACTTTTGATCGAAAACTCACTTTCCTTCCGCATGTCCAACTCTTGCGGAAGAGATGTGAAAGAGCGCTCAATATACTCAGAGTTCTTTCTAACGCATCTTGGGGAGCGGATCGTGTTTCATTGCTTCGAATTTATCAAGCACTAATACTGTCACGCATTGACTATGGTTGTGAAGTTTATGGCTCTGATCGAGCAAGTATTTTGCGGAGACTTGATACATTACACCACTCTGCATTGCGGATTTGTTCCGGAGCATTTAGGACTTCTCCTGTACAAAGTTTATATGTCATATGTCATCAATTACCTCTACACTTACGGCGTAGAAAGCTATCTGTCCGATACTTCTTCCGCATTTTATCTCTTCCGAATCACCCAATTCGAAATACCACTGTGCCTATCATTCGAATACTTTGTAGTGCTCATCCACATAATATCCTTCCCTTTCATGAGAGGATTAAAACTGATATTCAAGTTTTGAACCTGGAGAAAATTGAAGTGTATCCAGTTAATCTTTTATTCTTCCCACCTTGGAGTCATCCTGACTTTTCATATTTTAACCCATTTTTAAATTTTGATAAAGCTACTACTGCTTTAGTTGTTTTCCAATAATTATTTAATTATCATCAGCATCGATTTTCGGCCTATACACAGATTTATACAGATGGATCAAAATCGATACAAACTGTTGGATGCGGTATTGTTTTCCCAACAGTAACGTATAGTTACCGCCTGCACAATTCGTGTTCTGTTTTAACTTCTGAATTATTTGCAATTTTGTTGGCCCTTGAAAAAATTTCTCTTTCCGAAGAGCGCCTGTTTTGCATTTATTCAGATAGTAGGAGTGCCTTGGAGACACTGTGTCATTTTACAAAATGTAAACATCCTGTTGCAATCGATATTCACTGTCGCTTAAAAACTCTTCAAACAAAGGGTTTCAGCATACTTTTCTGCTGGATACCTAGTCATGTAGGTATAGATGGCAATGAAAAGGCTGATTGCGCTGCGAAAGCGGCTCTACATAGTCTCTCAAGACCATGCACTCATTTTGATTTGTTTGCCACGTATGACAAGTATATACTTTCTGTTTGGCAAGAATCCTGGGATAGAGAGATACAAAATAAATTGCATTTTATTAAACCGATTATTAACTTGTGGCCTGCTGTCTCGGTTCGAGGGGCAGATGTCAAATTAACCAGACTACGCATTGGTCACACCCGCCTTACGCACAAACATCTTTTGTTTGGTCAGCGTCCACCGATGTGCTCAGACTGCAATGTTAATCTTACAGTTTTACACATTTTAATTCAGTGTCCTAAATATAATTTCCATCGTGTGCGGTTTTTTAATTCATTAACATTGGAAATGCATGAATTGGTGGGAGAACACCCTCACAGGAATCTTTAAATTTTTAAGATGTATAAATTTTTTCCATTTTATATGAATACTCTAGGGATTTTAAATATTTTCTGGGAATATTTTCCATAATTGGAGTCATAATTTTAAGATCCTTATCCTTTAAACTTATTGTGCTTCCTTTTTTATAAGTGTAAAACGTTGTTTGTATTTTAACCTTGAGGGAATGTTTTGTTTAACAATCATATGGTAATATACACATACCACTTGTTTTGGCGCAGCATAGCCAGTTTTGGCTCTTGCGCCATAAAAATCGAACATCCATCCATCCATCCTGTAGAGAGTTTGCATGTTATTTGTAACCAACTACCTCTTTGCCTAAGGCGCCAAAAAATATCTGCCTTGTATTATTTCCGATCAAAATCTATTCCAAGACATCCTATAAGTCAAATAACACTGCCAGTTAGCCTTCGCAGACTCTATGATGCTCGGCCCTCTCACATTATGCCTTTCTGTGAGAGAGTCAAAAGGTTCTTACAAGACTTCGACTTTGATAATGTTGGTATAAAATCTGTTGATTATTGCTTCCCTCCCCTAATTGGGATATACCACAAATTCCTTTTTTGAATCCCTTTACAGGATTTGACAAGTCATTAACTGCTCCTATTATTTTTCAGCAACTCTTTCTATATCATCGCTATCGGTATTCTTCTTTCCTTCCAATTTATACAGATGGTTCAAACTCCGATGGACATGTTGGTTGTGGCGCGGTACTTTCATCCGATACATTTAGCTACCGTCTGCGTAACTTTTCCTCGGTATTTACTGCTGAGCTATTAGCAATACTCTGTGCTTTAAAGAAAATTTCGTATTCTTCTCAAAGGAAATTTATAATTTATACCGATAGCATGAGTGCACTGGAAATGCTTTCTCATTATCACAGTCGAATACATCCCATTGCTGTCCCTATTCTATGCACTTTACGTCTCTTGCAGAATGAGGGCTTCCAAATTAATTTTTGTTGGATTCCAAGTCACGTGGGCATTGCTGGCAATGAAAGGGCGGACACTGCTGCAAAATCAGCATCAGTTACCTTGAACCAAGGACTTCCGTACACTGATGTGAAGAAGTCCTTCAATAGTCATATTTTTAAAATTTGGCAAAACCAGTGGGATTTGCAGACTCATAATAAATTGCATGACGTGAAACCCAACATTGGATTATGACCCATTCTACCTATACGAGAGGAAGATGTCAAATTGACCCGCCTCCGTATAGGACATACTCGCTTCACGCACAAGCACCTCATTTTTGGTGAAAGGGTGCCAGTGTGCCAAACATGTCAAGCTGATTTTACTATCAAGCACATTTTAATTGATTGCCCATGTTTTAACTCGTATCGATTACACTTTTTTAAGTCATTACCATTAACTCTACAGGAATTGGTGGGTGAAAAACATCACCGAAACCTTTTTAAATTTTTAAGAACCATTGGATTTTATATTTACATTTAATACTCTCTTTTGCTGTTTAAAAGACGATAATTTTTAAAAAATTTCAAGAATTTTCTCAAACTTTCATTTGAAATTTTAACTTTTTGAAAGCATTTTATATCATCCCAATTTGCACTTTTTATTTTATATTAGACTTTATGATGTTTGGTTCTTTTTAATCTCGTAGCATTTCATACCATATGCTTGGCGCAGCTTGGCCAAAAATGGCTCTTGCGCCAAAAAAATCCAACCAACCAACCCTTCTGTGAGAGAATTTAAAAAAATAACCGAAATTTCGGAACTTAACTTGCCTGCCATTGAACCTGCTGATTCTCTTATCTTCCCACCATGGGATATTCCCAAGTTTTCCTTTTTGAACCCTTTCTTAGGGTTTGTGAAAGATAAAACTACTCCAGTCATTTTCCAGCAACTTTTTTGTTCTCATCGATGCCAATATTCCTCGTACACGCCCATTTTTACTGATGTTCAAAAGCAGATGGACATGTTGGATGTGGCATTGTATCTGGTGCCGACATACGCAGTGTCCGTCTGCATGCATCCTTTTCAGTTTTGACAGCCGAGTTGATGGCAATTGCACAGGCCCTTCATAATATTTCGGTTTCAACTCGGAAACAGTTCTGCATATACACTGACAGTATGAGTTCGTTGGAAACTCTTTCCCATTTCACTTATGATATGCATCCAGTTGCTATTGAAGTCTTAAAACTTTTGCAAACTCTTCAATGTAGGGGCTACCACATTTTACTTTGCTGGATTCCCGGTCATGTAGGAATTCTTGGCAATGAGCAGGCAGACCAAGCTGCAAAAACTGCCACTTGTTTCTCGAATCGCAGAATACCATATTGCGATGCAAAGAAATCCGTTGCATGTCGAGTATTTTCTTTATGGCAAGAAACATGGGATTTATGCAGGTACAATAAATTGCATTCAGTTAAACCTTTTATAAGCTCGTGGCCAGTCTTACCTGTGCGTAGGAATGATGTAATATTAACACGCCTTCGTATAGGGCACACAGTCGGTTCACACACAAGCACCTACTATTCGGCGACAGAGCACCTATGTGCTCCACATGTCGCACATATTTTACAGTTCATCACATTTTAATCGAATGCCCTACTTTTAATATTCATCGTAACCAGTTTTTTCACTTATCACCGTTAACTCTCACGGACTTATTGGGAGAGAAACACCATCCAAGCATTTTTAAATTTTTATATGCTATTAAATTTTTACCATATATTTAAATTTTTCAAGAGTTTAAAAATTTCATATTTTTATTTTAAATGCATATTCATTTGCTACTGTTTCCAGTATATTTTAACTATTTTGTTTTCGTATAACCATTCATATATTTAAATTTAAAAAAAATAAAAAAATTAACCTCTTTTTTATCCCATGAATGGCGCAGTTTAGCCAAGGGTGGCTCTTGTGCCAGAAAAATACAAACAACAACAACAACTTCTGTCGCTTTGGGACTTGCGACGAAAGGTAATGTCCATAAAGATCTAACGTCCATCTTTGGCTCACCTAAAAGTCCCGATTCCATTTCCCTCCATCCGTCTGATGAGGAGGACGAATTACAAATGAGTTGCGATGTTTCGCCAACTCTTAGAAACATTTGCCATAATAAACTCAATACTTCTGTTTCTTAATGGGAACTTTCATTTCTTGGAATTGTCGTGGTCTTCGGTCCAAAGTTGTTGACATTAAGCATATTATTAATCAGCTCCATCCTGCTTGTTTTGCATTTCAGGAAACATTCCTGAAACATGATATTGCTGTGAAAATCCGTGGCTATAACTGTGCTCGGAAAGACACTAACACTGGAAATAATCCTTCCGGTGGTGTCTGCATCTTAACATCCAACCTTTACCCGAGCTCTCATTTAAATTTACAGACTTCCTTACAAGCTGTGGCTGTTCAAGTCCATATACGGACCCTTGTCACAGTTTGCAGTATATATTTGCCACCACATGCTGTCATTAACCAACACGAACTTAATAGTTTAGTGGACCAACTACCCAAGCCGTTCTTGCTTCTTGGCGATTTTAATGCTCATAGTACTTTGTGGGGTTCGGAAAATACAAATTCTCGTGGGCGACAGATTGAAAAGTTTATCACTGATAACTCTCTCTGTCTGCTCAATAAAGACGAGAAACATATTTCCATGAGCCCACACGTACATTTCACAGTCTGGATCTGGTTATTTGCTCTCCCGATCTCTTTCCGTTGCTCAGTTTCACAGTTGGGAGTGATCTCTATGATAGTGATCACTTCCCCTTAATGGTCTCCTTTGTTGATAGAGGCGGCGTGACTTCCTGTCCCCCGCGTTTCCTATTCCAGCGGGCAGACTGGACTGCTTTCGCGCAACAGGCAATAATTTCGGAGAATATGGTCAGAACGACTAATATTGCAGAAGCTATACAAAATGTAGTTGACTGCTTAATTGACGCTGCGAACAATACCATCCCCCAAAGCTCCCCACGTCTGAGGAAATTCCCGAGACCATGGTGGAATGAAGCTTGCCGCGACAGTCACCGAGAACAAAAAAAGCGCTGGAATATTTCCCGAAGATATCCCACAACAGTTAATTTAATTGCTTTTAAACGTGCTAGAGCCAATGCTCGTCGTATCCGTAGAAAAACCCAGAGAGAATCTTGGATTAATTTCATCTCTTCCTTCACAGCCTTTACATCTTCGAAACTACTCTGGAAGAAGGTTAAAGCGGCTAGTGGTATTCATAAAGAATTTTCTATTCCTGTTCTGGAGACAGAAAATGGAAGTATATCATCCCCATTAGATGTCGCCAATGCTCTCGGATATGCATTTACACAGGTTTCTTCTGCTGATTCATATAAGCCTTCATTTGTAGAAATGAAGAATCGTGCACAACAGAAACAGTTGTGTTTTTATACTCGAAAATCCCTTCCATATAATTCGGAATTCAAAATGCACGAATTGCTAACGGCGTTATCTAAGACTCATGATACCAGTCCTGGTCCTGATGGAATCACATATAACTTGCTTCGCCATTTTTCTGCCACTTCTCTTTCCAATCTGTTAATCTTATTTAATCGCATTTGGATTGAACAGAAGTTCCCATCGCACTGGCATGAAGCTATTGTGATTACAATCCTGAAACCTGGCAAGGTCTCCTCTAACCCTCTGCACTATAGGCCTATTGCACACACAAGTTGTCTATGCAAGACACTTGAGCGCATGGTTAATGCCCGTCTTATATTTGAACTGGAAAGGAAAGAATGCATCCCGTTGCTGCAAAGTGGTTTTCGTAGAGGAAGGTCGACATTTGATAATATTGTGCTACTTGAATCTCAAATTCGCAGTGCATTTGCCCGTCGAAATCATCTGGTCTCTGTCTTCTTCGACATTGAAAAGGCCTATGACCGTACCTGGCGGTATGGTATTCTCTCTACGCTTGCAATGTTTGGATTCAAAGGAAATTTGTCCATGATTTTAAAACACTTTTTATCGTTGCGCACATTTCGTGTTCAGGTTGGTAATTTATATTCCGATCCTTTTATTCAAGCTGAAGGTGTTCCACAGGGAAGTATCCTCAGTGTTACACTTTTTATCAGTCATTTCAGTCAAATTCTTAATGTTTTACCCTCATCTATTCAAGCTACATTATATGTCGACGATCTTCAGATCTCCTGCCAAGGGAGCAATATGCGCTTAATAGAGCGCCAACTGCAGGTTGCCGTTAACAAACTCGTAGGTTGGTGCGATGAAAACGGGCATACAATTTCTCCTGAAAAAAGTCAATGTATTCACTTTTGTAGAAGACGAGCCATTCATTTGGATCCTTCAATCCATATTAGGAATGTTGAAATACCTGTAGTCAATGAAATAAAATTTCTAGGAATAATATTTGACCGTAAGCTCACTTTCCTTCCGCACATCCTACATCTGCGGAAGAAGTGTGACAGGTCATTAAATATTCTTAAGGTACTTTCCAGAACCACTTGGGGAGCAGATAGCACTTCCTTGCTCCGAATTTACGAATCAGTGACTTTATCCCGTATAGATTACGGATGTATGGTGTATGGCTCTGCGCGTTCTACGGTCTTACGTAGACTTGACACTATACACCATTCAGCTTTGAGAATTTGCTCTGGAGCATTTCGAACCTCACCAATTCATAGTCTTTATGTTCTGTGTCATCAGTTACCACTTGATTTACGACGAAAAAAAGTATCTGCCCAGTACTACCTTCGAGCTTTGTCTATTCCGAAGCACCCCTTGTCCTCTATGACATTTCCGGCTAGTCTTCGAAGACTTTATAATGCTCGACCTTCCCACATTCTCCCATTTTTCGAGAGAGCTAAATCTCTCCTTCACGGTTCAGAGCTCCACGATAAAGTGATACAGACTTATGATCTCTTTTCCTTTACGCCATGGAAAATCCCTCAGTTTTCCTTCCTAAATCCCTTCTCTAGTTTTGAGAAGCAGAATACTGCCCTTATTGTCTACCAGAATCTCTTTAATTCTCATCGCTGTCAGTATCTAGATTACCTAAAAGTTTTTACGGATGGTTCAAAGTCAGATGGTCATGTTGGTTGCGGTATTGTTTTCGATACTGATATATTCAGTTACCGCCTAGACGCATCTTTCAGTTCTATCTGCTGAACTATTAGCAGTTCTTTATGCTCTTCAGAGGATTTCACTCTCTCCTGGGCATAAATTTTGTATCTATACTGACAGTATGAGCTCATTGAAAATACTTTGCAATATTCAAAATCAAATTCATCCAGTTGCCCTGGAAATCTTGGGTCTTCTAAGGATTCTCCAAAACAGGGGGTTTGAGGTTCTATTTTGCTGGATTCCGAGTCATGTCGGAATCGCTGGTAATGAGCTCGCGGATAATGCTGCAAAGAGTGCGTCTTTGCTTCTACAGAGGGGCATTCCATTCAGTGATGCGAAAAGTGATATCCAACGTCATTTTTACTCGCTCTGGCAGGTGTCATGGAACAATCAAATGAATAACAAACTTCACACTATAAAACCTATTATTTCATTCTGGCCGTGTCTACCTATGCGAGAGCTAGACGTTAAATTATCTGGACTCCGCATTGGTCACACACGTTTTACACACAAACATCTTTTATTCGGCGATCGAGCTCCATTCTGCACGAGATGCAAAATTATTTTAACGGTTCATCACCTTTTGGTTGAATGTCCTGATTTTAAACATCACCGTTTAAGATTTTTTCATGTTGCAACAGTGGACATGCAAATGCTAGTGGGGGAACGTCCCCACAAAAATCTTTTTAAATTTTTAAAAGCAATTGGTTTTTATTATCTTATTTAATATTCCTTCTTATTGCCATTTTTTACCCTTGTTCATAATGTTACGAGTCACTCCAATGTAATTTTATCAATTCGTTTCCATTTTTACACATTTTTATTTAAGACAAGTTTTTAATATTTTAACCATAGGTCTGGCGCAGTATGGTCAGGTATGGCTCTTGCGCCACTAAACCTCACAATCCAATCCAATCCTCATAGGCATCCAGTTGCAGTAGAAATCTTGGGACTTTTGAAAACTCTTCAAAATAGAGGTTTTAATATTTTATTTTGCTGGATTCCCAGTCATATGGGAATTGCTGGCAATGAGCAGGCAGATCATGCTGCAAAAACTGCGTCTTCTCTCTTACATCACAGAATACCATACAATGATGTAAAGAAATCTATTACCAATGGGAGTTTTACTCTGTGGCAATAGACATGGAATATGCAGACACAGAATGCCCAGCTTTTGAATCTCATCGCCACCATTTTTTTCATCCGTCAAATGTTACTCTTCCAGAATTGCTAGGAGAGAATTATCATCCAAATATAGCAATTAAAAATTTAAAAATACACCTTTTACCATATATTTAACTTCCATTTTCCTTTGTTTTAAAATAATAATAAAAGATGTCATATTTCATCTGAATCTGTTTTAGATATTTTATATTAGTTTACATATAAGCATACTTAATTTTATACAAAGTTCCAATCATCAACAAAGCTCTACTTTTTACTATAAGGATGGCGCAGTATGGCCAGGAATGGCCCTTGTGCCAAAAAACCCAAACTAACCAACCAACCAACCTGAATTCGCAGTTATATGGAAAAGGGTGTCGGTCATTAAAGCGTAGACGCAACCGTTCCGCGCGATTCTTAATAGCAATAAACTTAGGACTGTAAGAATATAATCTTTGACAAAATGCTAACCTTTCTCCCTCATGTAAAATTATTACGGAAAAAATGCGAAAAATCTTTGAATATCTTAAAAGTCTTGTCATCTACAGCTTCGGGAGCAGATAGATTCTTTGATTAAAATATATAAAGCCACGGTGCTCTCTAAGTTGGATTACGGCAACGAAAGTTATGGATCCGCCAGAAAAAGTGTTTGAAAAAACTGGATCCTGTTCATCACACAGCACTCAGACTTTGTTCCGGTGCTTTTAGGAC
>JAPMOR010083224.1:0-10676 GCA_026543865.1 Argiope aurantia
TTATTCCCCCTTTATCTTTTACAGGCCCAGTGAGTAAATTAATTTTAACTTTATTCTTAAGCCCTGTTTCGACGCCCTGTCCTGGCCTCCAGTCTGGCTCATTTCCCTCTCTTTTCCCTTTCTTGTGGTTTTCTGGGGCTCTTTGAAGTCTGTTCATTTTACCGACAATCTATGGGAAGTTCCGGACTGATATCCATAGGCAGGAGTGGTCATACAATGGGTCAGTTGGCAGATTTATGACCAAATCCACAAAGCCACAGGTTGTCGGTATGCGACTTAAGAAGCTTGCAAAATGCACTTAAATTGCATGACGATTAATGATAAGATTGTTTAGGGTTAGGGCACTGAGATCCCACATTTAGCATGGTGTTAATTCTTTAATGCATGCACGCTAAGAAATATTTTGTCAAAATATTACCTAAATTTAGTTGATTATATAACACTTTTTCCCGTAATATTTCACAGCAAAAAGATCAAATTTCAAATATATAATTTCAATGATTTGACAAATATAATTTCATTCGATATTTTCTTTAATTTTCATTATAAAATTATTTTTCAATACGTTCTTATATAAAACATTTTAAAAGTTTTGTAAACTGCTCTAAGAACTCATGCCTTTTTATATATATAAATACATATTTCATATATAATGCCTATAATTATTTCAATAATGCAAAGTAATTTTTATAAAGATAATAAGGTTCAAAATTTTCTTATCGCAAAGCAACAAATTGCGAGACCTTATAATAAGGATGCTGGGTTCAATGACTCCCACTCAGTGTCATTCTTCTAGTTCCGTTAAGAACCTCTTTTCAATCCAATAACCTATATACAATGTTTTTAAAAGTATTTCATATTTCGGGAAATCGATGCCAGCTTAACGAAAAACATTATACTGCAATCAAAAAGATCGATTAACAGAGAAATGAGTTCGGACCCTTCATTGTTCTTAATGGCTGTTTAAAAACGGAATGATGCACAAATGAGAGATGAAATTGCTAAATTTGGAGAGAATTATCCGCATGCTGTTTATTGTATGTGGAAAATTATTCATATTTTTTTAAATGAATATTTTTTCTTCAAATATTCGATCTTTGATATCTACCAATAAAGGAAGACAAACAAAAACATAATCAAAGTAACATTTCGATAGAGTGCCTATCTAGCGACCATTCAAAAGCAAATATCCCCATGTCTTATCAATGATTCGATAGGCAGAGTTTTTTGTACAGAAAGATACTTTCATAAAATTAACAGTCCAGATTTGAAGAGTTTCAACTTGCCGACCTCTCTAGACCAGAAAAACAGATTTCTAATGTTAAACCTTTGTGTATATGTACATAATTGTAAAATTTTAATTTAGGCGGGTCAATTTTAGGTTGTTAATTAGATACCTACAAAATTTTAAATGACATACAATCAAGAAATGTCTCTTTCTTTCGCCACAGAATATCCCGAACTTGGAAACTCTAGGATTTCCTGTCGGTTGAATGGATATACGGAAAAAGAGTTATTAAGAAGAAAATAAATATCTATAATTTACATACAGTACACGAAAATAACTATATACAATAGAATGATGAAAAGGGGAGTATTCGATGGGGAGTATGAGTTGAGGAATTCTGATGAAATCTTTGTTTCATCAGAACGTACGGTCCGGAACGGCACGTACATCAGGTACGAGACAAAAAATTTAATCGGTGCTTGGGTCTGGGGAGATCAGTTCTTTGTTGTCTTGCAGGAACCGCACAAGGTTTCTACTTATGATTTTGGGCATGTTTTCCTTAGCGTTGATCTATTCGAGGTCGTGGGTGGGTTTGTTAAGCTGAAGAGAGCAGCCAGTGGGGTGATGAAGGGGATGAGTTTATCTATCTGCCGAATGGGCTAAATGAAAGTTTGACACAAATTTAGCACCTAATGTGCAAAGCCGTGTCAAATTTTGAAGAAGCGCCTCTTATGGGTTGCTTTTAATCGCTCTCAAGTTTCTCATGAATTTCGACTGAAATGCGTTGTTAAATGAGATGCGTTTCATGGCTAAAATTATAATTATGTCAAAATTTTAGTTTCAAATGAGTAAATAAAAATCAGAACTCTCCTGCACGGTATTCTAAGGAAAATGTGATTCACGTCCTTACCCAAGGTCTAATTTTTATTACTACTTTATTAGGGTGTTAGTGAGTAAATTTTGGAAATAAAACTATCAATAATTGTCCATATTTTTCGGACCGCGGCGACCTGGTGGTTAAGTCTCGACTTCGAAACTGGAGGGCTTCCGGTTCGAGACCCTATTCCACCAAAGAGTCGTCGTGTAAGCCGATCTGCTGCACGTTAAATCCGTCGTGGCCAAACGTAACCTCAATGGTGTGTGGAAATTTAGAAAGAGGAGATGCGAACTCAGGCATCGGTCTCGTCATCTGACCGCGGTTCCGGTCAAACTGACGAGGTACGTCCGAAAATAGCCCTAGTGTTGGTTTAAAACGGGACGTTAATAGAACTAATCAGCTTATTACAAATAAGAGAATATAAAGGGAATTCTACTGCCGGTGTGATGGGACCAGCAATCATTTACTCTTATGGTATAAAAATGTTTTCTGAATTCCTCTGCTAAGAAATCCTTGCCGGTCAGAGCCAGGTTCATTCCATAAATGAAATAAGTGATATTTTTATAAAACGATTTAATACTCTGTGTTTAGACAATTGTCAATTTTTTATTCTTTTTTCTCTCCTGCCGAATCGTTGGTTTACATGTTCTTTTGTTATGCGCGGGATTATTATTGAAAAGATTCAAAAGGATTAGAAATAATTCCTTGCCTTTGTGAAGTCATTACATATCCGATTGTGCACATTTTATTTATCTTATATCTTAAGACTGCTTGTTTAAGGAACGATATATAATATGAAACACATATTTTTGAGCAGTTTCGTGGCCAAAGATGCACAATTTTTTAATTTAAACACCGTTTGTATTCCATCCCGGGAGTTACAATTTATGTACAAGCAAGACGCGACGAGGCACCTCAATCCGCAGAGCGACACAAGAGAGAAAAGAGCGTAATGAGAACGAAATAGTTGTCCCCGGTCATTATATACCAATGAGATTCCGATAGGGATTTCTTTACACGTGTCGATTTAGGTAAGGATAAAATAGGTATTTTTAAAAGAATTTGTTTAGATCGATAGATTTTTATCCCTTCACTCGGAGCGTGAGAACCGAAGATTTAAGTATTTTTACAGAGCTTCTGTAACAATAAAGGTGGAATTGGATGCAAAATTATGAAATTAATTAGGATTTTATTTATATATATACAAATTCTATACTTAATTTTTACGTAATACTTTTCAGCCGGACACCGATGCTGGCATCGACGCCCGGATCCAACTGCGGCTGCGCCGCCTTGCAACCCTACAGCGGCTGGACCAGCTGTACAAAAAGGTAAGATATTTTTGCACACGCTGTAAAGTGACGAGGGCCGTTTTCGACAGAGTAATGAAGGAGCTGCAGAGGTTGCTGGCCCGGGACCGGCCCGACCTCATTCCGTATGCAGTTCCGGCTAAGGATTCGCTCTACGAGTTCTTCTTTGTCCAGTCATTTGTCTTGGCGCAGGATGCGGCTTGCGCTGATAAGCGTAAGACGGTTCAGCTTCGAGACTGGGACTGGGCAAGAAGGCGGAGGCCTCCTTGAACTCGTTAACCAGAGGTTACGAATTCAAGGTTCCGACTGTCGGAATGAGCACTAGTCCTCTGTTCAAAATTCTATTATTTTGCTTCCAAAATTATTGATATTCTTATTTTTACAAATACTTTTGATTTAGCATTTTTAGCTTAAAATGATTGTTTTGAAATTTATACAGAAATTTTGATTAGGCATTTATTTATTAGACCAAATTGAAATAAAAAAATTGAATGTTAAAACATAAATTAGAAAACATTCAGGATTTTTTTGGTTTGGATTTTGGATTTTTTCATTAAAAAAATTACCTTCTTGATTTTTTAAATATTTTTTAAAAGGAGCTTTTATTTTTATTTTATGCATTTGACCGTACAGATGACTAGAGGACGGCTCACGCATATGGATTGGGGAACGCAGAGTTCGGGCGGTTGTTTGGGAAGGTTGCAACTCTGCCAGTCGGTCTCTCCGTCATTCCTCTGGAGAAGAGGGTCCTTTTTAGTTTGAATGTTCATTATTTTATTCTTCATTTGGATGCATTATTTCACTTCTCGTTACGCACGTCCAATTTTATTAAACATCTGAATTAATTCAGTCCACTGGATTTAAATAAGAACAGTGTGTTTTTGAAGATTTTTTACAATATAGCTGATCTGAACTAAATAGAACCTGACCAGTTATGCTGCAGTTCAAATTAGATAATTTCAGGAAAGTTTTGTGATTATGAAGACGAACATTCATAGAAAAAATGATGCGAACATATAAAATGATAGGAAATTGTGATTTTCCAAATAATTGTCTAAAATATCATGTATTTGGGCTATAAAACATATTCCCACGAATTAAAATAATTATATTATGAATAAAAGCTGCTGATATATTATATGAAAGTGAAAAACTACATAATGCCATAGGTATAGAACTCGATTAAAATCGAAACGCAATAGTTGAGGAGCATGCAAGTAACTAAATTCGTCCTATTTTTTATTTACTTATTTTTTCCTTATTGTAAGTTATTGATATAGCTGATACTCATTTTTTCCTTACACATGTTATCACTAATTCAGTGAAATAATAAATATGCTGATTTAATTATCTATAATCTTATAAATATTTCAATTACCGTATATTCTGATCATATATCGTACATTCTGAGGATGAACGGCAAAAAATGCCGTGACAAAAACGGCAAAAAAATCATGAAATATGCGAGAAACATCTGATACACTCAGTTAAGGTTTCGAAAAATAAATCAGTTAAATATAGTGAGATAAATTTCATATTTAATATCTGAAGTACAGCATTTGATCGTTAACAAATTGATGATGTAAAGGTCAATATCGTTTCAATTTTCTTTCAACCTTGACGCATTTTCTTATGAGAGGCATGCAATATTAACTTTATTCAAAATTTTTCGATCCGATTACGCCGGTTTTCATCACTTAATAAAAGAATATCCGGAATTGTATAACTAAATCGCTCTCGTAGTATTCCTGTGATTCTGAAATGCCGTAGATTTCAACCTAAATTTGTTTCTACATTCGCGAAGCTTGGATTTTTTTTTTTAACCATGAAGTCTTATAAAAAAATAATTACAATATTTGTACTATATGCAGGATAAATGTAGAAATTAAATTTAAAATGGGTAAAATCTAATAGCATGGTCAGCAAATCCATGCTTTTGTTTCTTGTAAACCAAATTGTTTGTCAAGTGCAAGGATTTAAGATACGTCACTTTCACAGTGCTATGGAAAAAATTAATTATCCAGGATTTATGCCACAAGGTCCCTAAAAGATAAAATCTCTCATTCATTGAAACTTTACTAGTAGCACTGCAAGGATTTAAGACACGTCACTTTCGTGAAAAAATTAATTATGCCAATTTTTCTAAAGTTCTTAAAACATTAAATCTCATTCTTTTAAAATTTACTAGCAGCATTGTTCTTATTAATGAACCATAAATACTTTTCTTATTTCATTTTTTTAATATTGTTCATTAATAATTTGCTATTTTAAGCATTTTATTGGTAGAATTCTCATAAAAAAATTACTTCTGAAATTCTTTTCCCTAATTATTAAATAAAATTCTATTTTCTAAAACGAGTTTTCTGAAAACCATGTTTCTACCATTGTCGGGTGAATATTTTAATTATTTGTAAATGGCAATTCTAACTGGATTACGAATGAATTCTTTGCTGTGTCGAAAAGTCGTATTCACAATCATTTTATTAGTATTTCTTTTAATAACTGAATAAAAGTCATAAAATCTTTTGTGAATCGGGACTAGAAAGTTTTATTAACTCTATTTAAAAATTAACGTTTCTTTAATTTTAGCTAAAAATAAATTTCGGATATGTATTTAAAATTACTTATCTGTTGATTATTTTACTGAAATTTCGATTTGTAATAAGCAAAATCCGCATATTTATCACTCAAGAAAGCAAACGCTCTCACTCAGACTGGAAAACGCTCAGCTTAGAAGTATAGTTTATAAAGTGTTTGATAAAATCGAGAATTGTATAAATGTGAATGATTCTGTTTTAAATTTTGGTTCATGAACTTCACTGACTGAATGCATTTCCTAATTAATATGATATACATTTATTTAATAATTACTGTTTTTTGAGTTAAAATCAGATTCCTATTTTCTAGTTCTTACTTTTTATTCCTCTTTAAAATATTGATTGTAAATTGAAGTCTTGTTTGATAGTGAATTGTTTCACTTTTGCTATAACTTAATGTTATGGCAAAAAAGTTTAAAAAAATATTTTGCAAAAATTAATTTTTTGTTTTAAATTATTGAAGGAATTTTGCAATCTGTTTATCTAAATGTTCTGATAATTTGTAATGATTAAAATATTTTAAATTATTTCAGTTCTTATTCATAAATTTTTCATAAAATTCGGTAATTCAGATTACCTCGATACAGGAAATTCATTACTTGGGAACTTTGAATAAATCTACAGTTCTAATCTTAACCTAAGGAACTAATAATTTGTAATACTTCTTAAAACTAATTAAATATCTGCATGCCATCAAGGCGGTTGAATATATTGTAGAATATTCTATTTAGAAATATAACTAAGAAAATAAATATTACTGGCAAACATTATTGTTTAACCCATTTAATTGTATGTAGTATGGCATGTAGCAAAAATTATAGCATTTCTGTGGTGAGGAATTGCTTTATCTATTTAATATTGCATATATTTATCACTGGTTGGCCGATTGAAGTTAATTGATAAAGACAAATTTTTCAATCGTATGTTCATAGTACATTTTAATGATGCAAATGCAATTATAATGGGCGATTCATTTGAAGCGCACTTAGATCTTGAGAAGAAATATTTACATTTTCCCTGCTCCCAGAATTTTAGCTTACAAAACAATTTTACAAAGACTGCAATGTCCTTTGGACAAGGGAAACAATAGAAGACTTGGTTTTAAATATTTATACAGCCATTCAAGCTCTAAAAACTAATGTTGTTGTTGTTGCTTATGGCACTTGTCATTGACAAACCCGCTGATAAAAGCAGCGATTTTCAGTCAAGTTTTAGCGTCTCTTGTTTCATCAGCGCCATCTAGGAAAAGAGTACGTCTTAGCTACTCATGCGTCACAGCCCATTTCACTGGGCGGACTACATTCACTCATCCACATATCGTAATTAAGACCCGAATCAGAGAACGATCACCTCTTATCCTGTGTCCCTAGTAGTATTGTCTTGACTTGAATAATTTTGTGGCTACGACATATTTATGCGTGCACCAGCCACCATGTACATGGAGTCTTCGGCCTGCGGGATTCAAACTCACCTAAAGACTATTGAAAGTATTTATGAACGCAGCTGAAATAATTAAAAAAAACAATGAGGGTGCTGATTGAGTCCAACAATAACATAGTTATGAATCAATTTAAATAAAAATTTTCTCGCATACTAATGGAAGAGTTGCTTCAGCGTTTTTCCTTCCTATATATGACTTGCGGACTGAAACTTGTTGTTTGATTGGGCGAAATATTCCAGATTGGGACCCTTAGAGGGGTTGCAATTTTGCAAGATCTCTTGAATGTGGAAAGTGAGATAGCTATTGAGTAGTATGGTTTTGCATTTCTGTTGTAGGAAGAATGGCTCTTTTTCCCGAAAGATAGATTTTCTTGTTTCTCAGAGATTTTGATGAAATGGACACGTTTCAAATGAAGCAAAACTTTTTTTGAAGGTGATTTAATCGTTTCTCGCTTGTATGTCAAGCGTCTCTTGGAATTGTTCTGAAAGAATTTATTAGTATTTCTTAGAGGACCTTTCAAATGAAGGAGAAAGTATTCTTTTTTGAGGTTTATGACTAGAGTTTAAAAAGATGACAAAACCCTGGAAGTCTTGAATTAGCTATAGGATCATTTATCGAGTATCTGAAAACGATTAAAGGCTTTGATTTTGATCTCTCTCTCTCCTTACAAGCAGAACTGACTGGCATGATGAAACCTGTTGTGTTGTTGCTTATGGCACATGTCGCTGACTTCGTCAGCGATATTAAGCAGAATTCTAGCCTCTCGTTTCAGTAGCGCCATCTGGATCCAAGAGTACGCTTTAACTACTCATGCGTCATAGCCATTTTCATTCACCTTGATTCATACATTTCATTCACTCACCCACAGATCGTAATTTAGATCTGAATCGGAACGATGAGCTCTGATTCAATGCCTCCTGTGGTATTGTATTGACTCGGAGGACTTTGTAGCCACGACATATTTATGCGTGCACCAGCCCCCATGTACACAGACTCTTTGGCCGGTGAGTTCGAACTCGTAACTCAAGGGATCGTATCCAACCAGGATATCCCGGCCCGAACATGTACTAGGTGAAAGTGCATAATTTCACTATTCATTTAAGATCTTTTTTTATTCGTCGCATTGTTGATTAAATGATTTACATATGAGAAGAAATTGAAAGGTTATATGACGTCAAATTCCTCTTAATATAAGTTTGAGATAGAAGGCTTTATCAATTTGAATACGTCATGTAAGAACCAGGACAAAAATATCAAATCAATAAAATAAAAATAAAAATTCATAAATATTTTTAATTGATTTTAGTATGGAAAGAATAAATAATAAGGAAAGTTATTTTTGCAATGCAAATTTCTGATTTATTTTGTACGATAAATAAAATTTCTAACGAGAGGAGATTGTTGTTGAGGTTTTATAGAAATTCCAATAGTATCTGTCTAATAGTTTGAAATAGTTTTCTGGGTCGTTATCATGATTGGGCCTTGAGATTTCCCCGATTTTTTTTGTACTTATGCGAAACTGTTCACGAAGTTATTTGCTTAACTGAAAAAGGCATTCCATTATCTGCTAGGAATAACGTCTATTTTTTTACAACTTGCATTTTCACCATTATCGAAAAAAAAAATACCTAGAATGATTAATTCATTCGAAAGTCAGAGGTAATTTCGTTTTGCTTAGTACATAGTTAAGTGATAAGCAGTAATGTAAGAATAAGCAATCACTACACTGACAAGAGATTTTCGAACATGTTTTCTGAGGAAATGGAGTTTTTAAATCTTTGAAAGGTCTAGTGATAAATATTTCGGTTGAGATGCATTAAATTCGTCTGCATTTTGATACAGAACTGTCTTTTGGGTGGAAAAAAGTTGGTCTCTAGTGATGAAACAGAAAAGAGGTTTCCTTTCTGTTATTGCTCGTGTAGTGATGGTACCCTACCTAAATTCTTTGACATCCGTAAATATTGCGAATGAATTCAAGGGACATGCTCCTTTATTTTTTCAAATTTGGCAGGATTTTGAAGCTGTACCTGATGTTTTTTTTTTTTTTTGGAAATTGGAAGCATGAAAGGCAATCTATAGCCCTAAATGAGAATTCCAAATGTTTGATACATGAAAGACAAATAATGGCAATATATTATTCTATGTTGGGAAGAAAGTACATGGTGTTTCAAGTGAAATGGAATTCCTATAAATGACTATTAGATAAGATCTAAGGCAAATTTCCAAAATGAAACAACTATTATTCTTGAATACACAAGAATAGATCATTTTTTGTTGACAATGAATCATCGGTTATGCCACATTTCTAAAAGGTACCCATTCACATAACGTACTCCAAATTATTCAAGTTGGTATAAAATTAAGCGTTATTTTCCTAAATCCTGCAGATTATTGAGAGGTATATCTTGCATTGGTTAAGTGCCACAAAAATCTTTGCTTGTATAAATGCATTCTTTTGGTGTTGAAGGATCTTCCGCCTCCAATTGGAAACTCTCTCCTGTAGTGGCGGTGAGTTTGCGGATGTAGACAATTGCTTTTAATGACTGACATGGAATTTTCTTCTTAGTTTCACTCTGTGGTGTCAGCACTATTTAAGAAAAAATCGGTTTATCCTTGAAAAGATGCACCCGATAGCACTGTAAAAATGGGTATGAGGATCTTTTGGTTTTGTCTGGTTCTTGCCGTCCTGGGGGGTACAGAAGAATGTTGCGTCGGCTATCCCACTCCTCTCGGCGGAACACCCCTTTTGTGGGGAGGTCTATAAAAGGGCCAATCATGTCCCATAAGGAAAGACCTTTAGTTCTCGCCATTGTCGCCATTCTGTGAACTTTCATATTTATCCCAATGCCTCTGTAACACGACAAAGTAGCTTATTGCAATTACGTCTCAAAGTATTCATTTATACATGAAATTGCTGCTTTCAGTTGTTTGATTTATACAGACTCTCACTGACGTTCCCAGCATAGAACGATACGTCTGTAAATTTGTAAATCATAAAGTATTTATGAGTAAAAATTTTAATCAGAATAATCTGAGATTTTAAATATGTTGACGTTAACAGTTAAATGGAAAAAGGAAAATGTATTTCCTTTTTTAAAACTGATTGTTGTCAGTTAAAAAGATTGTTTGCGTTAGAAGTGACTGGTGGCAGGATTGGAGAAGAAATATCAGCCATCCTGTGCTACCATTTGTTGATATGTGCATCATCCTGTGTTTCTGGGAA
>JAPMOR010083233.1:0-17247 GCA_026543865.1 Argiope aurantia
TAACCAATGTAGTATGTTATATTTTCTTAGATATTCAATATTCTACACATTCCCACAGCCGGATCGGATCTCGAATGTTTTAACTTCATTTTTTAAAGAGTACATATGAAATAATTAATAATAAATGAATAAATGAAAAAAAAAATGCTACGCTGAAGAACTAGATGGAAAATTTCCCCAAATAATCGTGCATAACAAGAACTCTTTGGTAACTTTTTGGTAAGGAAAAAATCGATTTCAAGTTATAATTCATCAACAAAGATGTGTTAAACTACTCTTGCTGTTGTATTCAGAGTTAATTTTCTGTTCTGTAACACTCGGATTTCAGAGTTTATATGTCAGTTAAATCAAAGAATGCATCTTTATTAAATGTTTTTTTATAGTGAATACTTATTTTATAGTTCAGTTAGATATTTTTTAATGGAATTTAAGATATTGGAAGTACGAAATGAGGAAATTGAATCTTTAGAGGTCTGTAATAAGTTCGATTTGTCGAGAGTCAAACATCCCTTTTCAGGTGTGGATCTTTAATTGCAAAAAAGCAAGGGATGTATCAAATGAGTCTTTTTAAATATATAATTAAATGCAATTTCTTTACATACATAAATTACAATATTGTAATCATATACTTAGAAACGCAAACATTTGTACTTAATATAATGACGTTAATAGCTTATTGCAAATATTTTTCTTGTGGAATATAATGTGAAAAAGTCATTTTCATTCATTTGGAGCTCTTCATAGTTTTATCATATAAAGCTTTAAACCCTTAGCATCTAAAAATGAAGCTTTTAAAATTACAACTTTTGTACGAAAAATCATACTTATTTTATCAGAAATCGGATGCAAGCTGCGATATTGAGATTAAATATCGCGAGAAATATTTCAGAAGCACTGTAGAAAAAGGTTTTATAATAAAACGTACGATGAAATAATTGCGCTGCTTGAATAGAAAATGGCAGCAATCTGGCGCTGTTTCAGAAACCGTAACAAAAAGAAAAGAGCCAATTTTATGGACGTTCATTTTCAACGCTTTCTTTATAAAGTTCTTCTTGCTGTTTACGAGTGACGTGAACGAAGTGAAAACGTCTAGCATTGCATTCATTCTAGAAATTCCTCGGATACTTGAGATTTTTATTTTGGAGCTAAGTTTGGTGATACATCGCAGATTCTTTCCGTTTTTAGTCTTTCAGTTTTACTAAAAAAATTTCATTGATCGATAATTCGAGTTCTGTTTATATCAAATGGTATTAAAATATAATTTCTCCTCAAAAGGAGTATTTTTAAAGACAAAGAGCATATAATTGAAAATATTCCTTGAAAATGTATTCACCTAACAGAGATAATAAATTGTTTAGGTTGTCTCAAATTTTAGTATTATTTATATATATTTAAATAGAAATATCCATAAAAAAAGGGTTTTAATAATTTCAGCTACTATAATGAAGTGATTAGATCTTAGAGGTTTCAGATTCGCATTTCTAAATTGCTGTACCGCCTAGTTTAATTTTTTAGATGGTACAGCATTTTGATACTCCTGATTTTACGGGAGAGCAGATAACATAGAACTCTTTAATTTTACATTCAACGGATTAAGTTTTCGCATTCATTGATTTATTATACTTCGTATCGCTTTTTCTAATAGAAATGGTTAATGCTCCATTAAAAGCCTATTTTAGAATCGAATTACTTATTTTGAAGAGATGAAGATGATGGCGTTTCGTCATTGACTGGGCATTTAGAACCTTCTTATCCAGAAGCAGAAACATTGTTACTGCGCCATCTTTTACAGAATATGCTCTTCAATACGTATAACTTCGAATTTGAAAACTAATACTCAAACACAAAGGCCCAATCGTTGATAAATAGAAGAGGTGCGCATAACTACGGTTGCGTGATACTGTATTAACCTAATAATATTTCAGCCTGATAGATTGGAGAAATATCAGGTGCAGAAAACTAATATAGACTAAGAGCACCACGTACTCAGTAGCACTTTGACAGGAATAATAATCACAATCTGGTTTTTTCTTTTTCGATCAAGTAATATTATATTAACCCATTAGCCGTTAAATTTTATTTTGAAGTTTTGGGACGGATAAATTATATATATGTGAACAAAAAGTTGTATAACAGCATAATTATGATCAAATTATTTTGTTTTGAAAATATTTGATATAATTTTTTATAAATAATTTAATAAAAAACAAAAGACTGAATAGGCAACAGACCGTTGCCATGACTTCTAAATTACATATTTAAATGCGGTGTTTCATTATAGTATAAGTTCCGAACTAAAAATATAATGCTCCAAACATAATTCTTTTCCTTACATGTTACAGACGAATTTCAAATTTGTTCGTTCTTATAAAGATTACACACTATTGATTGATATATGTATAAAATGAAACTTAACTGTAAGGTGTACCAAATGTTTTTTGGTGCCAAGTAATGAACGTAAAATTTCGAACTCCTCGAGTGGAGATCGTGGCAGCTAATGGGTTAATAAAGTTAAGAATCGTATGGAAAAGTTAATTGGATTTTATTGATGGATTTAACGCCTTAATGCCTATGTCATTTAATTGAAATGCCTATGTCATTGAACATGTTCTTATGCAATGTGCGTTGTTTCAGCATTCTTATATTTCGGATTGTCTGGATAAATCGATTCTATGGGGAGCTTCCGAAGAGGTTGTCAGATCGTGGTAGCCTATTAATATGGTCTTATTTTCGGGGCCAGAAACTAGTACAACCCCCGATACCCCCCAAAAATTGTTGTGTGGGAACATTAAATATAACGAGGCCAAACGTCCCTGACTTTTCTTTCTTGCACCCAATTAAAGGAGAATGACGATGCCTGCGCCAGTATCATCCTCGCTTTGCAAAATTTCAAAGAAAGCGCCCATAACAGCTCACTTGTTGCTTCCAGAACCTGATGTTAATGTAACCAAACCAAACCAAACCAAACAAACCGATTTTGTCCTCTTATGCCTTTTATATTGTTGATGCGAATACTGTGATTTAATTGAATTGATAGCTTTGCTATTTTTTTTTCTTCTCGAGCAAAACGGGGATTCATACATAAATAAATAAAAATAGAATTATTTATCATAATCTGCATACCTGGATCTTGAAGATCTAGGATAAATTGGATCAAATCTACTGTTGAATCTTAATTTCAGACATGAAGTTTGCTTCTGTTGCTCACGGCTATCTCGTGGGCTGTCATAAAGTTTTAATGAAAAACTTTACGACATTTATATGTAGACATATTATCAGTTTGTGGGAGCCTTATAAAATTTTGAATCCTTTGAAGGATTCAAAAGAAGTCTGCCATATTTGTTTCTTAGCAACTGGAAAAATTAACTGCTCTTTTAAAAATTAGTACGTCTTTTTACAGAAGATAAAATGGGGTTAAAAATTCTAATATTTTTTTTTAACGTCTCAAGTATAGATCCGTGTCAAATTTGGAACTAAGCAAGTCGGAGTTTGCGCTCTGCCCGTTGTATGTTTACACGCCCGCGTATGTAAAACTCAAAAACTCAGTGACTTAAACGAATGAATCTGTGATCTTGCTACTAAACTCGTACTTCTTAATCTAATTTTGGTTTTAGTCGGTCGGAATAAAGAGGTTGAAAAGGCATCTTCAATTTTCCTCATTTTACTAAGAAACCCAAAACTCTCATTTGTGGCACTTTAACAATAAAAATCTGAGCATTAGTGGCTTTCATCGTCACAGCAGTGGTGATGCAAAGGGAAGGAAATTTCAAAAAATCGACTCTCGCAGTTTTATTTCTCTCAATGATATATTGCTTATCGCCACTTTTAGTAATAATTTATAATAAAAGAATAAACTACATTATGGCGACATTATTAGATTGAAAGAGCCGAAGATAAACAAATGACCAACCACTCGATGCACCTGGGATTAAAAAACATAACCCTTACAAACATGTAGTTAATTTTGAAATAGTTACCTTCAAGCATTGCTAGAAAACAACATAAATGGTCTTAATTGCGTTATCTACTTTTCCAATCTTCTTCTGTCACCTTTCGGAAATTAATTACTTTTGCTTTGATAAGAGCGAATGAAATGTCTTTTGTCGTCGTCTTCGTCACGTAGAATTCATTAACTTATCGTCCTTGAGACAGGGGGGAAGCGCAGCATGTTCTTAATAATTTCGCCTTAATCATCGGGTTTTAGCGATGAGTTGGCCCGATGCCACAAATCGGACGGCTTTCGAGACAAATAATTCAGAAATGACTTCCTGGGTGTGAAGAAACTTTCGGGACACTTTTTTCAGAAGAGCATTAGCAAATTAATTCCGGAATTAATAAAAAAATACATGAATACCTGCTTTATATTATATATAAATATACATACAGGGTGGTTTAATTATAACTTCCTCTGTAAACAGCATCCTACAACGCAAACGGGTGAACGGATTCCGACGAAATTTGGTATATAGTCTATAGACAAGATGCGCTCACGAAAGTTTGAAGGAAAAAAAAGTAGTTCAAAATTTTTATCAGAGGGAGCTTTATCCGAAAAACCTTAAATTTAACATAATAAACGACCAAAACAGAATGCGGAAACAATATTATCATTTAGTGACTAGTTTCTGATCATCTTGTCATCGAACCACATTAAGTAAACTTAAGGGAAAAAAAATCACAGTCCGCTGTTTGAAGAGAGAGGGGGAAGGGGAAATACAGTTCAGTTTGTAGAAACAAGAATATTGTTACAAACCCGCAATTCGGCTTCCCAGCATAGTTTGTTCCATCAACAGAAAGAAAGTTTTACAGTCATCTGAATGGGACAGAGTACAGGTGGCGCATCGGAGGTCGGAGAGCTTGGCAACCATTTGGCGACTTGGCGACCAATTTGGCGACTTTAGCGCCAAAATAGATTATACCCGAAACTTTGAGAATTTTCCCGTTCCATCCAGTGGGAACCGAGATACGCCTCGAACGTTCCTGATTGGTTGAGAGGCTTCTAGCCCCGCCTCCTGAGACCTATAAAAGGGGCTGCAGCTACCAGAGGTACCAAGCCAGTAGTCGGAGTGGTCGAAGAAGAGTAAGCGGAATCGACGGAGTCCAAGTCAGTAATCCGAGTCAGAGTCGGAGAAGTAGAAGACGGAGTAGTCGGAAGCGACTGAGTCAAGCTAGTGCTGAACTGAGCTGTGCGCTACTGTCTGCAGTAGATTCTGGTTGTATGCTGTTGTATGCTACACGTCTCGGGTGAAGATAATCGTCTTCTGTGCTGTATATAGTTGATGCTTTTGTGCTGTCCTGTGTGTCTTCGTGTAAATAAACGTCGTTGTTTTTATTCTACTTCTGCCTGCTGATTGAGCGTTCTCCACACACCATATCACTCCCACTATCCAAACGAACCCCGGCAGAAAAATTACGTAACAATATATTTGGACGAATTGCGCAAAAGGAGTAGTTGTTAATGGTCTCTGGGACGATGTAGGGAGAGATGCTCCATGTCAACACCTTCATTCACCTGCAAAATTTCAAGTCGATGGACAATATGTTCAACAGCAGATCGTAACTGATCAGTTGTGAGGCTTCGCACATGAAGAGTTATAAACTTCTTTAAGTCATTCAACGTCGCAATACCTGCACGATACACTAGACTTTTTAATGGCCCCATAACCAGAAATCGCATGGCATGAAACAGGACAACGTCTGCAAACGTTTCATACCCTAACCTGTTTTGCATAAAGCTGCTTCTTTTTCGCAAGCATGCAAATCTCGACATTTTTTTTTCCTAGAACTGACATTTTTTCCGGTTTTACATTTTATTACTCCTAATTCTTGTTCTGGATTGTTAAAATTGTTTGTTTTCCGTTTTTGTAGTTTATTATGTAAAAATTAAGATTTTTCCAGAAAAGGAGTCCTCTAGTGGACATTTTGGCACTAAAAATTTGTCCGAATTTCTGTGAGCGCATCTCTTGTATACCATATTTCTATATACCAAATTTCGTTGCAATCTGGCCACCCGTTTGCGTTGTAAGATGCTGTTTATAGGGAAAGTTTGACTATAACCTCCTTGTATGTATTTATATACAATACAATTCAGTGCAGAATCGATAATAAACCAACGTCCATTTACATCGCAGTACTAGAGCAAAAGAAGGAAAGAAACAGAAATTTTTCTCAGTGATTTTATAATGAAATTTTTATAGGGATTTTTTTTAAAATGGGAAATATTGGTACCTTTAAAAGAATGTTGCTAGCATTAAAGATTTTTATCCCTTCACTTGGAGCTTGAAAAAATGCAGAAGGAAGCAGTTTTACAGAGCGAGTGCAGGATTCATTAAATAAAAGAAAAAGTGGGAATTGGATGAGGAAATAAGAGGCCAATTTAGAAAGAAGTTAATAATATGGGTTAAATTTGGATATGAAAATAGGAAATAAATTAGGATTTAAATCAGATTTTTAAAATATCATTACAAACATTTATTTTTATTTAAATGCTAAAAAAACTGAATGGACATATTTATTCAATTTTATTAATGTATAAAATATAAAAAAAACTGTTTATATATTGATAATTCGTTATTAATAAACATATTAGCGAAATGGTTTGAAAAGGCGGACTCGCAGAAACAGAGTCGTACCCATACTTTGAGTGGATTTTGTTGAAGATATAATTTCTTATTATCAAATATTGTCACTTCAAAGCATGCACCGAATTTTTCAAAATACTAAAAGTACCAAAAACTAGGAGATATTCCATCATTCTTTTCTTTACCATATGGCTTAAAAATAGAAGACAAGATGCAATAACAGCTCGTCTAATTACCCCGATTATCACCCCGGTTGTTCTGAATTAATTTGGGCTTGATTACAACCCTGGCAGTAACCAAGAAAATGATATTGAATATATTGTTACAAACCTGCAATTCGGCTTCCCAGCATAGTTTATTCCATCAATAGAAAGAAAGTTTTACAGTTATCTGAATGGGACTAGCGCGTCGGAGGTCCCAGAGCTTGGCGACAAACTTGGCGACCATTTGGCGACTTGGCGACAAATTTGGCGACTTTGGCGCCAAAATAGATAATACCCGAAACTTCGAGAATTTTCCCGATCCGTCCAGTAGGAACCGAGATACGCCTCGAACGTTCCTGATTGGTTGAGAGGCTTCTAGCCCGCCTCCTGAAACCTATAAAAGGAAGCGACCGCCGCTGACAAGACGACGACGAAGCCAGTAGTCGAGACGACGAGAAGTCCGAAGACGGAGCGGAGAAGGGAGACTACAGAGTCGTCGAAGACAGTCAAGTCAGTAATCCGAGTCAGAGTCGGAGAAGTAGAAGACGGAGTATTCGGAAGCGACTGAGTCAAGCTCGTGCTGAACTGAGCTGTGCGCTACTGTCTGCAGTAGATTTTGGTTGTATGCTGCTGTGTATGCTGTTGTATGCTACACTTCTTGGGTGAAGATAATCGTCTTCTGTGCTGTATATAGTTGTCGCTTTTGTGCTGTCCTGTGTGTCTTCGTGTAAATAAACGTCGTTGTCTTATTTTCTACTACCGTCTGCTGATTGAGCGTTCTACACACCATATCACTTCCACTATCCAAACGAACCCCGGTAAAGAAATTTCGTAACAATATTATCATGCCTTGTTTGAAGTACTCGATTCATCGAACAAACCTTTGGAGAAAACTCCTTTTCAGCCATCAAGAAATTTCTTCTCTTCAAATTTTAATCCAAAAGACTGTTTTTCATAAACGCTTTCTACAATTTTTTCCATTCACTAAAGTTTTTCGATATTTACTATGTCTCTCTGGCAGTAAAGGATGATTGCCTTTGCTGCTAAAGATCCAAATTTATCCATTTGAGTAATAATAATTTAAACATACAAGTCAACTTTTGATTTGCCCGCGCTTGTTTTTCTCTCTCAAAATTTATGGTATTTGTCCAGCGTTAAAATGACCCACAGATCAAATTTCTCGAGACTAAATGATCCAAAAAGTTCCCTATCATAAGGGTTATCTGCAGTCCTATTAACTATAATTCTCTAGAATTAGTGGATGGCAGCCTTTACTTCTAAAAGTCCTAATTTATTCATTATTATTAAAATGGTAATAATACTGGTTTGGTTTGGTTATATTAACGTCCCGTTTTGAAGCAACACTAGGGCTATTTTGGGACGGACCTCGTAATTTTGAACCACGTTCAGATGACGAGGACGACACTTGAGCTGGCACCCCCCTCTTCACGCCACACCACACCAGCGGGAGGACGTTTGGTCATTACGGATTTAACGTGCAACTGACCCCCTTACACGACTGTTCTTCGGTGGAATCGGGTCACGAATTTGAAACCCTCCGGTTCCGAAGCCGAGACCTTACCACCAGGCCACCGCGGCCCTGGTAATAATACTGGAAAATTCATTTTGTTTGAAAATCTACTTTAATGTTTTCCTTAAAACTGTCGCCAAAATTTTAACCTTTACAAGAAAACGGAATAGTTCTTTATAGTTAATACAATCTTATTGTTGATTTGATTGTCATGATTTCAATCTTAATCATTTCCTCCTCATTTAAAAAAAATGCATTTCACTAATATAAAGTAAAATTTTTCAAATATGACCGCAGAGATTTACGTCTTGATATGAAGCTCCACTATGATTTTTTTTAAATGAAACTAGTAATTTTTTATTTGATAGCTCATAGGAATACTTAACCCACAAATGTAACCAAAATTCAAGTCGGAAATTCTAACTGACTAGAAATTAAACTTTATTATTTATTTAACAGTATTGACATCAAATGAGGAAAATCATATTTAATACGTATCACTTGTATATATTATATAATACTCAAACTATGTACTGTGATTTAAAAATAGAAATCATATATTTGAAGTTGATGTTTTTGTAATATTTTCCATTAAATATGGCGTGTCTAAAATATTTTATTACAAGTATTTTTAAAACAATGTCGTTATCAATGTAAGTAATGTTTGTTAACAGAGTATAAACCTTTCGCGCTTTTGTGCATGCGTTAGGTTGAATTTCGACAAATTATGACTGAGAAGAAAAATCAGAGAAGGAGGTGTTTATATTTAACTATAAATCAAATTCAGGAAATGCGCACATCTTTCAACATCTCGCCCTTTATTGAGATAGAATCATAGAAAAGTGGTCGTCTCAGGATACTGAAACGAAAAGTGTGTCCAAAAGAAATTTCCTCAAATGTAATGTAGACCATAAGGCAGGTGATAACTTTGAAAAATTGATTTTTTGGCCGACTATATTGTTACGAATTTTACCGGGGGTTCGTTTGGATAGTGGAAGTGATATGGTGTGGACAACGCTCAATCAACAGGCGGAAGTAGAATAAAAACATTTATTTACACGAAGACACACAGGACAGCACAAAAGCGACAACTATATACAGCACAGAAGACGATTATCTTCAGCCGAGACGTGTAGCATACAACAAGAATCTACTGCAGACAGTAGCGCACAGCTTAGTTCAGCACTAGCTCGACTCCGTCGCTGCTCCGCTAATCCCTGGAAGACCAGCTCTTCACCTTCGATTTCGACTACTTTGCTCTGTCGCTTCCGACTACTACTCCTCGACTGGCAGCTGCAGACCCTTTTTATAGGTCTTAGGAGGCGGGGCTAGAAGCCTCTCAACCAACCAGGAATGTTCGAGGCGTATCTCAGTTGCTACTGGACGGATCGGGAAAATTCTCGATGTTTCGGGTATAATCTATTTTGGCGCCAAACTCGCCAAATTCGTCGCCAAATGGTTGCCAAGTTGGTCGCCAAGCTCTGGTACCCCCGACACGACGCCCAGACTCTGTCCCATACAGATGACTGTAAAACATTCTTTCCAATGATGGAACCAACTATGCTGGGAAGCAGCATTACGGATTCGTAACAATATATTCCATATTTATAATTTTTAAAACTATTTTTTTGATAAAATTGTATTAAATTCATTTTTATATTTGCTCTATGTACAGTGTAACTGTTTACACGTCTTTGATTACTATTTTCTGATTTTATTTTGGTAAAATCTTCTTACGGTAGCTACTTCTTTTGTAAAATCTTCGTAAAACTCGTAGCTGAAAATATAGCGCCTATTTGTGTTGTTCTAATTTGATGTCAGGATTTATGTTTTATAATTTCTGAAATACAAAATAAGTAATTTGTTTTCTTAAAAGTATTTTAGTTTTTTTTTCAAGGTTCATAATATGAAGGAAAATTGAACATTTCTTCAAGTTATCGGTCGAACTGCAGTGTTTAAAATCAAGCTGCATTTTTATTTAGTCCTTAATTTTCAGGAACTAGGTTTATTTTAAAGTTTCCTCTAAAAGGATGCACAAATCATTTGATGAACTTCATTCAGTAAAAAAAAACAAAACCCAGCTGTTTCTTTAATGCAATTTTATTTCATAAGCAAAGCTCATATTTAAATAAAATTATAAGAGTTTTATAACATTTCTCAATTTTCATCGCGAACTTAGTTATGGGATTAAGTTAAAATATCAGAGAAAAACATTCCATATTCAAACTACACGATTTTTTTAAAAACATGTTTATTTTTAGCATAATTTTATTTGGTGAATGCGCAAATATTATAACGAAATTTTTCTTTACTGTAAGGCAAGAAACTCAGAAATAATCCAAATAATAAAATGAGAAATAAACTCAGAAGAGGAATTCATTAATTTGGCAATATAATAAAAAGTAAAAACATTGAAGGGAACTGGGAACATTTCTATCTTAAAAGAATTAATTTTTTTATTTTAATCTAATAAAATAAGCGTAATTTCCCTCATTGCAGAAATGCATAGTTTAAGTTTGAAAAGTTGAAACTTTAAAATCTATCTTTTAATAATGAATCTAACAGGAGTTCCCGCGGTAGTTTTTCGCTTTTTTTCTCGAAACACGTTTTTATCCAATTTCGATATGCCTAGAGCGCATTCTATTTATTACAATCGTAGGAAACCTTATGCAATATTTGCAAACATTAGGCATATAAAAACGCATTTTTACATTTTCTGCTCAGGAATGTTAGTGGCAATTTATCACACAGAATATCATATTTTAGTTTTTTAAAATTTTAAACACAAGTTTTTTTATTTTTTTTTTTGAAATTTTTATTAACATATTTAAATGAAATAATTTCACCGCAATTTTTAAACCTATTATCACATAGTATGCTAATTTTTTAGTGTTTGTTATTTCTGAGTGAACCGATTTATGGTTAGGAACTTGAAAACCATCACATATCCGGTTTACTACTGAAAAACAAATTTTCAGGGACAAATATTTCCTTATTTTTTTATAATTAAATGAATCATTCGTTCTATATGTCCGAAATTTTCTATCGGATATTAAATTTTACTTCTGCAAAAAAAAAAAAAAAAAAAAAAAAACCAACTGAAATTTCGATAATTTTAATTTCCAAGAGCGTTCAGTTCCCTTAATATTTTGTTTTTTCAGTAGCAGAATTATCCTTATTAATACAGTTTTCTTGTTTCGATCCACCTTTGCAACGATCTTGTTGCTAATTACTCTTTCGATTTTGTCAGCTTCTCACAGAATTCATTCATACCACATCCCCGAGTGTGACAGAACATGATTGGCTCCTGGCAGTTTCGAATTGCCCCGTATATTGGCTAGCTGCCACGAAATTTGGACGAAAGGAAAAGTATTGGAAACGGAGGGAATGCGCAGAAAATGATTTTCCTTATGCATGAAGTTTGGGATTTTTCCGGAATTGGCACTAGGGAGTAATCGGGACACTTATTCTAATGGAAGTCTTTCTATTTCATCTTCGTTTACTTTTTCTTTCTTATATATGAAGTATTAAAAAAAATGAATGAAATCGTCAAAAAGTTCCATCATAACATTTAAGGATTGCTAAATTAGTGTATTTAAAATATTATTTAAACTAAGGGGGAAATTCTGCGAAAATGTTTGTTTTGGAAGATATGAACATCAATTTATGGCGGCAAATTATGACTATTGTCTATCTGGTCACGCATCATTGAAGGCCGTGGTGGCCTGGTGGCAAGGTCTCGGCTTTCGAGCCGGAGGACTTCAGGTTCGAGACCGGATTCTTCCAAAGAACCATCATGTAAGCGGGTCTGGTGCATGTTCAATCCGTCGGGGTCAAAGGTATTCCCACTGGTGTGACGTGAAAGTTTGGAGAAGGGATGCCGGCTCAAATGTCGTCATCATCTGACCGTGATTGAAAATGACGAGGTCGATCCCAAAATAGCCCTATTGTTGCTTTAAAAAGGGACGTTAATATAACTAAAACTAAAGTTGCTCATTTTGAAAGTTTCGTTAGTTCATTTGTATCGGGAGGTTTAGCGATGCCAGAATGTCAAGGTAACTCTCACTTCAAATTAAACCAAGAAAAGTGTCGTTTTAAGCATTTGTTTATAAGAAATGAAATACATACGAAATATTTTTCAGGAAAGTTCAGTACAAGGAAAGGATTTCTGTAAAGGGTTGTATAATTACTATAGATATTTTAATAATTTTGTAGTGGTTGAACGAAATCGGGAAATCCTTATTTTAATTCTCACGCAAACGAAGGGTTAAAAATGTCTAATGCCCACGCCTCCTTCTAGATATATCTAAGATTCTCTTTTCCTGGCTCGATACATTTTAAAGAAATTTCTGTAGGAATCTCCGAGTAAAAATGCGTGGCCGCGGTGGCCCGATGGTAAGGTCTCGGCTTGTGAGCCGTAGGGTTTCAGGTTCGATACCCGATTCCACCGAAGAACCGTCGTGTAAGGGAGTCTGTTGCACGTTAAATCCGTCATGCCAAACGTCCTCCCGCTGGTGTGGTGTGGTGTAGAGAGGGGGGTGCCAGTTCAGATGTCGTCCTCGTCATCTGACCGCGGTTCAAAATGACGAGGTCCGTCCCAAAAAAGCCCTAGTGTTGCTTTACAACGGGACGTTATTATAACTAAACTTAACTAAACCGAGTAAAAATGCTGTGGGCAGAGGGAACTGAAACTCCTCTTATTTAGGTGTGAACAGACCCGTTCCAATTATATTTCCCATCTATTAATTATACTCTAATGTGGAAAAGTAAATCGAATTCCCAGTTTGTCTTTTCGGTCACTCATCTGCAAACTTACTTTATATATATGATAAAGCAATATATAATAGAATTTATTTTATTGGGTTGTTCGGAAAGTAATTTCGTTTTTTTTTTTTTTTTTTTTTTTTTTTTTTTTTTTTTTTTTTGTGGAAATGAAAGACAGTTTTCGTATAATAAACAAATACTTTATTAAATTATATATTGGCCGTTCTGGTCCAACACCTTTTGCCGTCTTTCTGGTAGTAGCATCATTCCACGCTCATAAAATGTTTGGTCTTTGCTGCCAAAAAACGGATCGAGGTGGTTTTTGACGTCCTCATTTGAGGTGAAGGTTTTGCCGTCTAAAAAATGGAGCGAAACAGTTCTGGCACTGGCGTACTGTCGACACACCTTCTCCATACGCATCGGTCCATTTCTTTCTGGCTTGAACAGCATTTTTACCCTTTCTGTAGTAAAACAGTAAGATATGTCGAAAATGCTGCTTATCGCTGTCCATATTTAAAAGGGCACCAACCAAAAATTACTGCGTAGAATGAATTGGAATTTTTCACACACAAGCCTTGCTATATGAGCTCTCAAAGCATATAAAAATGATACGGCTTAAAGGTGAAGTTGGGTGCAAAAAAATACAATTAAATCCTCTGTAGGGAAAAAACGAAATTACTTTCCGAACAACCCAATATATATTATATAATTATATATAACATGGGAATACGCTCTTTTATTAACAGTATTTGTCTAGTAAGTATAGGTGACTTTTGGTGTGGTAGCTAGACTTTATGCTGCTTTAGGCGTATGAGCATGTAGATTTTTCTTGCATTGTGTGATTTTGAAGTAAAAGAAATGAGTGCTGGTCTCTCATACATTCTTATGTATGATCTGCAACCCTGAGGGTCGTGATTGTATTCTGCAATCTTAATAGGTTTTTCATGTATGGTTTCTGGTTAGGGTGGGGTGTGAAATGCTATTATAACGTGATAATCCCCATAAAAGATCAAAATTATATAATCAGAACATGAAAAGTTTTTGTAAAATCTTAATTTTGATGTTTTGGAAATTGTTTAATAAAAAAAAAATGTTTGGTTGTAAAACTCCTAATTTTTATAATTTCGCAAAATCCTTTTTTATGGCATGCTATAACTGGCCTCTATTGAAGGGAATAAATTAGAATGCCTAAAAGATTATTTTTTTAAAAAAATTCCAAATCCTTACTATTTTTTCTTCAGAATGTCACTTGAGTCGCTTTTCAATACATTATCTCCATATATTTATTTTGTCAGATTATATGGATGTTAGTTTTTTAGGAGTCCTGTTAGTAGTAATCCGATTCTTTGTGAATAGATTTTGACGGCTTTACTCGCTCCAAAAAAAGGAATTTCGGCTAGATTTGTAACGAAAATAGACAGCTTATTTCAAGGCTTTTGAATTTCCAGCTCCAGGAGATATTTTGCTCTGGTATGTTTCTTCTTTCTTACGTTCTTCGGAAATTTAATAATTCTCCCTTTGAGGGTTACAGGGAATGTACAGTCATATTTTTAAAAATTGCTTTATTCTTGTTTTTTAGAAGATTTCAGTGAATGTTTCTTTCTTTCAAGTTTTGTATTTATTATTTTTATGGCATTTTTCCAGATTTGGGAGAAATCCCTGATTTTGCTTATGTTTGAAATATACTTGATATCATAATTTAATATCTGGCTGCTAAATCCATATCTATACTTATAATAAAGCTCAATGAGTGTGTGTGTGTGTTTTGGCGCTCTTCAGGCCAGACTATTCAACCTACAGCTACTAAATTTGGCACGTGCATACCTTGGAGGTCGGGAATGTCCAACTGGGGGTTATTTTTTCGAATTTGTAATTATAATTTTATTTAAAAATTAAGCGAAATTTCGGCGTGTTTCTGCTATAACTTCCGAAAATATTACCGTACAAAAAAGATTTTTACATGAAGTTAAAGATCAAAAATTTATCTTTTAAGAGATACCAAAGTTTTAACCTTAAAATTAAATTTCTATTTTTAATGAATTTTTAAATAAATATTTTAACTATATTTTTCAACAATTTTTTTCGCACAAAATAAAAATAAAATTTAAGCTGCACGAGTACGTTTCACATTCACTGGAAAAATTAGTTTTTTAAGTGTTGCCATCACATTGATTAAAGCTCCAATTAAAAATAAATTAAATCTTTTTGGAAATAAAATCTGCAAAAATATAATTTTCGGCACGTGTCTGTAGGAAAGGAAACAAATATGAAATATTATTTTTTCTAAAAAATAAATTCAAGAAAAATTATTTTATGTTCTTCTACGCTCTCTATATTACTAATCCAATAAATCAGTTTTATTTTAAGACAAGTTTTGTTTAATATGAACAGGATATCCATTCAAATCAGGGCCACACAGCTAATTTGTAAGCCTTTAGTAAGACAAAAAATATGCTAAAATGGTCTAAATGGAAAATGATTATATTTTATGTAACTTGATTCAATTAATGCTCTAATAAATAAAGAATTTTTGATTTTACATAAAGCTTCTGCTGTGGAAATCACGAATAACAAAATGTACTTGAAACAGTAATATTTTAAATAAAAGAGTTAATTAGCAATCAACTAAATCAATAACTGAAACTGACTGATTTATGAAAATTTGAATATCACTATTCAATAAAAAAAGGATAATTTTAGATTTTCCATCGATCGTTTCAAAGAAAATCAGCACGCAGGTTTCTCAAGATTAATTGGCCTAAGATTATAAAAATGTTGAGTTTTTCTAAATTTTTAACATTCAAAACTTCATAAATAAGTCATAGTTGATCGTGGAAAATAGAAACATTCATTCATTTATTTAAAATTTGGTGTGTCCAGAATATTTCTCAGAATATACCTTACTGCATTAAATTTAGACTTCATAATTTTTGAAATATATTTATAGGCCGGAACAAAATATTATTATTTATTTCATTTCAATCCTTTTGAAAGCAAAACTAAAAACTGAATTTTATGCTGAATCTGAGAAATTTTTGTTGAATTATTCTTTGAGTTATTACATAAATGAAAAATATTTTGTAGTTCACATAAGACTTAAATACCGAGCGATTCTGTTTGCAATACTCATATTAAATAATAATAATAATAATAATAATAATAATAATAAATAACAATAAAGATGATAAATAAAATAAAACGCATGGTTTTATTAAAAAATGTCTTTATATTAATTCCAATTTCATCATTTCCACTTTAAATTAAAGTTGAAGTTTTATCGGAAATGACAACAAATAAGCAAAATATATATAGTAAATTGAACGAAACGATCTAAACAGTATAAGTTTGGTATGACTATCAAAATTTGAAGATTAAAAATGTTTTGTTTGAGAATCCTTTAAGAGACCAGTTACTTAAAATATTTAATTGAAAATTGTAGCGAGCTGTAATACTGCGAACCGGCTGGTCGTCAAAGGCGGCTAGTATAGAATAAAAGCTGGTATTGTTGGAACAATTTCCAACTATGAATTTACCGATATGATCTGAGGTTGTTCAGTTATGCTTAGTAATGTAATTTATAGCATTACAAATGTAATTTATTTTTGTAATATCTTCTTCGCATGATCCGATTTGTAAAAGTCTGAATAGAATCACGATTAGGCGTTCACTAAAATTACATGTTTGGCGAAATAATTTAAAAAATTGTAAACTGTTTATATGGAATTAATAATGGAAGCTCAGTTTTGATTGCCCTTAACATTTTTGGATTTCAACTTTTCTTTTCTTCTATTCAAAGTATTTTCTTCCAAATTTTGGCTTGTTCTTATATTTTAAACCTTTAAGAACAGTTCCTTTTTTTTAGCGTTTATTGAAGTTTGTGGTTTATGTCAACAAGCGCAAGACCACCCATGTCTTGAAATAAGAAACTGAGTGGATTCAATGAAATTCAACTACAAAATTCTAAACTGGTCAATTGGGAAAAAACAGAAGAAAGTTCTTGATCGATCCATTCTGATCACAAAAACAGGAAATTTTTTGACTATGTCGTAGATGTGAACGTTTGTCAGTATTTTAATTCGTCAGTAAGCAAATGCGCTAGAAAAGTGCAACAACTTGGAATTCGTGTTGGAAAAGTGGAATTCTTGATCGGAATTCCAGTTGGAAAAGTGGA
>JAPMOR010083244.1:0-23855 GCA_026543865.1 Argiope aurantia
ACTGAATCAGCCCTTCAACCGAAGTTTTAAAAAAACAGTTCAACAATTCCGGCTTAAGTGCAGTATAAGCGCACTCGTGCAGAACTGTATAATGATGCTCTATATACAAATATACGAATTACCTGAAAATTGCGTTAAACTTACATTTCATATTATTTTTTCGTTCCAATATTTTTCAATATGAGTGAAATATTATGACATAATGTTTCCTTTCCACTTTTAGTTTTTCAGTGTTGAATTTTCCTTGCTTTTACTTTTATGTACCTGATTTTGTTTGTATTATTGTTCAAAACACTGTTTCTCTATCAGGAAATGAAAAACAAAAGAAAGCATTCCAGCATTTCTATCGCAAAAATGTCAGAGCGGTGTCTTCAATTTTTCTAGAACTGACAAAATATGAAAAAATGTTTACGTTTTCTTTCAAAATTTTAACTCAATTGATATGTAATTGGAAACATCAATTATGCATCAACCGCATTGCAGCATTGCGTAAATTACATGCGGCAACCACTTCGTAAAAAATTCTCTTTCTCTGTAAAGATACCAAATATTAAATCAAAATCCTAATTAGAGAAAATAGAACTTTTGCGGAAACACTTTTCCCAATCTAGCATGCTTCGTTCGGATTGAATGTATTCCTGCGTCATACAAAAAAAAATATAATCAGAGTTACTCAGAAACTGGGAGAGCATTATTAGAAACTACTAGAGAACCAGAAAAAAATGAGAAATTTTTTAATCGTATGATACTTACTCAACGTGCTTCATAAATTCATCTATATAATTTATAAAGTCTCTCATATTGAAAAAAAGTGTAATTTTAAGCCACCAATTAACACGAATCTAGATATCATACACAAGTAAGCACTAGACAGTAACAGCATACGCATGGTTCATTCACTTGGTCTTATGATTTAAACTTAAAAATAACTGACTTCATACAATTTTCTGTAAACATTTCTATGTTTATTCAAAAATTTTAAATAAATAAAAGTTCTAAAGGAAATGGTCTTTGAAACAAAACAACAAAATAGATTTTCGAAATATTCTTAATCCCACAATAGTTTATTTCACCATTTAATACAAGAAAAAAAATATCTTGATTGTAAATTCCTCGACATTTTAATTTTAAATCGGTGAAAATTTTTCTTATAATTAAAGTTAGAGTATTGCAAAATCTCCAGGAACTTTAACGGGAAATAGATAATTAGATGTATACTAACATGCATCAGAAATTTAATACAATAATCTACAACACAGCAGCTACGTCTCATTTGTGTCCCCGATAAATCCATTAGTAATATTGTTTCGTTTCGAAATAATTCTCGTATGTTCTTCACTCAGATATCAGCATTATTATGCATAAGAGTCACAAAGACTTGGAAAAAATAGCATGATAAATCTTATTATAAAATATAACATCGATATTATTTAAATATATTATAAAGAAATTCCACATATATTTATCCATCTGAGATCCATTGTTTAAAATTGTGAATGAATCATTAATTTGCGTTTCACTTTTTAATTTAGGATCATTAATTAATTATTTAAAAGTACTGTTTTCATTTTAACTAGAAAAACTTAACTCTCACTTTATTGAAGAATGTATTCAGTGAACAAAAACAATAGCAATAAAATTTTTTTGTTATTGTTTTTTAATTCTTTGAACTTCATTTAACAAATCCAAGTTTTTAATTCACATCATTAATCAAATATACCCTATATGACACCCAGTTTTCCCAAATTACAATGTTAATGCGACACCTGAGACATAATGATCGTACAAACGAAGAAAAAAGCACGAGGTACGGAAACACGAGCATTAAAAAATGCACCAAATAAGAACATTGTACACAAATGATCTGATCGCTGTTTTCAACAAAGTTTTGGGAACTGATTGATGGTCACTAAGGGGATATTCTAAAAATATTTACATATGTCGGTGCTTAAGTAATAATGAACCTTCATGCTTAGATCACTGAATAATTTTTTCTTTTTTGACGAAATTCTTTTTGATTCAGCATTAAATTGTAAACCAATTTTAATTGCAACTTCTTGCAAAATGTAAATAATATTTATACTTAATATATAATCGAAATTACATTGCATATAATCGATATTCACCTTTTAAAATATTAATTTATGGACTCTTGGATTTCAAAATTTCATCTTGGTTTTTAAAAATTATATTAAAATAAATTTCACGTTCGTTACATAGTGCTAAAATATTTTAACTGATGTTATTTCAAATTAATATTTAATAATAACATATATCTTTCACTTTTAAATACTTGATATTTAGATTTGTTATAATTTGAATACTTTCTGATGAAATACTTTTCAAAATAATTTTAATAAGCAAATCGAAGCTTGCATTCCTTTTATCAAAAATCTGCTGAATAGATTTCATAAAAAATTACCTCATAATTAATGTCCATTTTTTTAATTGTCTATGTTAGAGCACACAATTTATTATTAAATAATATTAATTTTTTTCAAAAATTACTTAATGTAATAATTTAATTATAGTTATACCTATAACATAATGCACACCAATTAATATATTTAAGATTTTCTTTAAAAAGATTAACGCACATAACTCATTTCATTTTTTCATTAACAAACACAGCTATCAGAAATATAGTAACCGTCTAATATAATAACTATGATAGCTAGTCACCTCAGATTTATCTAGGCCTTCATCGATATTTTAGGCTGTTAAAATATTAATATAGATTACTTTTTTAAACTTGCATTTTATTGTTTGATAAGACTGGAAATACGATAGTTCCAATTCAATTAATTTCATATTATGTGTTCGGATCTCATGTCAATTTTCAGTTGCATATTTCTTGAGTTATAATGTTAATTTATACCATTTTAGAGAGGACAAATTTTTTTCATCTCCATAATTTTATCGTTTCTTGAGAATTTTATTAATAAATACTGATATAGGAGAACACTGATAAAAATACTTCCAAACAAACAAAATATAGGAGAACACTGATAAAAATACTTCCATAAATTTTAAGTGCTTTAATAGAAATACCCCCATTATACACTGAAGAGCCAGAAAAACTGGTACAATATGTCGTATGCAAATAATGGAGGTGTTCAACCAATCAGCATACCACGATGCGGCCGACAGTGCGTATATAAGGAAACAGGTGTCTGTGCAGACTATTACATCAATTCTTGCTGTTATAATGGCAGGTTATCAAGATTTATATGATTTTCAAAGGGTTGACGCACGAGAGATTGACTACAACATTTCTGAAGTAGAGATGAAATTTGGAATTTCACGCACGACTATTTCAAGGGTGTACCGCGAATATCAGGTCTCCTGCAAAACTTCAAATCTCCTACAGCGGTGCGGCCAGAAAAAGACCTTGACAGAACATAATCATCGACGGCTAAAAAGAATATTTACACGAGAACGATGCTCAGCACTTTCTCAAATTGCTGCGGATTTGAATGCAGGCCCATGAAAAAGTGTCTGTATACTCACTGTGCAAAATACACTAATTGGTATGGACTTTAGTAGCCGCAGACCATCTCGTACATCTTTGTTGACTCAGCGGCACAATGCTATGCACCTTGCCTGGGCTCACCAACACCGTCATTGGACTCTTAATGATTGGAAAAAACGTTATCAGGTCTGCCGAGTCACGTTTCTATTTGGCAGATTGTCGTGTACGGGTATGGAGAAAACCTCATGAATCTATGGATCCCTCATGCATATAGGGAACTGTTCAAGCTGGTGGATTTGGCATGGAATGTAACCGTTGATACGTCTAGATTCGACCATGACAGGTCAGTGGTACGTTAACTTTGACCGTCACCTTTCTGACAAACTGCATCCTTTCATTTCCTTATGCATTCCGATGGACGTGGATAATTCCAACAGGATAATGCGCCATCCCACAGATTTACAGCAGTTACCGAGTGGCTTGAGAAGCTCTCTTCTGAATTTCATTTCTTCTCTTGGTCACCTAATTCTCCTGAGATGAACATTATTGAGAATATCTGGGATGTTTTCAAACATGCTGTCTTTAGGAACTCCACCACCTCGCACTCCCATGGCTTTGTGGACTTCCCTGCAGGAATCATGAATTGTCAACAAAATATCTTCAAAAAATTGTTTGAATACATTCCATGTCTTATTGCGGTGCTTCTGCGTGCTCGTGAGGACTCTACATGATATCTGATTGATGTACCAGTTTTTTGGTACTTCAATGTATATCCTATTCCATTTTCAATATTCCATCATTCCAATGTGATTCTGTGCTGTCTTATTAAAAAAAATTAAAAATAATGACAATTATCACTTTCTAAGATTGTAAAGGCACCTTTTAAATAATACCATTATTATAAGCATATCATTTAATGCTGTAAATATAACTCTAATACCGAAAATATAAATTTATTTATCCTTAACCTTTTGCCTATATTCAATCAAACTTCACAGAATTTTTCATAGGTGTAATCGAAAAATATCTTTTGAACTTATATGTTTAGAGTTTCATTTATAATATCAATGTCCCGCCATTTTTTTACTAGAAAATACTGGTTTCTTTAATGTTTCCTTTCTTTTTCTTCGCTATGATAGAAACGTAATTTTTATAATCATTGGTTCATCACAGCTTTCATACAGTAATAATTACAATAGCTATGTTTTCACTACTTATTCCTAATAACGTATCAAACAGAACCTGGTGTAAATTCTTAACATATTTGTATGTTAAGTTAATAATTTTAATGTGTTAGGTCCTTCTAAAATAATTATAAAATTGTATGAAAATTCATTTATAGGTATTTGCTAATTATTATAAGCATACTATAAATATTAACTTCCAATTAACAGCCGGCAATTCATTCTATTTATTTGTTTTCTCATATTTATATATTTTTTTTAAATTATAAATCGTTACGTTCTTAAGAATGTCATTCCATTAGATTTTGAAGCTTATTTTAAGTGTAGCTACAAATTTAGATCAACGATTTGCTAGTAATAATCAAAGTTGTAATTTCATAGAGATAAATAAGTCTCTTAATTTAGAAAGATCAAGCAGACTTATCATTTGCATGATATGCAACATTCTATGTCCAATCTTTGTTTTTAAAACCAAAATAAAGCTATATTTTTCAGATAGTATAAGTTTATTCAGTAAAGTGAATAATAAATAACAAAGTTAAATGGGAAAAAACTATTACTTCTTTTTCAAACAATACAATACATAATTTACAATTTCAAATTTTACAACACATAAAAGAAATTTAAGATTGATTCTTTTCAAATATAATCAAATATAAATTTAGCTATAAAATGCTATGTATATCACAAGAATGCTTTACATTTTTAACGTTTTCATTTTACCTGAGGGAAAAAAACAATTCCATCATTTCTTATCTATAACGATCCATTTTCGAGGGGTTTTTTTTCTTCTTCTTTTATTTATTCCGTTTAAAGCCTTTTAGATACAAACAATATCATTCCCGTAAGTTGTATTTAGCTTTCATTTTCTGTCTTTTCAATTCCCAATACATTATTCATAAAGTATAGGTGTACTGCTAGATGAGGTAAGGAATTTATTCTTTTTCTCTTTTTTCGTGCTGTTCTAGATATGTATGCTTTCTATTATGAAATATTACATTTCTTTTTGTGAGCTACAGTCTTTTCTGTTTTCGCTTTTGTATTTTAAGTGATATTCGTCTTTAAGATATCTAATCAATTTATCTTTGGGAATTCGGATAGTTGTAAAGAGAATTTCAAAAATTCAATTTTCTTCATTCAAATATTAAACTACTTCTCTTAAAGTATGCTCAATTTTATTAGGATTAAAAGTTTAAATGATGAATAATTTAATACTGTGGTGGTATGTAGATTATTATGATCTGTGCAGGAAGCAACAGGACGAATGTTGTTGGAAACATTTCTTTAATAAGCACATTCACACACTTAAACATACACTAACACAAAGGCAAGACATTCACGTGCGTGGCTTCACAGTTCAGCATCACATCTCATTCTAATTACAATCGCAATGCATTATGGGATGACATATAGGATGGCCTAATCAGGTATCGTCATCTAGTATCCAAAAGAGAAGATAAGAGTAATGCAACTGCTACATCCTCCCCCTCTGGCTCCGATGACGTCCCGGCAAGGAGACAGAATTTGAATTGTCTGGAAGTCTATTGGTTAAGAGTAATGCAACTGCTACAATACTATCGAAAGAATAATTTATTTAAAAAATCTTCAAATCTAATATAGTACTTCAAAAAAGAATAACTAAAACAATTAAGTAACTGAAGTTGCAAGACTAATTCCTAAATGTTGGAACATTGAAATTGCTACTCTGATATTGCTATTGCTACTTTATTATTAATGGATTATTTGAAATGTTTTTACTGGTTTTCGGTAAATTGTACTGATCTCTACAGAGGAACTGAATTACAATTATCAGCATCGAAATTAGTTTTTTGAAAAGTGATATTTCTGTTAATATTTGTGTATGTCAATCATTGACATTGTTTTAATTATATTCCTTTAGTGTCAGTGTAAATATATAAAAAGAAATGATCTGTTATTTTTTGTTTTTTTTGTAAAATAAAAAAAGATTTTTTTAATGCCTCAAAGTCAAGAATGCTTTTCCAGCCTCGGAAAAAGTAAGTGCCTCTTAGAAAAACCAACCTATAAGAAAACGAATAATACACATAGAATTCAGAAGCTAACATGAGACAAAATTTCACTTTAAACCGACAATTTTAATAATCATTCGAATTGATGGTAGTCGAATTCAGTCACTGATCCCAAATAATCAATTCATTTTCATCCATTAAAATACAAAATTCATCCGATTAGAATAAAACTTTTCCAACTTATTGCTTGCACATGATCGAAGGTTATAGGCATAGTACAATTATTACATCTAATATATACAAAAGAATGATTGTTTGTTCGTATTTTATGCGGTACCATTCCATTCATCTGATTGCGATAAAACTTTGACAACTTATTACTGTAAACATAGAAAATCCATGTTTTTCTTATGCCAGTTGTCAGTAGGAAGCTCACGAGTCGGATTTATTTGTTTTTGCTGAAGACGGAATCAAAATATATTACAAACAAATCTTCCCCAAAGTATAGTTGAATAATAAAGTTAAAAAAAGAATACATATTACTTATACTTCTCTTTTATATATCATTCAATTTTATTGAATGTATTCATTGTCGAGACAAGAAAATAAATTTCATTCTTTCTATCACCCCTAATTAAACAAGGTAGCTATTTCAAATTTCAAACGATATTTCCAAAATTATTTCTTCTGCGCCTGCAGCACGCTGGGTACCAGCTTGTTAATGATAAGAAGAAAAAAAAAGAAAACCGTAAAAAGACCATATAAACTTTAGTCATTACTTATTACCACCCTCCATCTGTAACAATGGGTTCGCCTAGGAACCAAACCACTGCGCGTACGTGGCTAATATTGGAATATATTGTCACGTAGATACTCTAGTATAGAACTCAATGGCACACACAGAAGAAGTAGAGCTAAACCAATTTATTAACTGAACTCAAAACGGAGAATACAGTAACTGACAAATCTTCTGCTTTTATATAAGCAGAGAAAGTTCCAGAATACTCTTCTGGAGACAGTAAGAAATGTTCAGAACACTTGTCTGGTAAACTAAAGAAATGTCTAGTATCTGCTGGAACATGAAATAAAGGAAAACATAAAATCATGGAATTAAGTATTTACATATACTATTAATCGCATTGTCTCTAGCGGGATTTGAACCCAGGTCTCTTAATTACGAGACCAGTGCCATGACCATTCGGCCATGGAGATTCGAGTGTCTTTCTTCAATGCGGCAATATAAAGAGACTATGCATTGTCTTTCCAAATATAACGCAATTAGCGAAAGAATGGGAAAAGCAGCTAATTTACCAGGCTTCGATCAAATAAATAAAGGTCAAATCGTTATGGCTCGACGACTCAATATCATAAACGTCGCGTTTAGCGGGCTGATCACGTGCAGTTGTTATGAGCACATATCGAAAGTGGTGTATGGATGGTGAAATGACGAGTCGCCTGCCAACAGTGTGTCGTCCACGGCGCATTGATTTTAGAGGAGAGCGGAGATTGTTATGGATTGTTCGCCGGAACTGAGGAGTTACAACATCCGAAGTCATAATCGACTATAACAATGGCAACCCAGACAGTGTTTCTCAACACACTGTGCACCGTACATTGCTGTGTATGGGCCTACGCAGTCGGAGGCCAATGCATGTCCCTGGGCTGACGGCACGTCACCACCAGCTACGTCTACAATGGGCCAAGAAACATCAGAATTAGACATTAGAAAAATGTAAGAAGGTTTCTTAGCCTGACAGATAATGTTTTCTGACCCATCACATCGACGGCCGTGTGAGAATACGCCAATTTACAAAGGAAACCCTGACTCCCGGATGCAAAGTTGGACGGAGACAAGTTGGTAGTGCGGGTATTACGGTGTGGTCAATGTTTTCATGGAGCACATTAGGACCCATAATCCTCATAGAACAATCTCTGATATTTGTGAGCTACATGAACATCGTTGCAGATTAGGTTAGCCCATTCATGCCAATAGTATTTCCGGCCGGGGATGGGGTTTATCAACAGGATAATGCACCATGTCATAACAGTCGAATAGTCAAAGATTGGTTAGAGGAACATTCAAGTGACTTGCAAGTCATGTCTTGGCTTCCGAATTCCCCTGACATTAATCCCATAGAGCACTTGTGGTCCCACCTGGAAAACCGAATTCGTGCTGCCACGCTACCCCTTCGCAATGTAAGGGAATTGCAAGACCAGTTGGTGAGCGATTGGTACCAGATACCTCAGACTACCTATCAGCACCTTGTGGAGTCAATATCTTGTCGGGTGCTGGCAGTTTTGCGACCTAAAGATGATCCTACATGTTATTAACAGTTAGGTCATAATGTAAGGGCTCTTCGGTGTCGATAAGTACACTTACTTTTCTTAAAAATGATTAATTTTTACGAAACGAATGATGATGGGTGAAAAGAAATTGGCTGATAATAGTGTTGGGCAAAAGAGTCCAGAAATTATTTCATTCATCATGGTGAGCATAATGTTCAAACGTCAATTATTGTATCATCACAGCGGTCATTTAGACTCCATCAACCCAAATTCTATTCGAAATACCAAAGTCAAATCAATATCTAAGGTCAATATTCATTTCCAGAAAGTAATATTCTTCCGAAGGTAGGATTGAAAGAGAATTGTTATTACGATCTGCTATAGGTTAAACGAAAAGAATTTTTCAATTAAATAATGCTTCCATATGAACTATTTCAAGCAAATTACCATAAGAAGAATTCAAAATTTACCAAATGTAAATATATGATTTTTACCATTATAATACTAATGTACATGTGTATTTGGCTACTTAATGCAAGTTATTGGTGCTATGCTGGGTTATCCTACCCCACTTTGTATTTAATTATGTTTTAGCGTCTTAATATTAACATTTGTGCTAAAAGGATTCATTGTAGAGAAATAAAAGAAAGCAACTATGCTCTGAAGGTATCTGTATACTCTGAAAAAATGCATCTTTGCTCTGAGGAAATTTAACTATGCTCTGAAGGTATCAGTATGCGTTGAAGAATTGTAATTATGACCCTGTTCTGTTGTTCAGTTATGAGTCATAGACATTCAATTAGAGCGGGATAATGAAGCTTTTCAAAAGATGACAAATTATTATTAAAATGTAAATATTAATGAATAAGTTTTATTGTAAGTACACATTTTTTTCCCAATTTGTCCGAGTCAACCTAATCAGAGATTTGGTCGATTATTTCAAAACAAACCAAACTTTTTTATTGCTCATTAAGAGTACTAATAATTCATGATGAATTTCGATTTAAAGCCAATCAATTTCAGAAACCAATGAAAAGGATAATTTAATAAAATAAAATGTTTATTAGTCATTACTAAGTAATTTCCGCGTATAAAAATATTTTAATATTTCATTTATACTTTTTTTAAAAACAAATTTGCAAGTTTGATGATAAAAATTCTTTATTAAATACTTGAGCTCAAAGGAGCACTAACACGTTCCTTAGCACCCAAACGCTTGTTGCTGTGAAACAAACTCTTATGCAACAAACGTTGCAAATAACATAATATTTGAGATCTATCTAAATGTAGTCTTTTAAAATATTTTTCCACACGCGCGCAATCATTTGAGCATTTTTGTCATATCCAAAGAACAAGTTTGACATTTAAACAAATAATTATCTAGATAAAGTAAATTTCTTTATCTTACATTTACTAACTATTTATGTATTGATAAATTCAATATCTATTTTAAATGTTTTCTCTGTTTTAAAAAATGTTAATGACATTCTTAGACTTCAAAAAATAATTTAAAGCTTTTTATTTTCTCTTCTTTCCTGATAAAAATGAAATTTCATTGTTTCTAAAACGCAGACACACTCTGGAATCAAAAACATGAAATAAGGTTTTCTCATATCTGAAATTATTTTTTCAACCATGCCTTTTTAGATATAAACAGTGCTGTACCCTTAAGCTCTGTTGTGTGCTCATTCCTAGACTTTTCAACTCCCAATGTATTATTCATAAGCATAGATTGCTTGTTAGATAAGATTATGACTTTATTCCTTTTTTTTTTTCGAGGGTTGCTCCAGATATTTATCCTCCATAAAAGACTGCATTCCATCTTATGAATTGATGTTCCATTTTTTCGCTTTTTTTTTCCTTTGGTTTTCTGAAACTTTCAAACAACTAGCCAAAGCATTTCAACTAATAATATTAAATTCCATTTATAATAGTTCTAAAGATTGTAAAGTGTATTAAAAGAAATACAGTTTCAGTTTCTTCGAATTGTTTCCCTAAATCTTGATGTATCCTTAGTGTATTCTGTTAAATGATATTAAAATGTACAGCAAATATCTTAACTTAAATTCATCGATAATAATAAAATTTTATAAATGGAGTATGGTCTCAATGTTTAAAATATTACACATTTCATTCACCAAAGATTGCTAAGTTAATCAATCAGCATAACGTCAAAAGGAAAACATTTACTATTGGGGACGATATAGTTTATTTAGTTACAAAAAAATTTAAAACTGTAATCAATCTACTGCATTTTCTTTAGTACTTTCACAGACTGAATATGTCATAACTTCATTCTCGAAGCTTAGGGTTGCTGAAGCAGAATTTAAGATACATGCTCAGGTTTCTCAATATTTCTATTCTTCTTTTTAGCAAAATTAAATATTAAACAGCAAACAGCTGCAATTATTCAAGTGAAATTTAATGTATTCGAATGGGAGATGATTTCCCATCTACTTTTTCTATAAAACATGAATCAATCAAAGTACTACTTTTCTAAAAGCCACCAATTAGTCGTTGTTTGAGATGGACAAATATTGTAGAAGCAAGTTAATAAACTATATAAATAAAAACAATATGATTATCATTTAAATTTTCTTTTCATCAGAGCTTGCGATTCTCAATCGTGTATATCTTTCTAATCAATCTAAAATTTAGTTTCTGTCTTTTGATAAGTATGAAGACACTTATCTACTAACAGTTTTTTCATTTATTATAAAAAAAAACTTTTGCGATTAATTACTATTTGCCAAAAATCATCTATTGTAATTGATAAAAAAATGTTTAACTTTATCATCTACAAAACCTTTTATTATCAGCCAATTTCTTAAAATATAATTTTGTTTTGATCAGCTAGTAATAGATTATTAAATCTGAATGTCTTGTATTCGCATCTCTGAGCTCACTTGAATGGAAAAAAACTGTTCAAAATAGGACTAACCAAATTTTACATTGATGTCATTTAGGAGCAATTTGGAGAGTTCACCTAAGATAATTTTTTTGGGGGGAGGGGGAGGTTAATATTTTAAAACCAATTTAAAAATTAAAAATTGAACTAGATTTTTGTTTTTCATCACTAGTGATAACTCAGAGGACACTGTCTGACAAAATTGTTTTCCTCAGTGTCAAAAGAACTGAATTTTGACGATTTTTTTAAATATAATTTTTTGCATAATTTTGAATAATGCATTTCATTGATTCTCTAAAATTCAATAAATTTTCATTGCTTTATCAAACAGTTAATTGCATGCTTCCTTTCTATGATTGTAAGTAAAAGAAAAAGAATTTTGTTTAACATCCGTGTAGTTTACAAAAGGAATAGGAAAATGACGTTACAATTACCAGACTGCGAAAGGTAGATGAACAGAATAGCTGCATTTTTAATAGTGCTCTTATATTATGGAACTTACTTACCTTTATTAAGAAGGTTTCTATACTAAATAAATCGAAACAAATGCTAAGCTATTAAAATAAAACAGCTGAATGTCTACTTTTGGGTGAATCGGGAGTTTCAAATTTTTGTAAAAAAAAAAAAAAAAGATTTAATGAAAATGAAATGCAACTAACATATCTAGAAGCCATCTGGTTCCTTAAGGCTGCAAACTAATTGTAAATTATTTTTAATTGCTGTTATATTTTAGAATTGTAAATAAACATTAATTAAGCATTAAAGTAAGTAAATCATTCATCAAACATTTAATCATAGCTTTTCTTTAAAACATGCAAAGTTTTTTGAAAAAAAATTATTTTCTTAACATTCAAATGTTATCGCAATGGTATAAATGACAGAAAAATGTACATAAATGTATTCAAATTCATCATTACCGCATGTATCGGAAAAAGCATTATTGCATATATTCACATTACGACGAAAAGATTATTGTTCTACAGAATGCATATTATAATCTGAATAATTTTTTAATTTCATTAGATATTCTTGTCTGAAATTACTGTTATTTCTAGCATTTTTTTCAAAATAAAGCAGATTTAGTGTAAAATAAATTCAATACAAATTCAAATTCTGACATCATACGCAATTTAAATTTAAGTATGTTTCAGAATTAATTTTTAAAAAAGGTTTGTAGAAAAAAAATCTAAAATTATTTAAATAGAATCTTTATGAACAAAGCAGTGCTGCAAAATAAAGAGACATAGAAAACTATTCAATTTCTTCAAACAGCAATTTATTTTCTCATTTTGAAATATCTTGTAAGTCAGGTAATATGTAAAGACAAGAATGTTTAAATCTTGTTCTTTAAAGAACAAAATCGTATAAGAGCAAATTAAAATTTAAAACATCGCGTAAACATTTTATTGGAACTGGCTTAATCCTTTAACTAAGAAAAATTGTATCCTAACCTTCCTGCAACATTTTATTTTTCTGATGTTTTAATCCTTGTAGAGCATCAATTCTGTTCCATGTAAGCATGAGATTTAATTCTGAGGCACAATTTTTATGTAAGAATATCAACACATTATAGAATTTCAAATCGTATTTCACTTACACTAACAGATTGTCACTTGCTTTTGAAAAAAGAATTTGAAATATATAAAATAAAAAAAATGAACAAAAATATATAGAAATCTTAACATTATAGTTCTACTTCGAATAACAAAATGATTTACTCATCTTCATCAGTAAGATTCCAACTTAAAATGCAATGGTTAAAAGACAATTGATCAAACATATTAATTCAGTTGCTATCTAAAAATTACTAGCTTTATTTTGTAAACGGCAATTATTTAAAAGAATTTATCTTTTTATGCTTGCTTCATTTTCAATAGATTTTATAAATATAGCTTTTTTTTATTCCTTGTTTTTTCCTTTTTGATAAGTAACGCTATTTTGACCCTTTTTTATAATCAAATGTCTCTCATGTTCTCAGTTAATTTCCCAAAAAATAATCTTAGCACATACAGACTATGGTCAATATATCGAAATTTAAGATTACTGTGGAAAGTTACTTCGCATAGAAATTTCGATAAACAAATTACAGAATTTTTATTGCTTTCTGACAAATACCAAATGTGTATATTTTTTTAATGAGAAAGCCATTTAACCATCGATTTCCTATCAATGAACCTTGTGGAACCTCCACTCTATATTATACTAGATAAAACAGCATTTTCCTATATATAGTTTAAATTGTTTCACCTGTACCATGTTTCACCAATACGAGGGTTGCCTTTTAAGTTCTTACAAACGATCAATAGAAGACGCTACTGAAATTTGTCTTCTGGATATTTGTAAAATTCACATTTTTTTTTAATCTTGGAATCAGTGACATCTTAGAAATCGTGAGCATATTTTGTTTACAGTGAGTGTTTAAAAGAAGCAAGTAGTGAAAAAAATGGAAATAACTCGTAAAGGTCTCCATTGGATGATTTTTTATGATTTTAAGAAAGGCCTCGCTAAACAAGAATGTATAGAATCACCTTCGTGAAACTTTTGGTAATGAAGCACCAGCAAAACAATTGGTTTGCAGAATTTCGTTGTGGCCGTGCGTCTGTCAATGATGAATCTCGTGAAGCGCGATCAAAACCAGTAGTGATTCCTAAGAACATCGATGCTATGCCAAGATGATTGAAGAAGATCGGCATGTCACGTACAGTGAGATAGAAGCATCTCTTGGTATCACAGACTGCAATATATTCGATTTTGCACGAACATTTAGCTGTTAAAAAGAATTGTTCCAGATGGATTCTGCACGATTTTACAGAAGCTCAAAAAGAGGCTCGTGCAAGGAAATGCTAAAAAAATTCAAATTGAAAACAGCAACATCAGTATACAACAACTCTACAGGTGACGAAACTTGGATATTTTCGTATGAGCCTGAAACTAAACAACAAACCACTGTTTGATTGTCTCCAAATGAAACACTTGAACGAAAATTGCTCGTTCACGAAGCCCTTCCAAGAAAGTGATAACTTGTTTCTTTTGTTTTACAGGACATATCACAACCATTCCTTTAGAGAATCGAAAAACTGTTAACACTAATGGTAAACAGAAATTTTTTGCTAAAAGTCCTCAACGAAATCAGGAAAAGCAATAAAAGTTGCCACATCATTCTTCATCACGACAACGTCAGCTTCCACACAGCACATGAAACAATTGATTATTTGAAGGATAAAAATATCGAATTAATGTTTCATTGCCCATATTCTCCTGATTGATCACCTAATGATATTTTCTTGTTCCCTTATGTCAAACAAAAAATGCGTGAGCAGTGATTTTCATCACCTCAAGAAGCTGTTGATGCCTTCCAAAACCATGTTTCTGAGATGTCAACTTCAGAGTGAAAGACTGTTTCAATATAAAATTTTCAAGTATAAAAAAAATGTACAAATCTTAAAGGCAAATATTTTGAAAAGCAATAAAAGAGCTTATTCCCCAATTTTGTTTCCTTCATTTTTTTTTTTTTTTTTTTTGTAGAAACTTAAAAGGCAACCCTCCTATCAGCATCATTTATTTTTCGAACAGTATCCTGCGAAAGTAATATGCCATGAGATTCTTACTATTCATCGTATTTTATTCAGGTGCCCCACTTCAGAAATCTTCGTATATGGATGTTTAACTCAACATCTATGAACATGTTTGGTTAGAGAACGTCTACATATCCTTATTTATACAGGATATAAGCATTTATAATTTTATGTAGAATTTACTTACTTACTAACTTACTAACTTAACTTCTATTTATTATATTTAATTCCATTGGTTTTGCCATTTAGTTTTAAATTATCTCATAACGTATTTTACAATTTTTTTTTAATTGACACGAAAGCATGTGCTCAAAAAGCTCTCCGTGCACACTTTCAGCATTGAACATGATTTCGTTTTTAGTAAGTTTGAAGCAGCTCGGATAATATTAGCTCTTAACTTGACAAACTCTCCAAAACTATTCATATTTTTATTATTATGCTTATTCATAAACAAAGACTTATAATTTTTTCTGCAGATACATCGTTTTCAAGTGCAAAGATCAGAAGCATTTCAGAGTTTGTTTTCGGTAAGGAACATTCAAAATTTTAATTGCCTCTTGACCCATGGCTTGTAAGTTAGTAGTAAGAAAATTATGTTAGGTAGCAGGCGAAAGAAATGAACTTTTCTGAATTTCATTTCAATTAAACTAGAATGGGTTTCCCAACAGAACTCAAAAGCAACACTAAGTACTTTTTTTTACTTGAGCATCTACTTCTTAAAGTTAATTTTTCGCTTCTGAAAAATTGTCATGTTTCATGATTGCTAAATCGTAATGAATTTTAAGTAATTTCAGACTTTGAAAGAGCGTTATCAGAAAAAATTTTAAATCAGAAAGAGTTTATTAATTTTACCTGTCCGGTCATGTTCATACAAACACTGGTGATTCTGTCCTTGCAATATTCTACTCCAAAACATTTATCGTTTTGAAAGCGAGGACCAAATTTTTATGATATTAAACATCTGATCTGCACATATTCTTTTAAAATAAGTTTCAAAAATTAATTTTGTCATTAGAAGATATTTGGAATCCAATGTCTGTGTATTTTTACTCTATATAACCTATACTTTATATAATCATGATAGCTTTGAATTTTTTTAGCCATCTACTGCCGATTTGGAAGTTACCTACTACCAATTTTGAAGCACTTTCCTTTGTTTCACTCATGATATATGAGCAGTCACAGGCAAGTTTTTATATCATTTTTATCCATTTCATTAATGCTACATAATCTCTGTCATATTTTAAGGATTTAATTCGATCTCGAATACTTTCGCCATTTTCATTTTCAAATCTTTTCACAGATTGAACTGCTTCAAGTATTCTTGAATTTTCTTACTTGTTGATATTGGGTTGTTCGAAAAGTAATTTCGTTTTTTTTTTGTGTGTGTGGAAATGAAAGACAGTTTTCGTATAATAAACAAATACTTTATTAAATTATATATTGGCCGTTCTGGTCCAACACCTTTTGCCATCTTTCTGTAGTAGCATCATTCCGCGCTCATAAAATTTTTGGTCTTTGCTGCCAAAAAACGGATCGAGGTGGTTTTTGACCTCCTCATTGGAGGTGAAGGTTTTACCGCCTAAAAAATTTAGCGAACCAGTTCTGGTGCTGGCGTACTGTCAACACACCTTCTCCATACACATTGGTCCATTTTTTTCTGGCTTGAACAGCATTTTTACCCTTTCTGTAGTAAAACAGTAAGATATGTCGAAAATGCTGCTTATCGCTCTCCATATTTAAAAGGGCGCCAACCAAAAACTACTGCGTAGAATGAATTGGAATTTTTCACACACAAGCCTTGCTATATGAGCTCTCAAAGTATATAAAAATTATACGGCTTAAATGTGAAGTTGGGTGCAAAAAAATACAATTACATCCTCTGTCGGAAAAAAACGAAATTACTTTCCGAAATATTTACTGAAATTTCATCCCATTTAGCCTAAATCTTTTGATCCCGCTTCTATTCATTTATTAAATAATTTTCCTATATTAAGTTTTTCTTTTGACACCCACATTCACTGTTAGAATTCTAAAAATTAATTCAAAATAAAAACCATCTTCTCAAGTTAAAAAGAAAATTCATAGAATAAAATATGATACATTGACAAGTATTTATTGCTTCTTCATAAAAGACTTTCGAACATTTCCTTAGCACTTAGAATCAGGGATATAGCTTTATTTACTTATTTATTTTATTCTTCTGAAATAATTGCCTGATTTTGATATATATCAATGTCCATAATTTAATTTTTATGTGAACATTTCTGTTCGATATATGGAAAATTTACTCGCTGCACATAAACTGCCGTCAATTGAAAAGCCAGGATTCTTAAAAAAAATCTCGATGTGCTGTTAAGTTCGAATTATGTGGGTTTGACTGAAGTTTCTATATAAATGTGAAATAAAAGAAAATAAATAAATTCATTCCTTTGCTTTTCCATATGTTTAAAAATTTCTTGAATTTTCAATAACCAATAAGAATTTTCTTCCGACTTATTTTCCTTTATTGAAATTGCTGTTTGTTGCATTACAGACACAAATCTGCTTACAGATATTGATTATTTTTTTTTAGAAAATGGTTATATTGACTAACAATATTGCATTGAATTTGTTTATAAAGTATGCTTTCTTCAGAAAAAAATTCAAATAAATTATTTTTCTATTTGTCGTTTTCAACTATGATTTACAATATTATTTTAAATTATTAAAAATTGAAAATTCTTTAATATAACCTTTTAAAATCATATTTCTTTTTTTGTTAATTCACATTTTTATAAATGTAATAAAATTACATAATATATTTTTATATTTATTGTAAAATGTATGTTATCATTTAATTGAGAGCAATTCTAATGATATTATGAAATTTTCTATAATTTCAAACAGTTTGCTCTTTTATAATTAACAATTTAAATTTGTTCGCCTCTCGATGTTTGAGATTGTTCACCGATTACGATTAAAAACAACAGATATATTAGCGTGAAAGACCACAATAAGAGAATGTCTATATATATTATTCATTTTGACATTCTTCAAAGAAATAAACATTTACCACATATCAGTCGCTCACAATAGCATACACTAACTTTTTTCTTATTGTTTTATAGCAATACCTTAATTATTTCATGCACCTTTCTTTTAGAGAATAATTTGTATTGAAACAATCCATTTACTTACTAACATCAGCATTAAATTGAAATTATTTACTTGGCGTTACGAAATAAAAGAGCTTTATATATAATTTCAGGAACAATTCACAAGAATAATAAATTATAAATCTTTAAGCGTAGAGATAAATTAACGCTTTTCCTTTGTTTTCTGATAATATAAAGAAGAATTACGTATTATAGAATATTCTCCTCTATCTGTTCACAGAGATAAAAAGTTAAAAATATAAATTTTAAATATTTGAAATTAAAAATTATCAAAATAATTTCTTTTATTTATCAGGGTATTTTTTAATAAAGCATAAGCAAAATATTAATTTTAGTATTAGCAAAAAAGTCTCAGCAATCAATTTCTTTTAATTTCTTTAAAAAACATATTTCATCATTTACGCAAAAAAGTTCTATGTATTTAAAAGTCAATTCAAATGAAAAACTGCATTTTGTCGCCAGGATCTTCACTGCAATAACATTCTTTTTATCCTTTTCTAATATTCTTAAATCCGGCGAAAAATAGTTAGCTTTATTGATTTTTTAAACATTACGAACATTTTTGCGAAGGATGATAAAATTCTTTTATTAAATGTATCAAAGAAAACTTCTGTTGTCAAATTACCCAATAATTTCTAAACATAATACGTTATATTTAGAAGAAAATAATAGCGAGTAGCAAGTGGGAGTGTTTTAGTATAAAAAAAGAAAACATTTTAGAATTATATATATCTTAAGGATTAAAGGAACCAAGATTTTGCAACAAAGAAAAAACATCTTTGGAAAATTACTAAAGAGGAATTAATATTAGAACATAAAATGTATAAAAATGAATAAAGGAAACTTCTTCTCTAATCATGTAGGTGAATTAAAAACAAGTCAACAAAAATTTTATAAGAAATTGATACTATAAAATATCAAGTTGTTTTACTATTATTTACCTATGCTGTTTAAAATCTATTCAGAAAATTTTTTTAAATTTCTTTCAAACCTGTTTATTTAGCTTCCTTAAGATTATTAACGTCCTTTTATATGTTACGTTCGTAAGATATTAAATAATAAATTTTTCGAAACATTTTATTTAATGATATTAAAAAAATTTCTTTTCAGAAAATGGTAATTTATCTGCCAGTAGACAATACTAATATTCTGCGTTTTAAAATTGTATTTAATTATTAATAAAGGATTACGAAAGACACGGTGAAGAATATTTTCCCGTGCTTTTACAAAATATGTATAATGACATAATAATATTATATTAAACTTAATATACACTTTAAAATATAAAATATTAATATTAAATTCAAAATAGATAATAAGGTAAATTGAGAGATTCAGTTAAATTCTACGTTATGTTTAAAACTATGAGAATAAATTAAATTTAGTAATCTTTGTTGGATATTTAACGAAGTCTGTTAAAGTCAGTTGAAACATGTGAAAGGCTCAATGCCAATTTTTTACTGAAATCCAGTGCTTATACAACAGTATGAAATTAGTCTTTCGGTAGCATGCAATGCTTATCCATCATAGGTCTATTCTTGTTATTCAGTTTTTAAATAATCAGTAATGCCGGAAAAATTTATATTTTTGTAGACTTTAATCTATAAAAGTGAAAGTTTCTTTAAAAATAAATAGCATAGGATTAAAAAATATCATATCCAAAATTCATTTCAGCAATTTTTTTATTAATTTTAGATATATATGAAACAGTTATTAAGTGAACTCGAGTTTAGATATGCAACATAAAATAATTTTCATATGGCTGTCAATAGATAAAAACGCATTATTAATAATACAGTGCTTCAAGTAACCTTTATTTAAATAAAGAACAGCAGTGTAATCTTAAAATTATTGGAATATATTTTGATTTCTTCAAGCATTTTCTTGAAGACTGACAAATTTATTTCATGTGACATTCTATTAACCCGCTTGTTATTCTCACGATTAATCAAAAATTGTTGAAAGTTTTTCCTTCACACGTGTTGACAAAGATGGTAAATAAATGGACATATTTCAAACATAATCTTTCCACTTTTGTACGCCAGGAGTAGCCAAAGCTCTTTAAACTTGAATGTGCAGCCTTCATTGTTTGAATGAGTTTGAAATAACTTCCATAGATGTCGTAATTTGAGCGATATAACTGGTTGAGGCATATATTCACTGAAAATCATCATCATTTTGGACGATGATTTAAAAAATAATCAATGAGAGTTTCATTCTTCCACAGTTCCAAAAGTTAAAACTATTCAAAGTGTAAAGCACTTTTAAGCCGGCGACCTGTCCTAGGGGTAGAGCGTCTACCCCGTGATCTGGGAGTCTCGAGTGCTGGTTCTAGCATAGTTGTTCTCTACCCTGCGCTCTATTTGTGAGGTGTATGAAAGGGCCTCCCTATAAAAAGCGGAAAAGATGACAGTAAAGTGCCATAAGCAATAGCAACATCATTTATAATTTTCAGAATTATTTTGGATTTATTGATATCAACATTATATAAACATTGCTCAATAGAACTTTCGCATATATAGTTATGGAACTGGCTTCGTGTGCAAGATTCTCAATACTTTTCAGATTAATGAATGTAGACAAATTTTGTAGTTGTAGACTTAAATTGGGAACTTCCAAGTGGCCTATTAATTGGTGCATTCAAAGTATCACACTCATGACTATTTATCTCATGATTATTATGAGCGTTTAATGAATTAAACGGCATATATCCAACATTTGCTATGCAAGGGGACGCACAATTATGTAAGCTCTTTATATTATATTTAAAGTGTTGTTTAAATGAAATTGAACGATGCGAATTTACATCTTATTATTAATAATATTATTTTATTAACTGTATTAATAATATTTGTTATATTAATTGTAATAAGAATGCATTAAATGTCAAAATAGTTTTTAAAAATGAAGAATTTGATTAAAAAAGGAAAGGAAAAACAGGAAATTTATTTCGTGCTATTCAGGTGACTGAGAAATCTGGTAAAACACAAAGGAATTCACCTACTATAGCCTTCCTCTTTCGCTATTCATTCCTCATATAGCAATCCAATAAAAAAATTGAGGATTATCTACAAAGGGATCAATGCTATTCATAGACCAGCCTCATGAGGGGAGTTTGCTCCTATTGAGCTATAGAATGCAATGCCATTTTGAATAGACTAAGCCCTGACTAAACTACCATCTATTATGCATTCAATTAAGATTTGTGTTGGCAAAACATAACAAATAGTAATTTACACAGGTTTTACTAAATTGCAATATATCTTGGAATTATTCTAAGATTCTATTCTTTGTTATACAGATTTCAATTTAAATATATCTAACTTCATTTGAATCACTACTGTAATTCGAAGAAGAGTGTTTTCGAAATGAAAAGAGAGAAAACACAAATACCTATAACAAAAATAATGTTTTTGAAAGGAAGTATTTAATTCTCTTTGAATGAAGAATCTAGACAAAAAAAAGGTTGTCTCAGCAGGCGGTGTACTCATTAAATTATTGTACTGAATTCATACATTTTCTCTTAAATATTTAACAACTTAATGGAAAATAGTGTTTTACCTTTTACAAAGCGATTCAATATAAAGAACATGCATGTATTGATAAGACTTAAATCCATCTTCATACAGTAAGAATATATTTAATATTCCACGTCTAATATATTTTTAATGTCATTTTTGTAGGAAGGCATACAAAATAACATGTAAAAGAATTGTTAATTTTTTATTTACATTCATTATATTAAGAATTCCACATATTGAACGAAAAATTGATGATTGTCTACGTTGACTCGACATTCAAGTACAAAGGGACATAACGAGAATACAATACAATATAAAATTTCTTTTGTATTGACACATTTGCTCACAACTTTTGTAACAAGCAAATATAGTATATTTATTATCAGATTATTTCTTAATTCAAAATATTGCAAAGGATATATGTTTCAGTGCAATAATTAATTTGGTAAATCTTTGTGAAGATTAATTCATTTTCCTTAGTGGTTTATACGTTATCAGAAATTTCTTCTCTTGAACTTATTTGATAGATACTTTACATTGAAAGCTTGTATTTAATACTATTGATGGCGTTAAAAGGAACAAAGACCTGAAATACATTATTAACTAAATTATATATGTAGTGACGAATGCCTGATGACGAGCGCCATCTGTTGGCCAACAGATGTTGATGCTTTTTAGGCGGAGTACAGACGAGACGGTCTGGACGAAAGTCAAGACGTGTGAGACGAGATGGGTCTCTGAACGAAAGACGCGACGGAATATGTGAATTAATCCTGCTACGTATTCGACTAAATCTATTTAATGTTCATTTCTTTTATGTTAATGTAATTGCCCGTCCTAAATGTAATTAAATGTGCGTGATTCTAAATAGTAGTGATTCCTGAGTCCTACAAATATGGGGGTTCGGCCCGGATATTAATGAATACCGGTACATAGACGAAAGAAGAGCCAAACAGGAGTGAAATTTGACGTAGAGCAATTTGACGTTCTACAGCAAACCTCTTGGATACCAACTCCTTGTGGACTGACGCAGTGTGGATAGACTTCGAAGAAATTGTGAGTACAATTTTGATTTATTCTCAAGTATGGCATTTCTTGCACGAGCACGAAAGAGTGACTTACTAACTTTAGTAGACGAATTAGAACTAACAGCACCACAGGATGCCAAAGTGCGACAGTTAGTTACAATGATAACAGAGTCGAAAGACTATGACGAAGAGTTCGTAAAAAACTTACTTTTAACTATCACTCAGGAGCGCGAAAGGTTAGATGCTGAAAAAACCGAAGCCGAAAAGGCCGAAAAAAAATGAGCGTGAATATACTTTGAAAAAGTTAGAACTTGAGTTAAAAAGTAGAAATAGTTTTAAATATGTATTATATCATCGAACAATATTACAGGAATATCATATTTTATACAAAATTATACGTAGGTAATATCAATGGAATAGTAAGTAGTGACCGTTTTTCAGATTAGATCTGTATTGAGATCTGATTAAGTTGACAGCGTTCAGATTAGCAAACACTGCAGAGCATCATTGCTATGAAATTTTCAGGATATTGGTCGGCATTCAGAAAGTCGAATAATATCATGGAGATATCGGGCAATATCTTGTTATAATAGGGGTCTCTTCAGCTAACAAAGGAAGGAGCTGTGAGAAGGCTGAAATAAAAAAAAAAAAAAAGGAGAATGAAAAGTTTGAATGAAATGTATAACATAACACCACTTTATGCCCTATGAACTTTAGCCTTCATACTTAATTAAA
>JAPMOR010083252.1:0-31287 GCA_026543865.1 Argiope aurantia
AGTTTCTCTGCTTTGCATTTAATACTAAGAGCCGACAAAATAAATTTAAACTTCCTGCTCCCAATCTAGTTTTTTGCATTTGAAAAATATTCCATTTCTCACGATAGATTCATATTTAGTTTTCCAAATGTAATAAACTCTCAATAGTTCTAATACATTTTTTGTGCTTTTTAATGTGCTTTCAAATATATCTAAAAAATGAAATTGCTTTAATCCGAAGTTTCGTACCGATAATCGAATTCAGACGATCTGTTCATTCAATTCAAAATCTGCACACTTAAAGCTTTGAATGTTTTGATATGTTTTCAAAATAGGTACAGTAACTTAATCTTCTTTCTCTGATTCGCATTTGCTTCAGAGACAAATGCTCCAAATTTATAGTTAATCTTATTGCAACTTTTATTTCTCTTCCTGACGGTTTTTTTTTTCTCTTTTTTTTTTTGATGGATTCTGTGTTAATTGCAAAAATACTGTAACGATTGATATAATTTTAAAATTTTCTACTCTTTGGTATTGCATTACCTAGATATATAGAAATTTTAACATATAACAATGTGACACGTTTCCTTTCCAAATCAAAAGCAAATTGAAAGCTCAATAAATTGGCTTTTCGTGTTCGAAACCGAGGGAAATCGAGATTCTGTTTCATAAATGCATTTCAGATCCCTGTTTATAGATGACTTTGGGACGAAATTTAATTTATTAGTCAGTCAAGAATCTTTCCTTTATGGTGAATTTGTAAAATTATCAGATATACGGGACATAATCAATTTCATCTATACTTACAAAAAGCTTAATGTGTGTCTGTGTGTGTGCGTTGACGTTCTACAGGCCAGATTGTTCGACCTACAGCTACCAAATTTGGCACATGCATACCTTGGAGGACGGGAATGTGCACCTGGAATTCCTTTTTTTTTAAATTTTTAATTAGAATTTTAATTAAAAACTAACATTCCCACCAAATTATCTTCATTTCCCCACCGCCAAATCAGTAAGACTTCAGTTTTTTTCCCATGTTAATGAGGATAGGCTCAACATATTTTCGGCCGATTATTTTCTTAGTGTTTAATGCATTTAAAATTAAACATTGCTAATTAATCGATCTTTCAAATTCACTCTGATGTACTTTTGAATTACAATAAAACAGAATAAAGGAAATTAAAAATTTCTAATCTGCGTAGCGTTACCCTAACTGGCGTAGAAAATTCACGCATTTGCTTTACCATAATTGGCGTTGAAAATTCACACATGCGCATTGTGTTCTGATTGTTGACAACTCTTATTTTCAACGGATACGGACTTGGTTTTGAAGGCTGAACACGTTTCCGACCGATTATTTCAAACTATTCTGTTTGTTTTCTTAGAGTTGCATGCATTTAAAACTAAACATTGTTATTCATGATGAATCTGAGAATTTTGCAGAAAACTTCTTGAGATATTACATATCTTAAGAAAGATATTCTTTAGTACCCATAAGGTTTAAATACTCAGCGACACTATTTTTAATACTCATATTAAAAAATGCTTTATTTCAGTAAAAAAGGGTCATATTAATTGCAATTTAACCATTTCCACTTCAATTTAAAGTATAAATTTTACGGGAGCTAACAGAAAATTAGAGAGATACATATTACGTTATGGCTGAAGACTTTTATAATATGAATGAATTATATGATTATCAAAATGTGAAGCTTTAAAATATTTTGATGAAGAAGCTATTAAAATAGGAGTTAGATAAAATATTTAATTATTAAAATTTTAATGAGCATTAAGATTGGTGAACCGGCTGGTAGCCAAAGGCGGCTAGTACCAAATAAAGACAATTCATCCTGACATGAGCTTTGAATGTTTCTGCCTGTTTAAGTTTAGAATCTAGTGAGCATTTTAAAGGGGGGGAGGAATAATACCTCTATTGAACGCAAGACATTAAGCTTAGAATGTGTCAAATGGTTTTCTTCATACGACTCAAATCAAACTAATTACGTCATCACAATTTGTATTATTTTGTTACCCTTTTTGATACTTTAAATTTAAACAATTATTCATTTAAATTTTGGCACTGCAGTATTAATTCGTACTAAGCAAATCTTTAAAATCATAGATCCATTAAAATGAAATGTAGGATAAATGGCATAAAATTTTAGCAATACTAACACGTCTTTGCCACAGTTTATGCAGGACTAAACGTGTTGCCAAAAATCTTAAATGTCAGAAATTTCGTCTACAAACTTCTAGTTTCCTTATTGCATTTCCTTTGCATGCATCATGAATCGTCTGAATACTCTGCAGATTTACTTATGCCGACTATTGGGCTGTTAGCAGACGATTTTGCTTCAGTCACGAACAAGTACTTTTTGCTCTCGTGTTGAAACAGCTGCACGTGCAATGAGATGGGGTCTGGGTTTTATACTGTTTATTTTGGTTGATAGCACATAGTTTTCTCTCTATTTTCTTTTGTTTAAAGCACTGTGGAACAATCTGTTGGCATGTTTAATGCCGAATGGTTTGTTCATTAAAGTGGCTTTTTATCCTTAGACTCGGGCTTTTTGCTATTTCTGCATAAAATAATGTGTTTATTGATGGTTTTTGTATGCATGTGATTTTGCGACCAGATTAATTACTGTATATGTACAGTGTCCATTATATAATTCTGTGGGTAATTATTTTAAAATAATAGAGACCAGTTTTATACATTCCCTTAAGCGGACATATTATCTGCGCACTATAAAGTGTCGCTTTCCAGCTAACTGAAATATAGGATAAGATATAAAGTTTTCGTAATATTTTGCTGTCGCGATTTTCACCTGCAATTCGAATCATGCATCTAATAGATGATCCCGTCTTTGCAATTTCTTATCTGTAGAAGAGATTTTCTAATTAAGTTGCAAGTGTGGTTCGCAAGTTTGTCACACAAGAGTCGATCACAAAGCACATTGATTGTCGCATTGCGTGCCTGTGCGTAACAGATAATATGTAATTTTATTCCATTTATCTTACAAAGATTACCCCTTATCTACTATAGCTAAAAGATAGCATAGAAAGGGTCATCTGATTGGAAGATGGCCCGAATATACCACGCGTGAGTCGTGGTAACCAACGAATGCGTTAAAATCTGAGAAAGTTATAGAAACTAAACTAAGCTTTAGAAAGAGGAATGGAAAACTTGGTGGGAAATTTATCCACTACTTTCAAAGACAACTACAAAAATAGGAACAATAAAATTAATTTCCTCTTTCGTAAGCAATTCATTTGTTATACTCATTTTCTAATGTCATGGACTGCAGGACCTGGTAATAGTCACCGCTTTTAAATTGCAGTTCTTGAGACAATTCCGCAGAAAATCCATATATATAATATATTCCTAACACACGTTAAATTAATCTTCGAGAATGAAGTACCTCTGTTTTACCCCCTAAAGACGGTTTAGAATGGCATTTTGTTGGGCTCTGTTTCGAATACTATTGCCCTAAGGCGTAAAAACGATTAAAAGATTTTAAAAATATGTTCTGAACAGTGCTCGTACAACTACGAAACAGCATATCAATATCCGATATTAAATCAATTTCATGCTGATTTAACAATTAATGTATCCTTTTTTTTTTCAGTTCTTTTGTGTGAACTAGATTTCGTTATCATAAATTGTTAAATGATTCGCTTCAACAATTCGTGTAGTATTACTACTGGAATATTTTAAAAACTAAGTAATGCTTAAATCTGTATCACTTATAGCTTTAAAATAATCCTTACCCAACGCTGATTGGTTGTTTTCCCAATTATTTTCAAAGTTTAGAGTGAAATAAATAATTTTGTTTAATATTGACATTTTTATTTAAAATATTACCATTCATCTATTAAGCAATGTATAATTTTCGTTTAATTTTATCTTCAGGTGCGATTTGTTTCCAGCTGCTGAACAGTTACTAGATTCTAATCAACTCCTGTTCGACCGCTTGTACGATCTGAAGGAAAGGGATGACCTAGTTGTCTTGGGGGTCGATCTTCAGGCTTTGTCTTCAGCAGTGCTTTCGTGTGAAGAAACTTCCAATCCTCTGTGTGGTACAGTGCCGTCCTCTTACCCTCATCAGAACTTCAACAAATCATTATCCAACATCGGCGGACAGCAGGATTACACCAGGTTGCTCTGCAACACCAACAAGCAGCAGGTCCCTACCAGAACTCCCGCGCATCCGGAATGGTTTCAGAACCTAACGGGTCCCACCAGTAACGGACTTGCTGCTTTTGGTATGCCAGCTGCACCAAAAGCTCCTCAGCAAAGACAGCGTCGTGGAGGAGGTCGCAGGGCCGCCTCAACCCCGGACGAGGACAAGATATTCCCTTGTCCTTATGCCGGCTGTGCTCGAGTCTATTCCAAGAACTCTCACCTGCGCGCGCACCTTCGTCGTCACACCGGCGAGAAGCCCTTTGTGTGTCAGTGGCCTGGTTGCAAGTGGCGTTTCTCGCGTTCCGATGAGCTGGCCCGACACAAGCGTTCGCACTCCGGCGTAAAACCTTACCAGTGTACAGTGTGTGGCAAGCGCTTCGGACGCTCCGATCATCTCGCCAAACATGTTCGCATTCATCGAAAACAAGGTTATGTCATTCCACCGAAGACAAACTCTAAGGCGTCTTCCGTTAAAGTGCAAATTTTAAATCCACGCGCCTGATCCAATGTTTCTTTCCTTCTTTCTGTTACAGTTGCCAAAGAATAAATTATTATTTTTTATTTGCAGTAACTTCTTAAGTGTTCGATTTTTTTTTTTTTTTTCAGAACAAAAATTTGGTGAATGATACGAGATAAAATTTAGCAAATTTGATCTTTTAAGGTGTTGAAGTTATGATATAAGGATATAGTGGATTTGATATATGCCGTATCGCCGAGTAGTTGCACATTTCATGTTATAGCAAATATGAAGAGAAGACTGTGTTCAGTTATCTTACTACCTTATGAATTCGATATCTTCAGTATCAATAAAGTCATATTGAATGCCGATCTTATAAACGAAGGATACTGTTAACTATTTAGAATCTTATTAATTAAAAATCAATTGCTCCAATCTAATGCACATAAAATTGCGAATGTGCATCCTACCATCCATCTGGTAGTTTCCGAAGAAGATTCTGGCGCATTATATTTTTATAAATTATTTTTCCAGAGTAATATAATGTTCAGCACATTTTTTAATTGGTAAAAGGTGGTTATCTATAGGTTAATAACCACAAAATAATTTCTCAATTTTTATTTCTCATAAGTGACAAGCCATTTACAACTGCTCTTATCCGAACGTGCATTTCCTTAACTGTGAGTTGCACCAAATCCCAGTCTTGAGCAAATTTCGCTTATCTATTCTTTATTTTCGTTAAAAGCTTAGATATGAGTAGTTTGACTAGTTTTAATCAAAATATCTAAAATTTAACTTAGTTTTTTTTTTTTGAGAAATGAAATCTGAGCACACGAACCATATTTCTATTTATTTTATTTATGTATTGCTACTAGTCTTTGTTCCATTAAATATAATTGTCTGCAATGTTGTAAATTGAAGCATTTTTATTTCCTTGCATACGAAGTATACAAAGATTGCAAGAACTTTAATCATAAAAAAACGAATTCGAAATACTGACATCTCCACCTTTCAGGCCTTCCACAGTCGGTAAAATACATTCTTGGAATTTTGTTTTGTGAACTGAATAACGTTTTGAGCTAAATGGATGAAATTGGATTTATCTTTCTACAAAATGTAAAGAGCTAATTAGATAAAAATTTGATACAAGCTTAGCTCTTAAATGTAGATTCTTAACACATTTTAGATTACATAGATTAAATTTACAGATGTAGAAAGATTGGCCATCCGTTGGTCTGCAACGCAATAATTCGAAGACGCAGACAATTTGAAGGTCTTGGTCTACAATTGTAGTTTGTCAAATTTTAGTTTTAATCAATTGAAAAAAAAATGGCGTTCAAAATACGTATTCGATTTTCGGGTACTTCCATATTAAGCACATGCCAGTAATTCAAAAAGAAATATATATATATCGAAAAAGATCGCACAATAGATTCAGTAAAAATACTGAAATTACGCCAAAAATCTAATTCGTAACTATTGTTCATAAATTCCATGCAAGGTATTGGCGATGTACACAATTTTATGAATGAGTGCGCGACACCTTTATTAAAGACTATAACAAGAAAGGTTTGGGGAGATTAACTCTCCCTGGTTATTATAGTCAGGCTTTTTCATAATGCGTCGAGTGGCAAAATTGATTTTGGTTTAATTTACCCAAAATTTTGTTAATGTTTCACCATCAAATAAAAAAAATATATATATAATATACCGTAAATTCCAATCCATTAATGAGTTTCACTTGTATGTCGATGCTTGGGTATGTATTCATTTATGATATCTGGAGATAACAAAATTCTCGCTTATCTCTTTCTGTGGCTGCGTTGCATTGCGAGATGTAAAAAAAAAGTCTTGAAGTAAATTTATCGAAGGGGGCAAAAAAACAAAAAGAAAAACAGGGGGTCGGGGCCACAATATAATTTTATGCGGTATAAATGCGTAAAGAATTTTATTATTACTATTCGTTTTGAAATCCGTTTTCTCAAATCCATTTATTTACGAATTTTGCTGAATGAATAATCAAAATCTATATATCTACATGCACAGAAATCGCTCTGATTACTTATTGTTAAATGGCAACAGTCAAATGTAAGCAATTTGATGTACAAACACTTTTAGGACTGTTTCTTGAACGATTTTACAGCTGCACTTAATTCTCCGCTTCGCTGAACTATAATAAAAATTACAAAATATTATTAGTAATACTCTGGATGTTGCTCGCCAAATCAATGAAACTTCTATTTAGTCAGAGGATGCAAGTAATCATAGAAATAGACGTCAGTTTTATCGAGCATGAAAATTGCCTTAACCTTCGTCAAATGAGTAATTGCTATCGCTTGCCTATGACGTTGATATCTAACCAAAACTTTTTTATAAGCATGTTTTTTGCTTCATCTTAAAAACTCGGAAAATAATCCTTTTAGAATTAAAATAAAACAATTGCTTACCTTGGGCATTAACTAAAAGGTCGGATTTTCATTTCTACTTTTATTTGTAGTAAATGTACTTTTTAACTTGTACACTCGACAATTTGTAATATACTGAATCAATTAAATTCATGTTTTATGGTCGTATCAAATGACATGAAATTAATAAGAATGCATTCAATATTAACAGTTTTACAGTCTGAAGTCATTAGAATAGGCAAATAAGCTGTTCCTTCCCAAAAGGTAGCAAATGTTTTTAAAGAATATTAAAAACATAGTTACATTTGAATAACTTACCGTTATTACCACAATATTTGAATTTATTAGTAGTAATTTACTAACAGTATTAAATCGGAGGTTATATTTGTAAATAGACTAGGCTTCGATAAACTTTCTATGTGGAACATCTGTTTCATCATTTGCATCTGAGGCCGGGATAGTTTAGTTGGTAGGGCGTTGGAGTTGCATCCCTTAGGTTGTGAATTAGGCATCCCTTAGGTTGTGAATTAGGCATCCCTTAGGGTCCCCGCCGACCGAAGACTCTCCGTGTGTGTGGTGATTGGCGCACGTATAAATCTGTCGAGTTCACAATGTCCAGATCAATACCACTGATCGTTCTCTGATTCAGGTCTAAATTACGATCTTTGGATGAGTGAATGAAATGCATGAATGAAGACCGCCCCGTAAAAAGAGTTGTGAGTAGCTAAGTCGTACTCTTGGCCCTACTGAAAAAACAAGAGATGCTCACTCGACTTAAATCACTGACAGATAACTGTCAATGGGCTTGTAAAGTGTCATAACAACAATTTGCATCTATCTAAAACATATCAATGTTTTAAAAAAAATTAGCTGTAGTCGGAACCCGTATTTATTTTCATGGGTATTTGTTGCGTGCACAAAGTCATTTACCATGATGTGTACACACAATTGAAGAATTTTAAAATTGCATGCTTAAATATAATCAATAATGATATGGTAGGTATCAAATTGCAATTTGTCAAGTTGTTATCTATAAAGAAAAAATCGTCATGAATTTTATTTTTCCCGTTTGAATGTAACTGAACGCAAGTAATTAATGGAAACTTTCTTAGCATAATAAATAATTTATTTTGGTCATATCTATATAAATGAATGCAATGAATGAAAGCAATATGTTGGGTGTATGAAATTTTACATGCGGTCTTAGTTTTAATCGTTTAGATTTGCAACATTTTTTTTCCCGCCAATAACCAAAAAAAGGCTTAAAATTTTTGCACTTCAATTTCTTTTTTAAACAAATAAGCTAAGTGTATAAAATAAGTCATATTAAAGAAGTACAAGATTAAATTAAAAGAGCATTGTCGCAACTTTTCACTCAGTGTACGAAATTTTGACGAATCTCCTCGTTAAGACCTCCCTCAATCCTAATTGTCTGTCGATCTGTAAGCACAACTCAAGAACGTTAGAATGTTGTGCTCTTGAAAGATGGACACCTAATTTGTAGATTTCTATCAAATTTTGAAAGCAATCCTTTCAGAACAAAACTTAAAGAGCTAGATTAATAAAATTTGGTGTACAATTTTTGCATCTATAACGTAGATTTGTCTCAAATTTAGAGTCAAAGTGGTCACGAAGTTGACCGCTTATCCGTTTGTACTTTATCATGCATGTAAATTCGATACCTCAACAACACAATGACTTAAATAAATGAAATTAAGTATTTGAGGGGTTATAACTATAATTGTACTTGTATGTCAAATTTCGGTTACATTCGGTCAAAAAATAGAGGTTCAAAACTTATTTACAGTTAATACACAAGAACCAGAAAACCGAATAACTGCGATTAATCGTTAAAAAATAATGGGAAATATCGCAAGCTAGTTTAAGTAAACACGCTAGATTCAAGCCAAAGAGCAATCTTTCATAATTATTGGGGCAGCTATGGTCCGGTGATAAAGTGTCCGCTTTGAAACCGGAGGGCTTCATGTTCGGGACTCGATTCCATCAAAGAACTATCGTGTAAGCGGTTCTGCTGCACGTTAAATCCGCCGGGGCCCTCTTCATACTTCCACACCACACCATCCTCCCGCTGGTGTGGTATGGAAGTATGAAGAGGGGGTGCCAAATCAGTGTCGCCCTCGTCAAGTGACCATGGTTCCAAATTATGAGGTCCGTCCCAAAATAGTCCTAGTGCTGCCTTAAAACGGGACGCTAATATAACTACACTAAACATAACTATTGCTCGCCAATGGCATGCAGTTAATACACAAGTATCGATTTTCCTTGCTATACTACAAAGTACTCAATTCTGACGAATGATATTAAAAATCTGAGCACTGCCGTTACACTCTTGCCGTTAGTTCATAATTTTATTTGCGGAAGGGGGGGGGATAACATTATAATTAGAGAGAAATTCCCTACGTTATAAAAATTTTGAACATTTTTGAAGCCCATGTTAAGATTTTTTTTTTCTTTAAGATTGTTTTTCACGTGACGCTTCTAATCAACTGGTCCATCTTCAAAATACAAATTACGTTGCAGTAATCATGCAGTTTATTTTTTCCCCTCGACCTTATCTGATGAAATCTTCGTAGCCAATGTGTTGCGTCACTTGGCAAGAAAAAAATAAAATAATCAAAAACATTTATTTGTACAACAAGGGGTCAACGATAACAGATTAAACGTGCCAAGCGACGTAAAGAAAACTTTCTAAAAATAAAAAATAAAAGGAAAATTTTTATTATTTCCAATTAAAAAAAAACCAAGGATCTTTTTTTTAAATTCTCAACAGCTATCTTAATAATTGAGATAAATGAAAAACGATTCTTTTTTTAAATTTTAAGATGGTGTAAAAATAGATTTTGTGCAATAATCTACTTCAAAATAACAAAAATAAATTTTTAAAACTTGATTAATTTTCAACTAATTGTAAAAATTAAATTTTGTAAAATCCTTTCTTGGTGAATATCTGCTATTCAAGAAATAACTTGAACTTGAAAATTAAAAATACATACTTCAAATGCAATGCTGATTGCATGACTGAATATAAGTTAGAAAACAGTGCTATTTTAAAATGAATGTTGTAATTTCAAACTACGAGTAATTAATGTAACAGATCATTTGAATGGATGAAATGAATGAATGACATAATATCACATTTTATCTCTTCATATGCGAAAGTTCCTCTTAAATCATGTTGCTGTCTTCGTGAAATGTCTTTTTTTTTTTTCTGACGATATTCAAAAGAAAAGAAAAACGTAGCTCAGATAGAAAGCAATAGATATCAGATAAAGGCAGGAATTAAAAATCCTTAATTTATTAATATAATTAACTGTTATTTTATTTCTCTTTCCTGGGTTTATTCTGCATTAAAAACTCATCTAATGATACGAAAATAAAATTGAAGGTAAAATAATTCGGTAAATAAAGAGTTAAATAAAATCCATCCAATGCGAATATAGCAGTACTTTAATATTTCCTTCTTTAATCATTTGTGTAAGTTCTAATTTTTATTAATAATTTTTGTTCAATTTTATTTAATCTTAATTGCTTCGGATCGGTTTTGAAAATCAGATTTTTTTTTTCTTTAATTCTTATCCATCTTGTATAGAAACACCGATTTATGTTACCCTTCTTGCTGTGATGTCAGAATTACAGTTTAATATAATATCATCGAATGTTTTCTTTAATAATTTTCACATACAAGGAAACAGATATAATAAATAAAGCATTCCCATTATTTACTTTTTGAAATGTCAGCAATAGACATTTATACATATTCTTAATTCGTAGACAATTCATGTCATCTTAATGTTTTCGCGATTTGTCGACTGGGTTTCCTTTAATCCGCCCATTCACGATCACTCCACGCGCATGGTCCTCTACGTCATTTCATTCTTCAGCATCATTGAGGCCAATCATTTGTATCACTTTATGCCATAACAATTCAGTAGTAGCAATCCATATCATTCCATTCCTTGTCTCAAGCCTCTTCCTCTCTACTCGAATTCAATGAGTGTCCATTCCAGAAGTCACAATGGAAAAGGATTGAGAAAATAAGTGGGTTGATTGCGCATCCAACTTCAGTAGTAGCAATCCATATCATTCCATTCCTTGTCTCAAGCCTCTTCCTCTCTACTCGAATTCAATGAGTGTCCATTCCAGAAATCGCAATCGAAAAGGATTGAGAAAATAATTGGGTTGATTGCGCATCCAACTTTCCAGTCCACGCTTTGCCAGTTCTGACCGGTTTTTCGCACTATCCATCGATCCTGAAATAACAGCACACCATTGGGGCAGCGATGAATGCTCATAAATTTTCACACTTTACATTGCTGAAGCATTCATTGCATAAATATATTGCCCTCCCAGTATGTATTTTAGATCCATTTCGTCTATTTTTAGTAAATTTCCAGAAATTACTTCGAACTTAAAACATCTTAAATCCTTCGCCTTCTAAAAATCGAATGAAGTAAGCATTTAAGAAAAACAGTGATCTAGTGATTGATTGGTTGACTGGGGGTGGGGGGTGGAGATATAGATGTCCCGAGTGACAAATTGATTGGGCGCCATGGAGATAAATTAATTCTATTATGTCACATTTTAAGTTAATTACGATGAGATGGTGAACAAATAATGCCAAATATCGGGCATCATTGAAAGGCTAAGCCACAAAGGGTGAAAAAAAAGTCAGATATACACCTTATTCTAATAGCACCACTAAAAGAAAAGAAAAATGTAGTGATTCCAATCACTGTAAAATGAATGGAATCTCTCAACAAATACAATCTCCCAACAACATGACAAAAATACCGTTCCTCTATTTTTCGATGGCCCGTACGGTTGGGAAGTTTCACTTCAAATTTTAGATTTCATATCTAAATAGTTTTAAAGACATTTGAAATTTTCTGTTTTGTCAGTCTCAAAATTTAACAGCTGAAAGGATGTTGAGCTTTAATTTTAAAACATTTTTTCACTTTAAGTTAATTCATTTGAAAAATATTTTACTAAATCAATTCCTTGGGTAAGCAGTTATAATTTTCACTATTCAAATCGTTTCTGCTTATTAATATTTTGCTTCCTTTATGAGTTTCATTATTACTAAATTTCAAATAAAAAGACTTCAAAAACATTAATTTTTAAACTCGTAGTTTAATTTCTTGTTGTCTTTTATTAATTCATCAGTTGAGAAAATAAAACGACTGAAATGTTCTCGAGTTATTAAAACGCATAATGTTTTCATGAGATGACAGATTAGTGAAAATAATAATTATGAAAATCAACCTTCTCCAGATACTACTGTGTGAATTTGGAATATGTTTTGAATATACAGATACTGCAGATAAAAGCTGTTATCCCTTTCGAAACAAATCATATTACTGTGAAAACTGAAAACAAAACCAGTGAAGTATGAAATTGCACAAATACAACAAAATAAATAAATAAATAAAGTAGGCCGATTTAAAACCAAGAAGAAATTGGAAGCGTTAAATATAAAGCTGGTTATTTTTAATCTGTGTTATTATTATTATTTGATAAGAGTATTGGGTTAACATTTTGATTCTGGTTAAGGTAAATATCATTCTCACAATCTTTTTATTGATATCACACAAAAACAATACTTTGAAGAAGAAAATATATGTTCAATCATATTGAGTGAAAAGTGTGTTTGTGCATTCTTTAAACTGGAAAAAAACTAATTAGAAAATCGGTTTCTACACGCATTATTATAATTTGCTTTATGCCTTTACAAGCTTTAATGCATTTTTCACAGACTTTTATTTTTGTTGATGCAAGTGTCTTCTATTTACAAAGGCGTTTTTGAAATTCAGTCATTTTATAGATACTTTTATTAATATGAACTATAAGAATTAACATGGATTCAAATCTGAAAGTCTACTTATTTTCTAAAAAAATGGCAAATTTAATATTTTTAGAATTTTTATGTTTTTATTTTCCAACATAACCGCGCGTACCAGCTGCAATGAATTGCGAAACTGGTACATGTTCCAAAAATTAGTTTAACATCAATAGGCACCCGATGGGGGCCCTATCAGATATTAAGCTGATAAAAACAGATGTCTCGCATGAATGTTTGCAAACACAAGAGCATGGGCTCATAGCGTGCGTTAACATAGACAGTAAGGTACCACTCGGGTCCGACAAGCGGAGGCCTGCTTCCCTTAAGTCTTTCATGCGAGTTTTTAGTTTACTCTATGAGACTTCGTTACGTGTAGCACAGCATGTGGCTGTCTACTCCGTTGACTAACGTCCCTTACCTTGCAGCTGAAATAAAACTATACATAAATTAACAAACAAACTATAAAAACATTTAACAAAATTAAACATTAAAACAATAACAAACATAGACTATGAAAAACAAAATAACAATGATAAACTATAAATACGCAACATAAATAAACTATGAATAACATAACACAGATAAAATACAGAAGAAGAAAACAAGGAACAGATGAAAAGAAGACATTCACAAACAGACTTGCATGAGGAGCACATTCGAGTTAGTGCTGACCCTAGACGCCAAAGTCCGACGGAAAGTCCTGGAGCCAGCACAAACGCACACACTTTACACTTCACTAGGTGGTTCCGGTGGTGATAGGTTTTCCGATAAGTCAACGCCATCGGTGAATTGCCGATGGCCGGTGACATGTTCGACGTATATGTCACGGGACCACTTAATGCAGTCACTCACGCACAGTTTACGGAATTTATTAAGGTAGCCCCACGACATATATTTAGAGAGGAACCTATCATTCTCTGGATCCCATGCTCCTAGCGCGCCAACAACAATTCGGACGACCGAAGCTTGCAACTCATTCGAGGAATAGAGAGGGAGAAGACTTGCATACTTGTCCAATTTCAATTTTTTAGTCCTCTCGAAGCCCTCCATTCTATTCTCAAATGGGATGGTCACGTCCAGAATGAAAACTTTGTTCCCCGACTGCACCACCAAGTCAGGGCGAAGGCGATCCGGGCCCACGCTTTGATTTTCAGAGATGACTTTGCATCTGGTAGCGAGCGCCTTCTTTAGCCTTGCAACGATGGTGTCGTGGCGAAGTTGCCAACCTCGAGATCTGCCTTTACAATGGTTTAGAACGTGGGGCAGAGTCTCGATGTCAGCATCATTACACCTCCTACATTTCTTGTCCTTCTTCCATACTTGGCTTCCATTAAGGGGGAGGAGGTTCAACCGTGCCCGGTGGATAAAGCACCAGTCAGCAAAGCGGGTGTAAGTGGCATCAGCAATGAAGTGTGAGCTTGCAGGTGACTGGGCAACACACTCCATTGCCTTACCCTGACTGGGCTTGTTTATCAACGCGGACGACCGATTGTTCCTCAACCTGTCCCTAATGGAGAAGATTATTTTTCTCCTACCAGATGCGCGGATGGTTATGTCATTGTACTTGATTCTTGGCACTCCGTCCTCAAACTCCCACGCTACTCCGAGACGTCTGGAGGCGAGCCTGGCACAAGTCCAGACATTGGAGTAGGCATTGTCGGAGGTGGAGAACGCGCCTTCCGTTACACCCGACAGGAACTGCTCCAAGTCCACATAGGAGGTGTTGGGCAACTTCAGCCGGTGGGCAATTACACATGGCACACCAGAAGTAGGAAATCTCGATTACAACCGAATGCTCCCTCCTGAAGTGACGGAGCAAGTTCCCCTTCATCGAGTTCCAAGACTTGGAGACAAACGACGAGGAACAGCCCGGTTCAGGACAGGAGAGACAACCTTCGATCGGGAAGACTATATTTAGAGAGTTTCCTGCTCTGCAAGACTCAGTAGGAATGGAAGTTGGTGCTGGAGTGTGCCGAGCACCATTCTTTGGTAGATTGCTCCCCTGCGAGGAGACTTGGGACTGGACCACAGTCTGAGCGGAGCTTGGCAAATCAGGCGTCTTGGCAGCAGAACTACTGCCGGCTCGGTCTGGTTGTGAAATGTTAGAGGCACTAGAGGCAGGAGGGGAGGAACCCTGAACATCATGTGTATTGGGAGCCAGCACACACTCCTGTGACTTCGTAGTCGACCTCTTGGAGATTTGACTACCGTGTTGACGGTACCTGTGGAACCGCAACCCTTTCCTGGTTTTGGCGAGGAAGATACAGTCCGCACAGGGGAGAGAAGGCCTATTTTCTTGTTGGGTTGATGGTGGAGAGCTCGACACCCCGAGAGCACCACTCAAGTTCCTCACGCAGGACGAAGAGCTGGTTTCACCAATTACCTTAGGTTGCCGAGGTGGAGGTGCGGCTACCGCGACAGGAACACTTGGTTGCTAAGGTCTCAGAGGATTGTGGGCGTTGTACATATGCTCCCTGAGCATTTTCTTGTCAGCAAACACTGTTTTGCAAGTGGAACAGGTGCGAGCAGAGGTGTCTCCCGGAGCGGAGCAAGCAACTGGCGATTTTGGGAAGCGATGAAGAACATATGCCGACCTCAAACTAAAAAAGGCAAGGCAGCGTGGGCACTGGAAGGCTGGCCTTGGTGGAGGATTAGCAGGAGGTTTTGTAGTAGTGACCGCAGCGTACGAGAGAGACCCTACGCTTGGAGAAGGCTGGTTTGGAATCGTCTTAACACCTTTTGAGCTTAACGGCTGGGCGGAAGACGCAGACTGGGCAGGAGTGTCTGAACCCAGGCAACTCTTTGGTTGCACAGCAGTTGTCAACTTACATCTATGTGCCATAAGAGAGGGTTTGAAATGAAACGATTCTTTGCATGCATTGCACTTGAACTGAGGCGTCAGTGTCACAGCAGGGCCTGAACGTGTAGACGCTTGAGGGGCAGGACAGGCAGCTCTGGGAGGACTCTGTACCAGATGAATCTCCTTCAGATGAAGTTGGAGCGAAACTGGTGATGAAAGCACTTTCTCACAGTAGTGGCACGTGTATGACAATTTGTCTACTGGAGAGAGAGAGGAGAACGCTTTCGCTCTAGGAGGTCCATTTAACAAACCTAATAACATACTGGTCCACTCAGTAGGGAAACCAGGGTCCTTGGCAGCTGGGCTGTCACTTAAGGTGACCACGTCCGGAGCATCTTGTTTGGTAGGAGATGGGGACAAGAACAGCTGGTCTTCAAGTGGTTGAATAGGAGAGCCGAGTCTGTCAGGAGAGCCAACCGATGGGCGAGAAAGCATCTTCAACGAGCCAAGAGAAAAGTTTGGCATCTCATCTCGGTTCTGAGGAGAGGAAGGAAGTACCACACGGCAGGCGTCTTCATCCGGCTGACCATCTAAAAAGGGAACAGCATGGGGGAAGTTCCCATCTGTCGAATTTGTTTGAGGCGAGGGAGGGCTAGACGCAGGGGCTGCAGGCAAATCCGCAGATTCCTCAGAGACTAGAGGAGGACCAACAATTTGGCTTGGAAGCATACGATGAGATTCGTCCAGAGTTCCAGCATAATTTACAGCTTGGGGCTTCAGTTCAGGCGAAGCGCAGACCACAGCTTGTTTGTTAGCTGCTAATTTCGAACGGGTTCTCTCGTACACAGCGGAGCCAGATTTGGACGAGACAGAAACCAGATCTGAGCACGGCGTAGGACTGACATTGGTGACGTTAGTAACACACTGCGCGGGATCCAGAGAAACTGGTTGCGAACCACCATCTACAGACTTGTGAGGCGGCGAGAATACACGATCCTTACCTTGCGGAGAAGATTGACCACGAAAAGAACAAATGCCCACGCACGTATTGTTCGGCGAGAAGACATAAAAATTCGGCGAGAGGTTCTGGTTAAGGTAAATATCATTCTCACAATCTTTTTATTGATATCACACAAAAACAATACTTTGAAGAAGAAAATATATGTTCAATCATATTGAGTGAAAAGTGTGTTTGTGCATTCTTTAAACTGGAAAAAAACTAATTAGAAAATCGGTTTCTACACGCATTATTAAAATTTGCTTTATGCCTTTACAAGCTTTAATGCATTTTTCACAGACTTTTATTTTTGTTGATGCAAGTGTCTTCTATTTACAAAGGCGTTTTTGAAATTCAGTCATTTTATAGATACTTTTATTAATATGAATTATAAGAATTAACATGGATTCAAATCTGAAAGTCTACTTATTTTCTAAAAAAAATGGCAAATTTAATATTTTTAGAATTTTTATGGTTTTATTTTCGTAGTTAAATTTGGAAAAAGAATAACTAAAATTTAACTAGGACTCAGATCTTTAATTCCATACTAACTTTTGTTCAAAACAATCTGAAAAATCATATCACCAAACTTGACTTGAATTTCGTAAACATTTGGAATAACAAAAACATTATGTTTGAAACTAGGCATTATGTTTTTATATAATATCTAACTATATAAAAACTAAGCATTTTATAAAAGTTCCAAAAACTTTAAAATATAAATTTCCTTGATTTTAAAATAACAGTGAATACTAAGATTTCTTTTTTGTCACAATTTAATAACGAATTAATTAAAATGATTTTTTCAAAAAAAGGTATGTGCAGCCTTAAATTGTATTGGGCATGACCATAAACAAACAGAGGTAGCTAGAACAGACATGGATATTTAAAACAAATACAACACAGATAACTTTATTCGATAATTTTGCTAAATACGAATCAAATTTGTACGTAGTAATGACTTGATTATTCAGATTCGGAAGAAACAGATAATAATAAATTTTTATTTGTAAATAATGGTGACATGGAAAGAAAAAAATATAGACTTAATCGAAATCTTACTACATGTTTTCTGATTTATCAGGAATAAAAATTTAAAAAAAAAATAATAACAATATTAGTGTCTTTCTAACGATGCTATTATTAAGACAGATGGTCAGATCAGAAAACCAAGCAATGGCAATATTCTATAAGATCAATTAGAATAAATATCAAATAATGATGTTGACTGACAAATTTTAAAATATTGAAGCTGGAGGAACTTGCCAAAGAATACAAGACTATGTGATAAATAATTTTACAAAGTATCTCAAAAGATTGCTTACAAATTTTAAGATTTGGAAAGCATACAAAAGCAAGCTATTTTTGCAATGGAATATATTGCAGAAACTCAAAGCAGGAGTTGCTTTCAGAAATTTTGACAAAAAAAGAAAAGCACATATTTAATAAAACATACAACATGTGCAAAATACAAATTCATCATGATGCAACAATCCATTTTTTGAGTCATTCATTATAAAAAATGAGTAATGATTAGCACTCCAAATATTTATGCAAAATATATTTGCTAATAGGATAGCTCAAATATCTTAAGGAAAGAAAATGCAGTGATTCACAAATAAGCTGACAGAAATATTATATTTTAGAAAAATAAACACAAATTACTTTTATCATTATTTGACTATTTAGATGGGAAACACTAAATTTGTACCACTTAACAATTCATGCAAAAATATTTAAAAAGATATAAAATGTTTTTAAAAAACAAATTGAAATTAAATGTTTTAAAGTTTGTAATAAAATGTGATATTTATAAATATAAGTTTAATAAAAAAATTTATATTGTTTTTCTTTTTAACTAAAAAAATTATTAAATAAGTAACAGTAATTATAAAGTAATTTGTTAAAACAATTCCATTTACATATAATATGCTGTTAAAATTCTACATCAGATCCTTCATTTCCAATCTGCACTATATTTTGAGTAATAGAAAGCAAAATATATATATATATATAATTTTGCTTACTTTTTGCTATTATTTCATAATTACTTAAATGTAGAGTTTTTGAAGATATTGATTTTTGTTGTGATCAATGATTATTTATTCAAGGGGAGAAATTTTCAGAAAATATATAAAAAATCTATCTGATCAAAACTTGAAGATCTTCTGATCAAAATTTCTATTTATTTCATAAATGCTTAGAAGTCTTGAGCAATGATGACCACAATGCATAAACATTTATAAAATAAATAGAAATTTTTAGAATGGTCCTAAAAAAATTGCGTTAACTTTTATACTCCAAAAAATAACACTACGTCATAAGTTAATTAATATTAATATTTGATATTGTAAGAAAAATTTAAATATAACATTAAAATTGGCAAGCACAATTTTATCATAATTTTCACTAATTTGCCACAGTCAATGATTCGTTTTCATACTTTTATCAATTCTTATATTCAATAAATTCGTGTATGCACTACTAAATCAAGAGGAAAGAGTACAAAATCTATACACACACACACAAAAAAAAAGGAACTTTTCTAATGCAACTAAAATAATAAAAGAAAGAGCTGAAGGATAAAATATTTTCTAAATTATTATCACACTTTATCATGAAAAAGTATTCCTAGCAAGATACAGAGGAACATTTTAATAATGTAACAATTTAAAATAAACATGAAATTGAGGTGGAAGGGAAATGCTACACAATAATTTTATTTCATTTAAAAAGAATTCTTGTTAAATGGCATTAAACCTTACATGTGAGCAATTTCTTTAAAAGATTAGTCAAAGAAAAGCATATTCGCTAAGCATTAAAACAATAGTTTTGTAAAAATTTGTTTTACAAATAAAAGATTATTTATTCACACCAAAAATGAGATACCTTGAAATTTGAAATTACAAATTAATTGAATAAAATATTAGCAATTTTCATATTATTTTTAAATTCCTTGATGAAATTTAGATTTGTCCCCTAGTAATTGATATTAAATCCCTCTTCTATAATAACAACTCCTTTACTAATTAATATCATGTACAAAAAAGTAATATCTTTTTATTCTTTTGCTGGAAGGAGAAAATTTTATTTTAACACAGAAAATTTCTCATCTTTCCATCTGAAAACAAGCTAGTGTTTCTTTAACCATCTGAATTTTAGTCTTGGGAGAGGGCATGTCATATCATGAAAACACAAAGTAAAATGAATGAAGAACATATGAGCCAGATATCTATAAATCCTATCATATAATTTATTGAAATCTAGTACATCAGTTTGCTGGAGTTTTTTTTCTTTTTTTTTTTCCTTTTAGTATTTTACATTCTTTACAAAATGAAACATGTTCCCTTTTAAAATTGCGATATCCGCTTTCTTTAAATTGTTCAGCCTACAAAATGATGAACTAAAAATTTTATTTGTAGAAGAGGTGGCAGTATTTTCTATACTGACCAAGGTTAAAGGGCAGCAGCTCCGGAGATGATTTCAATCAACTCCCTAGTAATGACAGCCTGTCTTGTACGATTGAATGTCATTGTCAATTTTTCAATCATTTCACCTGCAAAGAAACATAAAAAAAATTCATAAATGAAATCATTTTACTTATTAAATCAAATTTTGTATTGTAAACAATCAACTAATAATCACATATCAGAAAAGAGGAGATACAAAAGAAAATATTAATTTTAATGTTAGAAAACTTTTGAACCACAAATGTTAAACAAATATATCAAAAATAATGATTGATAATTAGCAAATTTGTTCATTAATTAATTATTACAATTCAATAACACATATAATACATACACCAATGTTTTCATTGTTTTTGTTGTTGTCGCTGCTGCTGTTTTTTAGCTCACAAGAATAAAGCACCAAAAACGTTAATAAATAAAAAAAGAATTAAAGGCAAAAAATTATATCTTAAAAAGTAAAAAAAAAAAAAAAAAGGTCCAAAAAATAAGATAAGGGCAACAGCATGTTATAATAAATTGATAAAACTACAATTATGTCCCAACTTCCAATTCCAATCAAAGCAGGAAGAAAAAGACCAGAAACTAAGATCACCTACACATTACTGACTTAAAAGCGAAAACATGTTCACAAGTCAGCCTTCAATATAATTTAGTCTTGAAAACAATTACAAAATTTCAATCAAAAATAATTTAAACATCAACTGGGAATAATTTTTCTTACATAATGCATAATATTCATTTTATTTTTAAAAGATTTCTTTAATCAACTACAGAACATATTTTTCTAATTCCTGATAAACATGTATAAATGATTTAGTTTTAAGCAATTACACTTTGGTATATTATCAATAATAACTGGCAAAATAATTTCAAAAAAAAAAAAATACTAAGTTTTCCCAAACAAGTTCTTTTTCTTAACAAAGCATCATAAAGGGAGGGGGGACAGAAAGGGTTTCAAAATTCAGAAACAATGTTCACTGTTTCTTATTTTCATAGTTTTTGTTTAACAAGTGAGTGATTGCTGCAAAAATTAAGCAACGTTCATGTGTACATAAACCTATGTATTTTCTAAGCATATGTTTTTTTTTATAAAATATTGATTTTATTAAAAAATTTTAAATGTACATTTTTTAAAATTTTAATATTTATTTCAGCAATACTGCAGAAGCACAATATTTTCTACTGTATAAAAAAATTTTCATTTCAACAAAAGTATAAAAATGAAAAAAAAAAAAAAACTATCAATATGAAAAAATTAAGTAACTTTTATAAAAATCCAGGATTTTCTTCAACATTTCTTAACATCAAAAAATTACCAGTTAATTTGGATGAATATATCAATTCTAAAAAAGTCCACATTGATGTAGAAGCATAGCAAGATCAAAAATTTTGTATTTGGTTTATATACATACAGCAACAAATAAGATTTGACATAGTTGTGATTTATAAATTTCCTCCTATGCTAATTCACCATATTTAGCAATCTTTATTTGAAGATTTGTAAAGTAAAAAGATAAGGCATTACAGTCTGGCTACCATCATAAGATTGGCAGAACTGCTAGAAATTGTCAATAGAACAATGCCATGTCTTGTTCGTGAGTTTTTTAGACTAATTATTTTTAATAGAAAAGAATAGCAGAATTTAGAAATGGTATAAAAAATTATTCCTTCTTACACTTTAGTTTGGTAAAGAGCATTTTTTTAAATATTTCGTATTTCAAAAATGTATTAAAACTCTGTTTTTTAATTGATATGCAAAATTAATAAAATGTTCTTAGTTTAACTTTAAAAAATTACAGAAAAACTTGGTTACAAATTTTACAAGAAATGAAAATGATTTCCCAATTTTTCAGTTCTCATAAATAGAAACAATTTCATGAATATAAAAAAAAAATTTTTTTTAACTCTGTAGATGGAAATAGAATTAAAATAAGAAATGACATAAAAAAATTTTTAAATATTTTTTGAAGCTAGCAAAAGACAACAGATCACACTGCTTTAAAATACATCAACACTCATCAGTATAGAATCTTGTTTAATAAACTGCTTTAAAGTTTTGAATTTTAAATTAACACAGAGAAAGCATCTTTTTAATCATAACATTAAATCATTTAATGACTCAAGAATTTGATGGAATGATTTGTTTTGATTATCATTACAATTAAAATCATTGTTACTGATTATTTCCAAAAGTAATTTTCTAAAAATTGCTAAAACTAGAAAAAATATTTATTTAAACAAAATTGATATAACTGAAAAGGCACCATTTTAAACATATAAAATGGAGTAAAAATATTTTTTGCATAATAAAATGCTTTGAGGATATGGTGGAAACACATTAAAATTCTGTTTTTAATTTTAACTAAACTTTAATTAAAATTTTGAAAAATCATTCTTAATAGACCTCTAATATCCCAGAAGTAAATTCTTGCCAAATTTCATATTTCTAACTTCAATGGTTTGAGCTGTGTGTTGTTCTGTCACTCAGGACAAACTTCTATATGCATAAAGGAATTTTGATGCGAGGGGGGAAAAAAAAGTCCGTAAGAGTTGCAAAAGGAGAAAAATCAAAAATCATTAAAAAATAATAGAATGGAACTTTTTTAAATCTGAATGATGCCTATGCTATTTAGGCAAATTATGTACAAAAGGTCATGATAAGGTTATTATTTAAAAGGCATTCATTTTTCAAATATACAATAAATTATTACTTTGAAAAATATTGAAAGAATGCTATTCAAAAATGTTTATTCTAAATATGTACAAAAATAAAGTTGTACAAAATAAGATATATGCCTTCCTTATTAAAGAAAACAAAATAAAATATTACATGATATGATACACCAAGAAAGGAAATAATTTTCTTTTGAATTACATATAATTTTATTTCTTATAAAAGGTAAAACAAGATCAATGAAAGATATATTTCATACTCTGCCAGTTCGTCATTCTATAAAATGTTTAGGAATAAATGAAATATTCATCATCTCATTTTAATCAATTTTCAGCATTATAAAAAATAACTGGATTTCAAACTTTACTGGCAACATACATACACACCTACCTACCTAACAATATATAAATACTACTAGATAGGAGTAGAAAATGGGCATTTATAGAAATTTTGACTTTTTTGAAATCTGGCCTTTCTGCCAAGTTTAATCTAATCGCTGAAAGTCTATAGTATATCAGGAAACCAGGGAAGAACAGTACAGATTTTATTTATATATTTTCATTTCTAACAAGTAAGAATAAGTTTTGAATGGACTTATAACTTTTACTTTTTAATAGTTTTTTTAAATACTCAAACACATTTTTAAGCAAAATTTTAAAAACATTAAGTGCAGTAATTTTTCCAAACACATACCAGCATTCTTGCTAGCACCATCCATAGCAGTCATCCTAGAGCTCTGTTCACTGCATGCATTTTCCTTCATGGCATAAAAAATTAAACTTGCGAGGGAATATTCTTGATAGGATCTAATAACTTCAGCATCCAAACTGTCATAAATGCTTATTTTCTCAGCATTCGTAATAGCTTCAGCACTAAACATAGGCAGTTCAGTAGTAGTGTATGCCACAACTGACCTAGAAAAAAGAAAAAATTGTGTTGATTCTAATAAATTTGATAAAAGTAAAGAGAATTTAAATATCTAACAAATAGCTCAGCAATAATAAAAAGTTTAATTTTCTTGAGAAAACACAATATCAGAAAATTAAATCAAAATTGATGTGAATGGAGCAAGCTTGTGAAATGTGAACATTTTTCATATTAAATTTGAATGGAAAGGAAAATTTCATAGGAAAGTTATTAGTTAAGCAACACATTGATGTTAGAAAAGGAAAACTGATTAGATAAACATTAATTTAATGTACAATTTATCAAGTACTTTCTGAAACTGACAAAACATGTAAATCTGTTCCAAAAGAAAGCTGTATCTCTGCTGGAAAAAAAGAAAAAAAATGCTGCAGTTGCATATGTACTTATGTGAATGAGATTATATTCTTATTTTAATAAATTATATTTATCAATAAATGTTAAAATAAGAAATCTATTAATAATAATTCTAAAAAACTAAACAGTGACAAATCTTGAAAATATCTATCTAAAAGGCTGAGAGTTCCACAGAGCTCTTCATTATTGCTATGATTGTGTAATTTGTTATCATCAATGAAATATTTTATAAAAAGTGAGTTTCAGAATTACAATGACTTATTTCATACAAGCACATCATCTAAATTCTCAAAAGATAATGAAGCAAACAGTAGTTATCCATTCAAATGAAAATACATTTAAATAATATTGCAAATTAATTCAAAATATATAATGTTCCATATTATTTAAAATTCTAATGGCAAAAAACTATCAGTAAGTGAAAAATTATTAGAAATAGAAAATTAACAATTTTGTTATTTGGCAAATATTCTAAAAGATGAAATATATATTAAAATGTAAATACCAGCAACTTATTACAGATTTATCACTTGTTTTTTTTTTTTTGAGTTAATTTTTTTACAATTCAGCTAATTTTGATAATTTTATTAATCTTGTTTCACAATTCTATAAATAATCAATTTTTTACAATTATTTTTGGATTTTGATTAATCAAAAGTTTTAGTGATGTTTTGCTAGATAACTTGTGACCAGAAATTGAAGATATTTCAATAGAAGGATATATGTTAATAAACAATGAAATATTAAAATTTGTATACAATAACAAGAGCTTAGTTGAAGACATAATAATAGATTAAATGTTGTTGAACATCAATTTAGAGAACTAACTTAATAATAAACTTCAGAAAATGTGTTTGTTATCCTGCAGCATTTTGATAGCACAAGCCTAAAACATTATTTTGTGAATATCTCTTCTCTTTTCATATTGAAGCAAAATAAATTTGCTACTTAAAAAAAATAAAAAGTTTTTTTTTTAATTATTATTACGAATTACCCAGCTTAACAATTATTTTTATGTCAAATAACCAATATTCTTACCCATCAAATGAACATCAGTCATTTTAGAGACAAAAAAACTTTAAACACATCATTTTCACATAAAGTTGATGAAAAAAAATTTTTATATTTAATAATTTGTAAAATTTATTATCCACAGATGTCTTAGAAAATATATTATCTGCTTTTAAAATGAATATGGAAATGGAAAAAAAAATTAATTTCAACTATTCAGAAAGAAGGCCTTTCTCTAATATTGTGAAGACATTTGGAGATAGGAGAGTTTAACCCTATGAGCCCTGACCACCTCATATTGCCCCATTCGACAGGGGCCTGACTCAGGTGCTTTGGAGCAGTTAAATGAGTTTAAGGAGTGAAAGGTATTTCTTGATGAGGTATATATCTCTCTCTTCATTAAACTCACTTATCCATCCCAAAGTGTCCGAGTCAGGCACATGTCTTACAGGGCGATATTGGGCAGTCAGGGTTCATAGGGTTAGTAACAAGTAAGAGGGAAAACCTGATCTGGCTGCAAAAAATAATAAATCAATTATTGTAATTAATTAAGAAAGTAATTAATCTACAATAAATGAATATTTTTAGATATGAAGAATTTCCATTTCTCTTTTTTTGACAATTCTAAACTTTTTAGTAAAGAAAGGTTAATGAGCTAATGGCAAAAAGTATAAATTCAAAATTAATTTAAATGTCTTTTTTTTTTTTTTTTGGAGGGGAAATTAAAAATTGTGCATTTTTGTAACTGTATTTACCATGACAGAAACGATAACACAATACTTATTTTATATTACATAGAGGACAGAAAGCTATTTCACTGAAACAAGGATTATTAATCTGAGATTTCATTATTTTACTTTTTTTTAAAGTACACTACAGCTAGTACACTTTTGAACTTTTAAGCTTTTTGTCATTAAATTTTTTTCATTTGGTATTCCCGTCATGAGTATTTATTCATGTATTTTATAAAAATAAAGCTAGTGTTTAAATAATGCATACAGACAAGCAAAATAACAAATATCAAAAGAAAATCAACGCATCTTTAACATTGTGATACATCTACAGATCATGAGATCAGTTTCATTCTCAGATTGAATTCTTGAAACAAATTAAAATTATCCAATTCATTAAGTAAATACATCATTTAATTATGTCTACTTTTATTAATAAAAGCAAAAGAAAAGAATGATAAACGTTAAAAAAACACCTAACCAAAATTAATGATAATTTTTTTTTTAATTTTGAAGCATATACTAAAGGTCATATGATGACTACATGAATATTTCTGACCATGTATAAAGTAATAAAATTTGAATTTAAAGTTATTAATTTTTATCTCAAAATTTACAAGTTATAGTTAAGTCAGAAATAAAGAAAAAGAAGAAAGAATACCTTTCAGTAATTATAAATGTGGAGTGCTTTCATAACAAATATTAAAAAGAAATTAGTGTAACATATTAATAGCAAGATATGTAACAAATCAATAAACATTTAATAATATTTGGCATAAGAAATATGTGAATTTCATTACTTTAATCTCTATACCAAAATCCTTTTAAAAAGTTAATTTATTCTGAAATTTAAAAATTATTAACATCTTACATATAGTCATAGTTTGTTAGAGAAAATTTTCCTTTAATAAATTCAAAAGATATTTTTTTTATCTAATATTTTTAGCTATAAGAGGGAGAAAATATGCTTTTAAATGAAAATAGAGAACATAATCTAAAAATAATAATAACAATAATAATTTTAGACTATGTAATAAATTGAACATTGCTTAACTCTTTTCTCCCTCATATCAGAATTTAATGTGAAACAAAACTAAATATGTGAAAACAGTAAAATTGCAATGCTTACTTGAATTTATTGTATAAAATGATTCCTCTCTCAAACTGAAATCCACAATTAATCACATAATCTGCAACATCAGTAGCATCTTCAAAGGTTGGAGGTTTTTTACCATAGTTAGAGTACACAGCCATGATATTTTTGGCAAAATATCTAAATAGTTAATACACTATCTATTATTAATTATCATTAATAAATATTTCACATACACATATTATATTATATATATATATATATATATATATATAAAGCAAATCAACCAAAAATATAAAAATAAAGCTTACCTCTGAAGCATAGCTCTAGATTTGTCACCAATACAGATGACTTTCATATCAGAATTATCTGCAGCCTCACCTAACATAGCACGGACTTTCTTTGCCACACTAGAGTGGACAGCACCACATAGACCTCTATCAGATGTTACAGCAACGATCATGGTACCAGGTTTATTAGGATCTCCTTTGACTTCTGCAGCCTCATAGAAAGCTAAACACACAAGTATAAGTACAAGAAATCACAAGTAATACTACATAAGTTTGATACTTTTTTTAATATCACTTATTTGTATTTGAAAGAACTTCTACTTTAATTGATGATAAACATTAACCATTAGTTTTTCCACACCTTTTTAAAGCTGTTGACTTAAAATTTCTTTAGTTTCAATTCTTAAATAGCAGCATTCTTCGATTTATAATCTACATAAAAAATGTGAGAAGTTTTTTATAGTCTTTTTCATCTTTGATATAGTGACAGAGAATACTGAATTAAGATTGATATATTGAATTAAAGTATGGATAAGTGCTACACATTTAAAATTCTCAATAGATAAAATTGTATGTGTAAGTGCTGTATAAATCCCACTAGATATCTGGTTACAAAGTTATTCAGAATTACAAGGCTTCATTCTAAAATTAGCATTTACTAATAAATTACATAAATAACTCCTCGAAAAAAAGATTACATAAAAAAAAGCTGTTAACTTAAAATTTCTTTAGTTTCAATTCTCAAATTAGTTACAAAGTTATTATTTCAGGTTACAAAGTTATTCAGAGAATAGTCAAACGGTTTCAGAAAGCAGATGATGTATGACACTGACATACAGTACTGAGCAATTTAATTGGGACAAACACAAAAAGTTTCACCTTTGTTGCTTAATTAGTATAGGTTCACTTACATGCATGGTATAGCAATCTGCTGGCAAATATGTCCTTTAATAGCTTTCATAAGATCCTGTACATGTTTTAAAATGGAGTCCACTAATTTATAACAAACGTTTTTGATGTCATCAAAATGAAACCAAACTTTTATGATATCCACAATAATATTTCTCTTAGTTTAACAATCCGTTTCTTCACAATGATCCAGAAATTTTTTATGAGATTTACATCTAGGAAATTACCAGACCAATCCAAAACTGTTACCTTTTCTTGAAAAAAATTCTTTACCACCTTGGAATGATGGTTTGGAACAAGATCTTATTACAAGACACCAGCACCACCAGCAAACATTTGCATCAGAGGCTTTTTCTTCTAGTATGAAATGTATTTTTTAGAGTTCATCATCCCTTCAACTGTTGCTAAGCTACCAGATCATACAGTTGTAAAATGACCCCAAAATATCTGCTTCTGAGGGTGCTAAACATTTTGATTAAGATGTTGTTCTCCAATGGGTTTTCTAGCACTTCGTCTGACAAATGTTGATTGAATCCCTTGCACAAAAAAATGTTTTGTCGCTGAATACACCCTTATTCCAGTCTTGTGCAGCCCAGGATTGATTTTTTCTGGCCAATACAAACGTTTTCTCTTCATTGCAGGTGATAACAACTGTTTTTTTACCTAACCCCTTGCTTCAATAAGCCTTGTCATTTTGTTGATGAATCAGTTCTCACACCAGTAGCTAATAATTCTCTCTGAAGATTTGTACTAGGTTTGTGAGAGTGCATTTTACTATTTTTTACAAGAAATTTGTTTGTCTGAGGTGGTGTATTGCGTTTGCATCCACATTTACTATTTCGTTTTGGATAAACTGTCCAAAACTTAATTTGCTGATTAATAATCCTTGAAACACTCAATTTTTCAACTCCAGCTGCTGCAGCAATACCCCTCACTGATATTGAAGTGTGCTGACTGAGGATACCAATTCTAGTCCTTTTCCTGGGAGTGATATATATATATTTTTTATATGCATTAGAACTAGACAATTCATATAATCGACCTCCTGCAGCAACTGAAACGCAACTGATGGTAAAATTCTCTGCATGTTATGATGACATGGTCAAATCATTTTAGACTAGCCAAGAACAACACTTTTTATGCAAGAAAATGCAGATAAAACTGGTTTGAGGCAGAAAATTCCCGAAAAATGAAGAAATTTATAAAAGAATGGAGTTTGTCCCAATTAATTTGCACAGTACTGTATGTTCTAAAATTAGTATTTACCAATAAATTACAAAAAAAAATCTGCCAAAAAAATTACATAAAAAAATCTTGAAAAATAAATTACATAAAAAAATTCCCTAAATAAAACCAGTTATATGAAGTTCCTTTTTTTTTTTTTTTTCAGTCAGAAAAGCAATAATTAAAACAAGCTGATAGGCACTAATAACAGAAGTTCATATCTGGATTATTCAGACTCAAAACAAGGAAATAAACTGAAATCCAAAGGTCAAAAAATTTTAAGTAATAAATTTTGTATATAAGAAACCAACCAACAACTTTGCAATTTTAGTTTTATTTTTAGTTAGTGTTATTCAAAATTAAATGGCACTGGCTCAGGACAATTATTATAATTATTCTTACAGCTATTGTCTTTTTCTTACTTTAATTATTCTTCAGCTTGTTATAATTATTAAAAATCATTTTTAATGTCATTTTAAATACTTAATTGATTTTCCAACTAACCAATCTGGGGTAAATATACGCCAGTGTTTTTCAAGGATACATTATTTTACTAAAAATTCATAGCACCAATGTAATAATGTAAGAAAAATATTCTTCATATATAATCTTTCAACATTTTTTTTTTTTAAATCTGTATCTGAGTAAATGATTATAATTCAAAAACATAAAGAAATAAGGAGCAGACGTTTGGCAAGCATACATAATACCAAATTTACAGTGTGACACCAATTTATGCACAGGTAAGTAATTATTTGTCCGGCTGAATACAAGAGAAAATGATACAAAAAGTAAATTAGGTGAATGAAATATGATATATATAGTCACTGAAATAAATTTAAAGAACTGCATTAAATTTTGGAGAAAATTGGTCAAAAGCTAGAATCTGTCAAACAAAGCATGTAGCATCACTACCACCCAAAACTGGGTTGGTTGGTTGAATGCAAATTTTAATGGTGCAAGAGCCAATCTTGGCTAAACTATGCCAGATTCAAAGCTGGGAAGAGTTATATAAATGAAAGTCTCCAAACCAAATTAAATCAGCATCAAGGTTTCGACATACTTGATTTAAGTAAAGAGATATAAAAATGTACAATCACTTATGGAGAAATTCAAAGCAATATAAAATATACAAAAAGGTGATTAGGGAACATTCAAGGCTATTTTCAGATATGTTAATAGAAGTTGCTTGGCTGTAATAAGCAATTCCTACAATAGGAATAATTTTTAATTAATATATGCATTCAACTGTTTTATTTAAAGTACAATTTTTTTTTAACAAGATTAGTTGGTATGAAACAGTCCACCACCATCCCTTTTTTAAAAAATGTGGTTTTAAATATCAAAGCTCATAGAAACCCATTTAAAAAGTTATTTTTCAGTAAAAAAAATACTTTCAAAACTTTGCACAAATAATACATTTTAAAATGATATACTAATTTAAAAGCATAAAATTGGAAAACAAACTTTAATATAGCATATTATTAAAGTCCATGTAAAATGTAAAAGGTATACAAAATTTAATATCACATTAAAGACTATTTTAAACAAAATAAGAAAAAGTTATAAGAATTTTGAAATGTTTTCTGTTCATTATAATAAACAGACCAATATCTTGAAAGGCGATTTAAGTTATTTCCAGCATCATTTATATAAAAATTTGAATAAGAAATCCAATTCATTTCAATTTATAACAAACAATCAAATCAATTTAAGTTTAATGTACTGATATATCGATGATCACCTTCAACCAAAAACAATATGCATCTTCTTTACCAAATTAATCACCGATAACTAGAAAAAACACAATACATGCAATTCTGTTTACTCTTTCTCCATCAAAACATAGCTAATCTTAAAGTTTTTAACTTGGAAGATAATGTAAGTGCCCAACATATTCTAGTTCATTGAAAATCATGTTGG
>JAPMOR010083267.1:0-17528 GCA_026543865.1 Argiope aurantia
TTTTTTCCTAAAATTTTCAGAATTTTTTCCAGTTTTGCACTTACATTTTCACTATTTCTATCTAACTTTTCCTCTGTATTTCTGAATATCACTCTCCATTTTCCCCAGCATTTCTTCTATTTCTCTAAAATTTCCTCTATTTTTTCCTATAATTTCCAGAATTTACAATAATATTTTCACAGTTTCTGTCTAAAATATCCCCAATGTTTCTTACCATTTCTACCAATTTCCCCTATTATTTCACCCCTTATTTCCCCCAAAATTTCTATTATTTTTCTCCCAAATTTATTCTTTTTTTTCCTCACATTTTCAGAATTTTTTCCTTTTTTACACTAATATTTTCGCAGTTTCTGTCTAAAATTTCCTCTATGTTTCTTAAAATTTCTCCCCATTTTCCCCAGCATTTCTCCTATTTTTCTCTAAAATTTATACTTTTCTTACCTCAAATTTTCAGAATTTCTTCCAGTTTTATACTTAAATTTTCTCTATTTCTGTCAAACATTTCCTCTGTGGTTCTGAACATTTCTCACCATTTTGCCAAACATCTTTTCTATTTTTCTGTAAAATTTCCCTTATTTTTTCCTAAAATTTTCAGAATTTTTCCATTTTTATAATAAAATTTTCTTTATTTCAGTCTAACTTTTTCACTATGTTTCTAAATATTTCTCCTTATTTTCCACAGCATTTCTCCTATTTTCCTCTAAAATTTCTCCTATTTTTTCCAAAAATTATCAGAATCTTTTCCAGTTTTACACTAAATTTTTTACTATTTTTGTCTAAGTTTTCTTCTTGTTTTATGAACATTTCTCCCCATTTTCCTCAGCATTTCTCCTATTTCTCTCTAAAATTTCCCTATTTTTTCCTATAATTTTTAGAATTATTTCCAGTTTTACAATAAAATTTTAACTATTTATTTCTATCTCTTCTTCTTTAATTCTGAATATTTCTCCCCATTTTCCCCAGCATTTTTCCTATTTTTATCTAAAATTTCCCCAATTTTTTCCTGAAATTTTCAGAAAATTTTCCGGTTTTACTTAAAATTTTAACTATTTCGGTCCATCCTTTCCTCTTGGTTTCCGCACATTTCTCCCCACTTTCCCCAGCATTTCTCCTATTTTTCTCTAAAATTCCCCCTATTATTTTTAAACTTTTAGAATTTTTTTCCACTTTTCCAGTAAATTTTCTCTATCTTTCTAATTGTTTTTCAACATTTCATCTCTTTTTCTTTAAAATTTTTTCTATTTTTTCCTAAAATTTTCAGAATTTTTTCCAGGTTTACACTAAATTCTCACTATTTCTCTCTAAAATTTCTTGTATGTTTTAGAACATTTCCCGTTATTTTCCTCAGCATTTCTCCTATTTTTCTCTAAAATTTCCTTATTTTTTCCTAAAACTTTCAGAATTTTTTCCAGTTTTACAAGAAAATTTTCACCGTTTCTGTCTAACTTTTCTTTTAAGATTATGAACATTTCTCTCCTCTTTCCCAAGCTTTTCTCCTATTTTTTCTCTAAAATTTCCCCTATTATTTTTTTAAATTTTTAGAATTTTTTTTCCAGTTTAAAACTAAATTTTTCACTATTTTTCTCTAAAATTTCCTGTCTTTTTCTGAACATTTCTCCCCATTTTCCACAGCATTTGTCCTATTTTTCTCTAAAATGACCCTTTTTTTCCTAAAATTTTCAGAATTTTTTCCAGTTTTACAATAAAATTTTCACTATTTTTGTCCCACATTTCTTCTAGGTTTATGAACATTTCTCCCCATTTTCTCCAGCATTTCTCATATTTTTTTTTTAAATTTCCCTATTTTGTTCTAAAAGTTTCAAAATTTTTTCCGGTTTTACAATAAAATTTTAACTATTTCTGTCTATCTCTTCCTCTTGGTTTCTGAGTATTCCTCCCCATTTTCCCCAGCATTTCTCCCATTTTTCTCAAAAATTTCTGCTACTTTTTTTCTCAAATTTTCAGAATTTTTTCCAGTTTCACACTAAAATTTTCACTATGTCTGTCTTACTTTTACTCTATCTTTCTAAACCTTTCTCCTTATTTTCAAAAGCATTTCTCCTATTTTTCTTTAAAATTTCCCCTATTATTTCCTATAATTTTTAGAATTTTTCCTTTTTTACACTAAAATTTTCACGATTTCTCTCTAAATATTCTTTATGTTTATGTACATTTCTCCCCATTTTATGCACCATTTTTCCTAATTTTCATTAAAATTTCCCCTATTTTTTCCTAAAATTTTCAGAATTTTTTTTACTTTTATACTAAATTTCCTCTATGTTTCTGAACATTTCTGTCCATATTTTCAAATATTTCTCCTATTTTTCCCTAAAATTTTCCTTTTTTTCCTTAAAATTTTCAGAATTTTTCCAGTTTTTAATTTTCACTATTTTCCTGATTTTCCCTGAATTTACTTATACTTCCTGAAATTTCCCCTATATTCTAAACCTTTCTACCTATTTTCCCCAGCATTCTCATTTTACCATTTACCTTTCCATATTTTCTTCTAAAATTTTCAAAATTTATTCCAGTTTTACATTCACATTTTTACTTATTCTCCTTAAAATTTCCACTGTATTTCTGGAAATTTCTTCCCATTTTCCCAAAGATTTGTCCTAATTTTCCCTAAAATTTCCCCTATTTTCACCAAAAAGTTTTCCAGTTTCACACTAAAATTTTCTCTTATTCACCCTAAAATTTCCTCTATGTTTCTGAACATTTCTCCTATTTTCCCTAAAATTTCCCCTTTTTCCTAAAATTTTTTGAATTTTTTCTTTTTTTACACTGAAATTTTCATTATTTCTCTCTAAAGTGTCCTCTATGTTACTGAACATTTCCCCCCTTTTTCCCCAGCGTTTTCCCTATTTTTAGAGAAAAATAGGGAAAATTTTAGGGAAAAGTAGGGGAAATTTTATGGAAAATGAAATAAATGCAGGAGGAAATGGGGAAAAATGTTCAGAAACATAGAGGAAATTTTAGAGAGAAAAAGTGAATACTTTAGTGTAGAATTCGATAGAATTCTGAAAATTTTAGTGAAAAAAAGGGAAATTTTGGGAAAAAATAGGAGAAGTGCTGGAGAAAATGGGGATAAATGTTCAGAAACGTAGGGGAAATTTTAGAGTAAAATAGAGAAAATTTTAGGGTAAAACTAGAAAAAATTTTACGTAAAGATAGAAGAAATGCTGGGGAAAAAAGGGAGAAATGTTCAGATACATAGAAGAAATTTTAGAGACAAATAGTGAAAATTTTATTGTAATACTGTTAACCCTCCTGTCGGCGGCGTTCAGATTGCTTTACTTACCGACTGTGGCACGTCTGAATAACAGGTGTATTCTTGAAAGTGTGAGGATTGTGAGAAAGGGATTTCTTTCTCCTTTTGCGTTCAGTTCAGCGCCGCTGGGTCCGAGTCATTATCTGACCACATGGTGTGAGTGGCAGGTGTTGCTTATCGCTGTCTTTCGATTTTTAAGAGCATTTTTCTTTTAGTGGTTAGGAAAAGAGTGACAATAACATAGATTGAAAATGCAGAAAGTGTGATGGTTTTTTATATGTTTTTCGATTATTTCATTAAACCCCGCATAAAATTTTCGTTAGGAATACATTATCGTTCTGTTTAACGTGATAAGTATCTAATTTTTATAAATTTAAAGTGTTCCTCTAATATTTTTTTTCATTGTAATATGTTTCTCAAAATTTTTAATCCCCTCTTACTGTGAAATTATTTCTCGAAATTACGTACAAGCGATATAACTCTTGAAAAAAATTTCGTTTAAGCGCATTGCCAATGCATTTTAATATTTTAAAATGCGCATTAAAAATATTAATTGCAATTAATAACATCAAATTATAATTTTGTTTCTTCAATATTTAGAAAATAATTATATAATTATGGAATTTCATACGATATTTCAATTTTCGAGATGTCGATTTTTAGTGTTTACCTACATGATTAAAATTTTATAATTAAAAATATTTTACAATTATTCGGTAATGCTGAAATAACTGGATTATGCAGCTGATGCACCTTATGACTGCAACAAATAAAAGCAATTGTCAAAATATTTCTTTGTAATATCCATGATACAAATTTGGCTTGGAAAAAGGACTTAAATAATGCAGGTTATTTAGACTTATAATTAACCATTTGCAACTGGAATTTTTCGAATGCTTCTAAAGAAAGCTCCCACAGAATATTAAGAACCAATTTTTTAAAAAATTACAATTTAAAAAAATTTCAACTTTAAGTTATTCGGTTAGAATCAAAGTTCTCACTATTTTGCAATCGGTTAACGACATATCGTGGGTTAAACGAATCATTAAAAAAAATTCTGAATTTAAAATCTTTGCAAAGGCAGTTGCATTGATCTTTTTTTACTTATTTCTTCCTAGCTGCTTTTGGCGACCAACACATGTGCCGAGATTGCTGGTCAATATAAAATTTTAAATTAAATGGTTTCTTCAGCAAAACATCTTGGAATTTTAAGTTTTGATAGTCATATAACTCCTATTGTTTCAGACACCATGCATTCTATAATACATACTTTCTGAATTTTCTGTCAGCTGCACGACCGTAAATCCTTAATTTAAAACGGGAGTTAATAAACTTCAATTAATGCAAAGCCTTTTTTGTTTAAACCAATTAGGCTTATTTAATTACTAAATTCTGAGAATAGAATCATTCAGCAATAAAGTTTTATGTATACTGAATATTTCTTTTTAATTTTTGAAATATTTCAGATTATCTATCATATATCTTATCCAGTGAAAGTTTTTTGATTCAACTACAATTCAGCCTATTATAATAATAATGTAATTTTCAAGTGATAAAAACAATCATATATTGTTATATTTTTTATTATATTACAGGATAGTGCAGATATTTTAAAAATGAATGCAACGTTGAAAAATTTTCTTCACTGCTTAGTTGTAAAATTAAACTTTAGTTCAATTACAAAAAAATTAGTAAAAGTATATTAAAATCAAACTTTAACAGAAATTTACTAATTATTGAAATATAAGCCAAGTCTTCGTAACTTCATTTGAACAATAGAAAAAGAAGTCCATGATCAAATATGTGCAGCAATAATGTAAACCGCTTGAATTATTTTGAAACAGGGAAATATGCTGCTGTTAAAACGGCTTAATATATGCTCTTGAATTTATTACAAATAAAAAAAAATGAAGAACAAAACAAAAGAATCATTGAAAAAGTAATCTTCTGAATTTTAAGATGATATAAAAAAATCCTTTTTATGCTGTAATAATTGTGAAAGTTCTAATAAAAAGTTAAAATCTCATTTAATTTTTAATTTATAATTTTTTAAAATTTTCAGAAGTAAAAAAATAATATCTACAATGCACAGTTTCATTTTCTAAGATGTATATTCCACTGAGATAAATATGTAAGCTCTAATAGAGTGCCAAAACGCACAAACATTTGTCTCTGTTAATAATAAAGATGGATGAGTGTGTGCATCATTATTTGTTTGATATTCAGACCTCAGAGTTTGAAATAGAATAGCCAAAATCAGCAACTACATACTTCAGACAGTGGAACTCATTTCTTTAAAATTTTAATTTGCCCTTTCTAAGGGCATGGGAATTACGCTCATCACCAAATTCATTAATCTTTGAATAAAGTTATGTAAGTTGGCATAAATTCTTACGAATTTTTCTGTAAGACAAAGAATTGTTTCTTAATTATTGATTGACAAAATTAATTAATAAATCAGATTAAATTTATCTAATAAGTGAATCTCTTTTCATACGTCAATCTCAATTCTAAAAGCATTTTGCCATAAACTAAATGTCAGCTGTACGCATTAAAATTTTTTAAAATGCTAAGATAAGAGATGTAGTTAGATCAAGGAGTTAAAAAAATGGCAACAATTTTAAAGAAAACATAGTATAATTATTTCATTTTAATTAAATGAACAAAAAATTCTCACTTTTAATTCACTTATTCATTTACTTTCACGCGGATTAAATTACTAAACATTAAACGTATAAGTAAAAATGTCAGTAGAAACCAGTTTAACATTAACAAAATCACTCGATGTCTATGAGATTGAGCATTGAAATAAGATTAATATTTCGATAAAAAAATGAACCTATAAAAACTGCGTTAATATTAACTTTGAAAAAATTATTAAAAACCAGAAAAAAATATAAAAACAATGAAACTTATATCTCTACAATGCTTACATTTTTGTTCAAGTTCGCCAAGGAGTGTGAAATTCCCTAAGGTTTAAAGAATTGATCAAATATTCAATTTTCATATATAGATTATTACGTTATAAAAATAAGGATTTAATATCATGAATGCTAATCTTTCCCAAAAATCCCACTGTAATATATTGGCTCTATATATCTCTCCGTTTTTAAATACACTTATTAATGAAAAATAAAAAATAAAAATATTTCATTAAAAATTAAAAAGTTTCGTTCGTTAAGTACATTCTGTACATAGGTTTAGTGTCTTATTTTCAAAAATAAATTGCATAAGCAATCCTTGAATGAAAGCACTCTATAAAAGAGAAACTCGTAAATTTTAATTTTATATTTTTTTATTTATTTTTTAGGTAAACTCTTTTCTTATGCTAGAAAGCTTTTTAAGATCTTATTGATCAAATTAATACGTATTATTAATTATACGTATATTTATTCATTCCATGTATATATTTTCATACGTTCAATTTTATTCCCTTTATTTAAAACTCATTTTGGATACGTATTTATTATCAAAATCTCAAAAGTAACGGCTCAGAACGTAATCGAGATTTTAAAATGCATAAAAGGACGTGAGCAGGAAGACGTCAATCATATCGTCCACTGATAACGATTCACTTTTCCTTATCTCACATTCCCTTCTCATTATCTCATCGCTTGAGATTGGGGGAAGAGAAAACTTCGAACCCGTAAATATACGGGCGGTGACAGTTTTAAGGGAGTTTTTGTTTCCGTCTATAGACGGGCCCACCATTTTGAAGGGATGAAAGATTCCGTCTTTTGACGGGTGTGCCACTTGGAGGGTTAAAAATGCTGAAAATTTTATGGAAAAAAGGGGGGGGGGTTGGGGAATAGTAGGAGAATTGCTGGGGAAAATGAGGAGAAATGTTCAGAAATATAGAGGAAATTTTAAGGAGAATTAGGGAAAATTTTTGTGCAAAACTTGAAAAAATATGGAAATTTTGGGAAAAACAGGGGAAATGTTGGTAAAAAATAGGAGAAATGCTGGGGAAAATGTGAAGAAATGTTCAGAAACATAGAGAAAATTTTAGAGAGAAATAGTGAAAATTTTAGAGTAAAACTGGAAATAAATGTGAAAATTTTAGAGAAAAATAGGGTGAAATTTTTGGGAAAATAGGGAGAAATAATCCGAAATATGGAGGAAATTTTAATGAAAATTTTAGTATAAAAATGGTAAAAGTTTAGGGAAAAATAGGGGAAATTTTAGGGAAAAAATCACAGAAAAGCTAGGGAAAATGGGGGAAATCTTAAGAAACATATGTGAAATGTTAGAGAGAAATTGTGGAAATTTTACCATCAAATAGGAAACAATTGTGAAATTTTTGTGGAAAAATAGGAGAAATTTAATTGAAGAATATAAGAAATAATGAGAGAATTTGTTAGAAATGTTAAGAAACCTAGAGAAAATTTGAGAGCGAAATAGGGAAAATTTTACTGTAAAATAGGAAAAAATTATTGAAGGTTTTAAGTAAAAATAGAGGAAATTTTAGTGACAAATAGGAGAAATGCTCTGCAAAATTGGGAGAAATCTTAAGAAACATCGAGTATATTTTAGAGAAAAATATTGAAAATTTTACTGTAAAGTGTTAAAATTTTTTGAATATTTTAAGAAAAATAGGGGAAATTTCAGAGAAAATAGAAGAAATGTTGGAGAAAAAGAGGGGAAATCTTAAGAAACATAGAGGACATTTAAGAGAGAAATATGGGAAATTTTACTGTAAAATAGGAATAATATTGAAAATTTTAGAGGAAAATGGAAGAAATGCTGATCAAAATAGGGACAAATGTAAAGAAACAAGGAGGAAATTTTAGATAGAAATAGGGGAAATTTTAATGTAAAATAAGAAAAAATATTGATAATTTCAGGGAAAAATAGGGGAAAGTTTAGGGAAAAGTTAGAAATGCTGTGGAAAATGGGGTGAAATCTTAAGAAGCATATAGGAAATTTTTCAGAGAAATAGGGGGAATTTTATTCTAAAATTAGAAAAAATTGTGATAATATTAATGAAAAATAGGTGAAATTTTAGGGAAAAATAGAAGAAAGGCTGGGGAAAAGAAATAACATAAAGAATTAAATCATTAACGCATTTATTATTAGGTGTTGCCGTCCACAGGAGAAATTATAATCATTTCCTTTCATATCACTAGAGGCACTTTTCGCAAGCTGTTTCTTAACTAGTAAACGAAATAACATAAAGAAAGAAATTAATAATGCATTTAAGGTTAGGTGTTGCCATCTACAGGAAAAATTATAAATCTAAAACGAAATATTTCATTTTATTTCAGTAAAAAGCGCTTTTCACAAGATATTTTTAAAGAAATAATAGAAATAACATAAAGAATGATATCAATTAAGCGTTTATGGTTAGGTGTCGCCGTTTCCAGGAAAAAATTATAATTTAAAAACTAATTATGCAATCCTTTTCACTAGAGGTCTATTTTCACGATTTTTAAAATTACTGAACGAAATAACATTCAGAATTAAGTCAATAACACTTTTATGGCTTGTTTTCACCAACCACAGGGCGAAATTAAAAATTTAACAAATTTACTTCATTTCATTTCAATAGCGTGCGCTTTTCTGATTCTTTTTTAAAACTAATAAGCGAAAAAACATAAAAAAAGAAATGAATAACGTATTTATGATTAGGTTTTTCCATCTACAGGGCAAAATTACAAATTTAAAAAATATTCCTTTCATTTTAGTAGTGGGCGCCTTTCGCGCGTTGTCTTTAAACTAAAAAAACTAAAGAATATAAAGAATGAAATGAATAACGCATTTATGGTTAGGTGTCGCCGTTTACATTATAAATTTATGAATTCAAAACTAATTATGTCATTTATTTTCAGGTCAATTTTTACAAGATTTTTAAATTAATGAACGACATATCATTAAGAATAAAAACAATACCACATTCAGGGCTAGGTGTAGCCATCCACAAGACAAAATTATAATGCAAAACTAATTATTTCACTTCATTTCAGTAAAAGGCGTTTTTCACCAGCTGTTTTGAAAATAACACAGGGAATGAAATCAATAAACATTTTTGATTGGGTGTCGTCATCTATAGGACAAAATTATAAATTCGAAACAAATTATTTCAGTTCATTTCAGTAGAGTGCGCTTTTGGCAAGCGGTTTTTAAACTTATGAACGAAATAACATTAAGAATGAAATCAATGATGCATGGGAATCTACAGTATAAAAATATCAATTTGAAACAAATTATTTCATTTCATTTCAGTAGTCAGCTTTTGGCAATTTTTTAAAAACTAATAAACGATATGAGACAAAAAATGAAATGAATAACGTATTTATGGTTATGTGTCATCACCTACCATACTAGATACATTTCATTTCAGTACAGGGAGTTTTTCGCAAGCAGTTTTTAACTAATAAACGAAATAGCATAAACAATGAAATCAATAACTCATTTTGGTCCGGTGTCACCATCTGCAGGACAAAATTATAAATTCAAAACGTAATATTTCATTTCATTTCAGCAGAGGGCGCTTTTCGCAAGCTCTTTTTCAATTAATAAACGAAATTACATAAAAAATGAAATCAACAGCTCGATTATGGCTAGGTGTGCGATCTGCAGAACAAAATTATAAATTCAAAAATAATTATGTGATTTCTTTGAAAGTAAAGAAGGGTATGGTAAGGTTGGGTTGGATTGAATTGGGCTGGACAAGGCAGGGGGAAATACTGGGGACAATAGGAGGAAAAGTCTTAAGAAACATATAGGGAATTTTAGAGAGAAATAGGCGAAATTTTACTGTAGGAAATAATAATATTGACAATTCTAGGGGAAAACATTCGAAATTTTAGGGAAAAATTGGAGAAATGCTGAGGAAAAAGGGGAGATGTCTTAAGAAACATAGAGGAAATTTTGGAGAGAAATACAGGAACTTTTACTATAAAATAGGAAAAAGTAGTGAAAATCTTAATGAAAAATAGGAAAAATGCTGGGGAGTATGGGGAGATGTCTTAAGAAACATAGAGGAAATTTTAGAGAGAAATAGTGAAAATTTTACTGTAAAATAGGAAAAAAAGAATGTGAAAATTTATTGAAAAATAGGCAAAATTTTAGGGAAAAATAGGAGAAACGCCTGAGAAAATGGAGAGAAATCATGAAATATACAGAAAATGTTATTGTAAAATATTAAAAATAGTGAAAATTTTAGGGAAAAATAGTTGAAATGCTGGAGAAAAAGCAAAGAAATTTTACTTCACTTTATCCAAATCAGATTGTCTTATCCATTATATATTTAGCCGGAGAATCATTATTGAATGGAAGCTTCAGACATTACAAAAAGAATTTTTCTCTCATTGTTCTTTGTTAAACTTGAATAAGCGGATTATAGTTTGGTAATATGGTGTTTTATAATATGGCCTTGTTAAAAAAAACAGGCAGGAAGATTTGCAAATTTGGAAGGAATATATATTTATTTATTTTATTGGTCATTGAAACCCATTGCATTTCTTTATAGCAGTAAACTGTCAGAAATGTTAACAAAGTAGTAATTTCTTTCAATATTTTCCCTCTATCAGAAAAAACGCCATCCAACAATACTTTTTATGTATTGTTCCCATTCCTGCAAAAACCGGAGTTAATCAATATTTTACTTTACGATAAATATTTCTCCATATTAACAAAAATAGCTGTACATAAATATTTTATTGTAAGGTAAGTGAAAACTTTGTTATTGTACCTTGTATAATAGGATAAATCCTTTTTATTCAAATTTAATAGATTTATGTTTATTTAGATACACTTCTTGTGCACAGCCGAACACCGCGCTACCACTGAACATGGCAGTATCGACAGGATTTGTTGTGACCGACTGCTATCTTTAGCATTGTCCAATGGACAATGTCTATCCTTACATTGACCGATTTGTCATTCTCTTCGAGGTAACTGGCAAAGTGGACAATATCTGCCCTTTCTTCACCTCTTCCTATTAAACAAGAAACAGGCCATCATTAAATTAAAATCTCCGCGATATTCTAAATATTTCTCCAAATTCTCGTTTCACAACAACAGAAATCCGAACACTTTCGAACAGTAGGTAAAAAACTGACAATTTTTGACATCATGTCCTTCAGAGTTTTGAGATTACCTGGCGCCATCAGCACTGTACTCAAGTCGCTATTTTCAACTTTCAGATTTTTTCTGAGTTCTGAGATTTCTATGCATTCCTTTAAATGGTGGTAAACGGTACCGATTCCTCCCCAAATGCATTTATTTTCCTGCATACTTCCAAAGATTTGGAAGTATGCAGGAAATCTCCCATGTCCTGATATATTTTGGATTACCAATGGATGGTATCTTCTTATTTTTATTTCTGGATTAGGAATAAAGTCGTAAGTTACTCTTCTTTTTTTGGACATATATCATCTGTCAAACCATTGTAGCGTTATTTCTTCTCTTAATTCCCATTTTAACCATTTGATTTCGGGACAATTATATCAACACTCCCTTTCCGTGTCTCCAACTTTGCATATTGATCCGCCTTTTCATTACCTTAACCCAATTCAAATCTATCCACTTGTTAATTTTTGCATTTTTTTAATCTTTTCTTTTACCGTTCATAATTCCTTATTACAATTGTGAGATGATTGTATGGCTTGTAGGACTGACAGAGAATCTGAAAAAATTGAGCACTTCTGTCCGTTCTCCAACCTTTCACAATATTCAATGGCCATCTTTAAAGCCTGCACTTCTGCCTGGAAACTTGTGGCATGGTTCGATAATTTCACAAGACTTTCATCGATCTCTTTCCCATAGTAGTAGACAACTATTGCAGCTCCTACTTTATTTTCATCTTTTGAACAATCTGTAAAAATTCCATCCATATCTAGGATTTCCATTTGAAAACCATGAATAAAACATTCTGCAGGGTGTTGCTTCAACGTGTCAAAAAACATCTCATAAGCTTTATTGCTGAAGCATTTGTTTCCTACTTTAACTTTATTATTAGTAGTTCTTATTGGAAATTCTGTGACTATTTCTACTGCTCTGACAGCCATTGGCAAAATCTCCGTTATCACTTGAAGGGCTTCTGTAGAAATGGTTCTATATACCCCAGACATAATGATGAGAGGGCGCAGTTGGAGTGCATTTAATGCTTCTCTGATTTTCTTTAGACTTAGCCTATGTCCCCATGCTCCGTACCCGAAAATAGCAAATGGCTCAATGGCTCCAGTGTAGAATCCTCTTAGATAGTATTTCCTTTTTTCTATAAAATTTATCCGCAACTGTCACTAGTTTATATGTAAATACGTCCACTTTTTTCTTGACCTTACTAAAATGCAACGTAAATGTTCATTTACAATCCCATGTAACTCCCAATTATTTAATTTGATTAGACACATTTACATTGTTATTGCCCATTTTTATGTTAGGCGTATCTGTTAATTTTAAAAGTTCTCCAATTGTAATAGGCGTTTGAATTGTTTTATTTTCGTTAAACTCAAGTTGATGTATTTGCCCCATTTTATGAGTCTATGAATTATTTGCTTTCCTTTAATTTCCAGTTCATCTTTTGTTCTTCCAGAGATTATTAGCAGCACATCATCGGCATACGCCTGTATAAAGCCGTTCTCTGGAAGATTGATCTTAAATGCAGAATTCATAACCAAGTTCCAGAATAACGGCCCGCTGCACGAGCCCTGTGGCACTCCTCTATCCATTATAAATTCCCAATTATTCTCACCATCTTGGTAAATATATTGTCTTTCACTTAAGTAATCTTTAATCACTTCAAAAAGATTGCTCGGGCAATTCATTTTTATTGGGACATATAAAATGCTTTTCCACCATACTGAATCAAATGCACCAACTACATCCACAGACATAACTGTTGTTTTTAGTTTTTTATTCATCGCACCTTTTATTTTACTCCATAGTGCATTTTGTGCTGTTCCACAAGAATGATTATATCTAAAACTATGTTGATCATGATGTAGTCTATTTTGCGCCGTTAATAAGTGTTGTAATCTTTGATTTATCAGTTTATCCAAGAGTTTACTTGCTGCAGTTAGCAAACAAATTGGTCTATAGGATTTTGGGTTCTCCAAGTCTCTATTAGTTTTAGGAATTAAAATCAGTTTTGCTACCTTCCACTGATTAGGGAACGCACCTAATTCTAAGCACTTGTTGTATAACTCAAAAAGTATGAATGGATTCTTTCTGTTAATTTCAGCAAGCACCTCTATCGGGGTGTTGCCTAATCCAGGTGTTTTCTTTTTAGCCAATTTATTAATCGTTGATCTTATTTCATTAATTGTGAATATTTTATCTTTTTCTTTTGTTTTATATTCCTCATTTTCGTCTGCCTTTTATTTTCTTGTTGGGACCTCTTTGAAAAGGCATCTCACAATAGTTTCAATAGTTTCTTTTGTATTTTTGGTTTTTGTTCCATTATGTTTTTTCACATCGCGCAATACTGTTTTCCTTTTCATTTTTTCTGCCGCTAATTTATAAAGTATCTCAAAAGGATTTATTCTCGTTTTTTCGCTACATAACTTTTCAAAGCATTCTCTATTTTTCTTTCTTAACATTCCTCTGTATATTGATTCATTTTTTTTATAAATTTGTATTACCTTCATTCTCTCTTCACTGTTTTTAAATTGTTGGTAATTATGCCACAAGGCTCTTGCCAATTTTCTTTGTTTCTCCAGCTCAGTGTCCCACCAGAGGACCTTGAAGTGATTTGTCTCTTCATTGTTTGATCTTTGGCTAATTCTTTGGATGAATTCTGTAAGTTCTTTAACCTAAAATTCTAAATCTTTTTTAGTTTTTATTCTTTGCATAGTACATTTTTCAGCCACTTTAGAGCTAATTTTTCAAATTTTTCTCTTGTTTAAAAATTTCTGCTGAAAAAAAACTTTGCCACTCATATTAATTTGAAAATACAAAAAGCCATGGTCACAAAACCATGGTACTTTGGATTACCTTCCAGCCCAATACTCTGTCATGCAGTTCTTTAGTTGATAAGGTGACATCAATCCAGCTTCTTCCACGTGCAGATTGAAACGTTGACAATGAGTTTGGATCATTCCAAATAACAAGGTTTTCCTTAAAAATGAATTCTATAAACGAGTCGACTTCATCTTGTGGTCTATGATCGGGAATTTCATTTCCCCACAGACGACTGTGCAGATTGAAATCTCCTCCAATAAGTATGGATGATGTCCCCAACTGTTCAAACAGATTTCCAAGTTCTCTGCAGATTTCTTCTTTATTGTGAGTCGATGGGAAGTATACCGATACCACAATAATTTCGCTATTTCCAACTGACAAATTGGCTGCTACTAAGTTTCCGCTAGTAAATCTTGTTAAAACAGAAATATTTTGGTTTCTTACTGCTATAATCGCCTTCCCGTAAGGGTGAGCAATTATTCTCCATCCTGGGGGATGTCCTATTATTTTTCATCTAATTGTATATGGTTCATGAAACAAGTAAACATCTGGAATATTGTCAAGGAACAAATTTAGAAGTTCTTTTGTCGCATATTTATCCCGATCTATATTATTACACTCCATGAATTACACTCCATACACTCCATACATATGAATTACACTCCAAGAATTACCATTGAAAGGCTTATTATTCATAATTCGTTTGTTTAATCAACTGATCTCTCTCCCTGACAAAATAGAGGACAATGTTCGGATGTTGCAATATGATCCGTTCGAATCATAATTCTTGTTCTTTTGCGATACTCTTTGCAGTTTCTGCATTCTGGATTTTGCTTTGTACAATTTTTATAATTATGAAATTCCAAGCACTTGGAGCAGCTGCCTTCTTTTTGCATACATTTAGATCGAACATGCCCATATTTGAGACAATTAAAACATCTAAGGTTTCTACAAATTCTTTAAATCTATACGATCCGAAACCACACTGTAGTCTTGCTTTATCTTTAGTTATTCGGAATGCTTTCGGGTCGAAACTTATAATCCAGTGAGTCGAGCTACTTCTTCCTTTTTTCCTATATAGAACCTGCATATTCCCTATTATGTCATTACTTCGCTTGATTTGATTGAGAAAATCCAATTCCTCCTCCTCCCTGGGTCTCTAACTCTTTTCCACATCATATATAATAATTTGAGGCATTCTAACTTGTAGGGTAGTAGCCTTGCATACATTTTGAAGATTTGTATGACTTTTAATTGCATCTTTTAACTTTATGACCATTTCCGTGTTTCAACCTGAACCTGAACTCCATTTCCCATTGCCGGCTTCAGACCCATCATTTTAATTTCCATTTCCTTTGAGCGGATATTCGATTCCAATGTCTTTCTCATTTTAATCGATGAATCCATTGTCTCTGTAATTTGTCTAACCACCAGTGTTGCTTTATATCTTAACAATAGTGTTCATTTATTATCTTTTTCATTGGGGTTTATCATTCTTTGTTGTATTTGATTCCTTTCTTCCACCATCAACAGTTGTTTGTAGGCTTGGATCCTTCTAATAAAAATTAGACCTGGTTTAAATGGAATTTTTTTATTTCGAACTATGCCATCACTGTTTAGATTTTTAACCACATTTGCGAATGTTGCTCCATGATTATCATCGGTTGAATTCATTTTGGCTCTTGAAAAATTTGACAAAGCATCCGAAAATAAGTCTCTCGGTTCTTCAGCCGCGTTCACCTCAATCCTATATTTATTGATAATATTTTCAAATGTTTCCAATATTCCCATTGATCCGAAGGGTTGCTTATTTTCCTCTGGTATTATTTTGTTTTCCTTTGCATCCACATTCTTTGCCTTTTTAGCATTTGCAATACCATCATTTCTTTCTTTCTCTTTGCCTTTACGAGGAATGCACAGTGTTTTATCTTTAGGGCGATTTTTCCCTGTTTTCATTTTTACATTTTTTATTTTCCGTTTTGTGGCCATATGCATTTTACTATCCGTTTGCATTGACGGTTAAAATATCTCATTTCGATCAGAATCCGATGATTTTTTTAAGTCTTTATATGTCAGTCCTTTAAATCCTTTCATTGGAGTTGGTGTATCGAGTATTATCATTTTCTTTCCTTTCGGCGAGCAAAATAAACTCTCAATATCAATTAAAATATCGCTATCATCAGCAGAGTTCTCCTAATCAATCTAGTTTTTGTTTGATTAATTTTTTTCTATTTTTTCACGAAGTCTAAATTTCTAGTGCAACAGAAAGTGAAGCTTTATCAAGAATTTAATGAAATATTTGAAAAGATTTCTCAATTTAAAATTTGAATTATTATAAACACATTTAAAAACTATCCAAATAAAATCTCAATCAATTTTTTTAGCATAAAACTATCTAAAGTATAACAAGAATTTCTTCTAATTAGATGCACCAATGGGAACTAAAAATTACCAAACAATTTTGTGGTCAATTAATATTCAACACATTTATTGACACTTACCATAATTTAAATTTATTATAATAATAATTTCAATAGTTGAAATTTAAAATTGGCAAGAAAACCGCAAAATAAGAGTTTTCACAACAAAGAAATATTTGGATACAGTAGGACAATATCCGAGTCCTGCAAATAATATCCGATAACAGTTTCTCAAACAAGTTGGCGTTTCTGCCAAAACTACACTTCGGAAAGTCAAAAACTTATAAGATAATAAAGAATATTCAAATAAAATTCAAAAACCTGTTACTAGAGGGTTTCAGCTGTACTTGACCATCACATTCAGTAGAAATAAACCATCATTTTTCATTTAATAGAGATATTTTGAAGAGCACAAGAAAATATCCACTACACCGATCAATACGGATCTGCGCTTCACGTAGCAACAACCGTTCTTTAAACCTCGCCAAGAATCTCCGCGCCGGCAGTGAATATGTTAGATTCTTATTAAGCTTAAACATTCTTATTTTCAAAAATAATGGGAATCTGGTCTAAATGCCCAATGCTAAGAGTAGGAAGGATTTCTACGCATGTGCAGGATCTTGACAATTAAAATTTCATTCAGTTTATAGATATTTTACACATGGTTTTGTTTTTCATATATAAGAACAAGGAAAATTCATAGTAACATTTGAAATTTTATTGACAATAAAATTAAAAAAAACAAAAAAAAAAAATATTGAAACCACTTTCCATTTATAAACTCGAACCGAAGACCAGCAAAAAGAAACGGACCCACCAACTGCTCTATCCACCAGGCCTGGCATCTGTTGGCTCTTCGCGGATATTTTCAACTCTTATCAAGCGTAACCATTCCTACTTTCAAAAATTATGAGAATTTGGTCTAAATGCCC
>JAPMOR010083283.1:0-13605 GCA_026543865.1 Argiope aurantia
TGTGTGTGTGTGTATGTGTGTGTGTGTGTGTGTGGTTGTTATTATTAGACTGAAAACATCGACTGATCAATTATTTAATAATAAAATTTCTTATAACCTTTTGGAAAGATTCAAAATTTGCAATTTTTTCGAAACCATATCTATTTATATATTGACTGTCTATTTATAATTGAAATTTATGTAAAAATGAATTATATTTAATACAATTGTGGAGTTCAATATTCCCTTATATATTTAAATTTATGAATTATGTTTAATCCTTTTATAACTAAAAATTTCAACTAACATATATTTGAATTCGAAAAACTTTCAATTTTAGGTAATATATATTTTTATAAATTTTTCCAAGCTTGTCTAAAAATTTTATTTCATCCTTTATATTTTTTATGCTTCTATCTAAAGCATGTGATTTCGAAATAATTTAAGACTTTAGTAAGTTCGAAAAAATATTTCTCTTGACCACAACTACAATTTGTTGAAGAAAACCGAAAAAAAAAAGTTATGTCTGGAAAATTTACGGTCGTTGCAGTGATTACTTTTTTGTCATAGCTTAACTCTTTCTGTTCCGTAGTCCATAAAACATGTCATTTCACGAGATTTACTGCACTGCTTGGGATGGCGACAGTCATGGCTAGCGGACGATGAGAAAGCGGAAATGTGACAGCATATCGATTGCTTAATACTTATGGAAATATGTTAGATTTTTTTTTCATAATTTCATGGATAAACATTTTGCATTCAATCAAGTAAAATTCGGTTTACTGGAAAAAGTTATTTCATATTAATAGCTTAGGATGAACTGAATAGTTAATCGAGAATATTGTTTTTTATGGCAGTTAAATTGTTCAGATATAGCTACATGAGCATGTTCACATCAAATTATCATACATTGTAATCATGTTGTCCTACATATGCTCTATTTACTGAGCACATGAATATTACTAATATCTTATGATACCACAGGGCGATTAAAATCATAAATATCTCGTTCATCTATTTTCTAAATGATACAGCAGTGTAACTTCACATTTTTATTTGTCTTGTAAACTGCAAATATATTAATTATATCCTGCTCTTTTAGCTTTCAGCAATAGAAGAAATTCAAGCGATACAATTTATATAAAATGATGGACACAGTTGGAATTTCAGGGCAATAATACAATCAATTATTAAAAATTGGAGAAAAAATATTTAAATAATTGACAGAATTCAGAATTTCCAAGACTATTAAATTTGTATCATTATTTTTTTTTAAATTTTGATACAATGTAAAATTTGTTTTAGTGCAATTACATTTTTGAAAGTTATCATTAAAAAAATACCAAACTTCAACTTAATTTTTAACTAAGGAAAATTATAATGGAAATTAAAAAAAAAAAAACGTCCCAAGGTCTGGTTCTCTGAACTGCCAAATTTGTTAGGTAAAAATATTTAATAGCAGCAGACTGCAGAGTACATATACTAGTGTAGAGACCCTACAGACTATACTACGTTATAATCTATAGAGTACTAACGCACACACACACAGACAAACGGAAATATACATATTTATCTTTATTAGTAGTAGAAATATGCAAATATATCTACTAATCTTAAAGGAAAATGCATTTCATTTGTAATTCTACAGATAGATAATTTGATCTAGAATTACAACAGTATTTGATACACATATATTTTAAACCGGGAATCAGAGATTTCTTTTAAAAATTAAACAATGAAACGAGGTTTGGCTTTTATTTACGATTCTCTTGAATACAAATGCTAAAAAGTATTTTTACATCATTTTAAAATGTAAAAATATTTATTTTTATGACGCTAATTTAATTACAATTCAATTTTTCCTAGATTTCAACTATTTTTTAAAACATTTTTGGGAGGTTAGTGCAGATATTTCCTGACAACAGTTTTCCTTATTGCAATAAAATTCATACTATTTCAATGTTTTATCAAATATATAATGGTTTTAATTCTTTCTATTGTCAAAATTCAAGGGAAAAAGATTTCGCTTTTTATTAGTGCGGTATGCATGTAGAATATGAAATGAAAATAACAATATCGCCAATGGCAACGTACAGTTCGAAGTAGATTACCTAGGAATTTACCCTTCTAAGTTCATTATGATTATTTGGAACTTGAGAGAATTGATGTAGAAAATAAACAAAACAAATTCAATACTATTAAGATAATACATCGTTCATGTTTATTACAAACTGATGCAGACAAATTTTATTAAAAAAAATAAGAACATCAAAATATGCATAACGTTTTAAGCAGAATCAATTCTCCCGGGAAGCCAGCTGATCACTAGAGATGGCTAAACTCTATTAAATACTAAGAAAAATTTGTGTATTTATATGTTTATTTCTTTGTGTGTGTTATTGTTTTACAAAACGCACTAAGAGAAGTAGAGCTACATATGAATTTGAAATAATTTAAATTTAAGCGATATTTTGGAGTCTTCTCGCAATCACAATGCAGCACAAAAGTCATCTTAAATGAATGGAAAATTTTAACATTTCATTGATAGTGAATTATTTACCATGATCTCTTTGACTGAATTTATTTAAGTTTTAAATTAAGTTTAATTAAGTTTTGTATTTTACAAAATCGTCTATAAATATAAAATGCAAACTTGCATGACACAGAAAATGTGCTCATTATTTACTGCCGAATGGCAACAGCCAAATGTAAACAAATCTTCATATAAAATTCAGGTTACTTCAATGATCGTTTTTTACAAACATTTATTAAAAGTTTCGCGTTTAATAGAGTATTAAAGTATATTCGAAACATTCTGAAAATGATTTGTAGTATCATCTAAAAAAGTACATTCATTCAGAGGTATAATGACATAAAAGATATCAATAAATATACTTTAAACAGGAAATTAACAATTTATTGAAACTGAGTGATTCATGGATTATGCTAAAGAAATCGGGTTGAAAATCTTAAAGTTATCGTACGTTATGCTGTTTCTAAATGCTTATAATACTGATAGAATAGTTGTAAAGAAATTAATTTTTACAAAAAATAATATTATAAAAAAAAGTTAACCAATTTATACACTACAAGCATTTTTCTGTAGAAAAGAATTTTTAAAATGCTTTGTTAAAATGTAAATTATAAATTCCGTAAGCAATCGTATAAACTATTACATATATGCGTTGTTTTAAATTTAGGGAATATTTCATCAATATAGAATATATCAATATGGAAAAACAAACTCTTTCATTTTAATGAACCTTTAGAAATGCAATTATGTCTCTTTTGAAGGCTTTTGATAGCAAATCTGATATTTCTGGGCGTATAATAAATAAATGTGTACGATTTTATTCAATGAAATCCAAAGGGCGAATTCAAATAAACAAGCAATTTATTAAAACGAACAACGATTGAAAAACAATGGAACAAGAATCAGTTACATAACATGACATAATAATTCGCCATCCCACGTCCCAGGGATCTATAATACAGAATTATCTGACCAGCTGGATGGGCTCAAGATGGGAAAAAAAGAAGTAAAATAAAAAGAAAGAAACAAACGGAAAACCATTCGCAGAATATCTACAGAGAAGTCACATCAATGTTGTAGACAACAAAATTTGCACATTCGTTTCATTTACTCGCCCATAAAAAGAGCTTGAATCATTTGATTTTCAATCCATAACCAAACTCTGTTTTTGACTTCTATCATCCGCTTCCACATGCTCACCAGTATGTTTTTGGGTTAAAGTGTCCTGCCTTTCAGACTTTCAGCAGACTCATTCCCAGGTTTCTTTTTATCCTCATGAAGAATAGAATAGTGAACATCTATTCACGAAATAATGTGACATTTCCTCCTTGCCAGATTCTAACGTTATTTCACTGTCAAATTCAGAAACTCAGAACATTGATTCAATAACTGGTTATCAGAACATTGATTCAATAACTGGTTATCATCAATTTGAGGACACACAATTTTCAGAGATTTAGAATTCTTTGAAAGCAAAGGTTTCGAAAGGGTTTTCTTTCCGATGTCTGATAGAATCTTAAATAACTCCTTGCAACTGCTAAAATCTCTCTTGAATCGTTATCAATACCTACTTACATACTTCTTGCAAATTGCTTTAGGAATTTGACTAAATCATTATAAGTCGGGAAATAATCTTTATTCAGTGTCAATTCCCACTGTTGTAGCAGAAAATCCTCTAATTTATGTTGAGTCAAGAATAATATAATTTAACCGGCAAATTTATTAAATTCAGATTTCAAGGTTTCAAATTTTGCATAACTAAGTTGCTTGTTCCTAGAACTTCCAATACAGATATGGGTTATTCACTTTCATTGGCTTTACATTTATCAGCTTAGACCAAAGCGCGTATGCCAAATTTCGCCAATTATCATACCGATTTGATTTTCTCGCGCATTTTTATAACACCTACCTGACATAGAAAATTCTTACAAAACCTTAGCCAAATCATCTGTTTAAACTCCAATAAGATATCCGAATTTCAATGCCTCTGATAGATAATTATTTTCGTCTATTGTCGCTGATACCTTATGAAACTTTAACCAAAATCCAAGATCACCACCAAAAGTTGGTAGCTCCAATCCGGTAATTTCCAGCCACATAAACCAGAAAGCCAGATCTGAAAGAACATTCAATCTTCATCTATTCTCAAATTTCTTGCACCTTCGCAACTAAGTGATTACTATTAGACAAATTGTGAAATGTAATATCCTTTACTCTTGTAAATTATTGATACAAGTCTTTCGAACCATCACCGCCTGTCAGATAAGAAACAGGCTACTTATATTTCGAGTCCTCAATTTTTTCTCATCTTATTCCATTACTATAAATCGCCAAGCACTTCAATATCTGTTTCAGTGTAATACTTAATTTATTTCACACAAAATCCAAACATAACATTTGCGGGTTTTGTCAATTTGATTGTATAGCAATCAAACGACTATAGCTTCGACGGACCAAAATGTACGATTTGATATAATGAAGCCCAAAAGAGCGAATAAAAAAGGAACAAGAGATTTATTAAAACGATCAATGATTAAAAAAACAATGGGACATAAAAGAATTACAATTAAAAATGCAGACAATAATTTTATGAGTACTAATAAAATTGAATTTAAATACCTGCTTTTATATGTATTAACAAAAATACAACTAAACGTCTGCTTTTATCTATGTTAAGAAAATTAGCCGAATGATGATGGTTGATATAGTGAAGCAGATGGTGATTATATGACGTGATTACTCGATGCAGATTTTATGAAATACAAACTATATTTCAAAATAGTACACTGGTGTGCAAAACTTAAGCAACAGGTATGTTTTTTGCCATAACTTCACGAGAAATGATCTGAGAGACATGAAATTCAGAAATGAGATAAAGCATTTTGTTCTAAAAGGATAACGAATGCATAGTTGCGCAGAAATGAATACAATGCGTACAGTATGGAATCAAACAAAAAAAGGCTTTATTGAACTCATAGTATCGTTACACATGATTGTCTGTAGAAGAAGAAGAACAGCAAGCAGATGTTCCTTAGTATGGGATATGCCCTCCCCTTACTGCAATGGTTGCTTCGCACCGTCTCCCCATACTCAGCACCAGATTGTCCAACAGTTCTTGAGGTAAGAATGCCCATTCCTCAATCAGCATCAGTTTAAGTTGTCGGGTGTTCCCAGGAGGATGTAATCGTGCCGCAAGGCGTCTCCCCAAAGCATCCCACACATGTTCTATCGGATTTAAATCAGAGGAGCACGCCGGCCAATCCATTCGAGTGATATCTTCACTTACCAGGAGCTCCTCAACAGCATGAGTCCTGTGTTGCCGTGCATTGTCATCCATAAAAACGAAGTCTTATCCAGTGGCACCTCGGAACAGACGCACATGGGGAAGGATCACCTCCAGACAATAGCGATCTCCAGTTACAGAACCTCTGTCAAAAACGTGGAGCTCAGTCCGCCCGTTCATCATAATTCCTCCCCAGACGACAACTCCAGGACCACCGAAACGGTCTCTTTCCGTGATGTTACTGGGATGAAACCGTGTCCCGACCTCTCTCCAAATCAACTGGCGTTGGGAATCGCTTGTATTTTATTGAACGACACTTTTTATTTTGAGAACTTGTAGTCATCTTGACTCAGCAAGTGAACATTTGAGGCGAATAAGAATTTTTCATAGGATTTGCAGAATTAATATTGATTATATATTTAAATGTATTAGATTAAAAATGCAATAAATTGATTCATGTATAATTTCTTGAGGACAAATTGACTGTTAATAATTCACGACGGTATTTTTTCAATAATTACGGAAGAACATACGCATTCAACAATTGGATCTTTAACGCTTAAAATATAATTCATGAAAACCTGTTTTGCAAACATTAATAATGATTGTAAATGACTATTTAAAAAAAGCATAGTTTTTTAAACTTTCATTTAAATATTTATTTAAATATGAGGCATGTTTTAAAAATAAAATTTGGCAAATAGACCCTCAATTAAGTTTTATTATTTTTATTTTCGTATACTGAAAAACAATGTTCTTGCTTTTAGCAATTTGTATTAAATCTTTCAACCATACTTTTAAAATGCTTATTTTCCTCATACTTAGTTCAATATCAAACGCAAAAACCAAAAAATGGCTTATCTTTGATATCAAACAAGCACTTAGTATAATCTAAAGAAAACTGCTACATTGTATTCCCAATTAAGCAGAAGATTAACTTTTAGTGTCAGCAATTTAATGAACGGGGATTTTTAGATTTAAATGTAGAATAAGCTCAAGATCAAAACAAAAATAAAGTCTGTTAAAAGAAATGTTCTTCTTGAGACTAAAGAGACATTTCTTTCATTGTAAAAGAGGCTTTGCCAATTTTTCATCAGGAAAGACACATTTTTTTTCTGAATGCTAATTCACTCTTCCATATAATGCGCAGTTGGAAATTGTTGCTAATGATATACTTACAAAAATATTCTTTAAAGATTTTCCTTAATTAGTGTGTATCTCTACACACTTTTTATCAAAGGTAACTTAAAATTGCAATTTAAAGGGAATGTTTACAAAGTTGTATCTTTTTGAGAGACAGAGAAGAAGTCCATGCTATTGCAATTGATTTTAGCGAATGCAATTTCTATCCAAATCTAACCTTTTTTATTTTAACTATTTACTAAACTATTTTTATCTTAAACTGTACTTTCTTATAGCCGCATATTAAATATATTTTATCTAGGTCTTTGATAATTTAATTATCTTTATTTCATTGTTAAGAATTCAGAACAAGTCATTAATAAATGAAGCACAGGAAAAAATTTCGAATATTATTTTATTTTTATTGCTAAATCAACTAATCTGAATAAGTATTATATAAAGGGTGTCCAAAATTAACTCAAGATTTGAAATTGCCACCATTCGTGCAGTAAAATGTTGGCAACCCTTTTGAGGAAACATTGGACAGTTGATAGTTTAGGGTTAGTAAAATTGGAGCGTTACACGACAGAACAACTTGTTTTCATTGTTGAACAATATTTCAAGAATAATGAAAGTCTGTAAATCACAGTTCGAAAATTTTTGAACTCACTTTAGATTGTGGGATTTAACATCACTGAATTTCTTTTTTACGGAGTTATTTGAAGTCAAAGGTCAATGCTAACAAGCCCAGAAGCACGTGTGCATTGAAAGTGGAAATCTAACTCTGCATCAAAGAAATTCAGCCACGTTTATGCAAAATATGAATGGAAAATTTCAACAAAAGTGTGCGTATGGGCCAGTAAAAGCGTTGATGCCATTTATCCCATGTGATATTCTACAAATACTCCTATCCTATGTACTTCACGATTCAATAAAAATGTGACAATTAAAAGGGAAAAAAACTGAGTTTTTCTTTATTTAAGTTAAATCCTACTTTGACACGTTGTTCTATAGTGCAATGATTCCTTTTTACTAACCCTAAACTATCAGCCGTCAATGTTTTTTTAATAGAGTTCCCAACACTTTATTGATAAATGGTGGCAAATTCAAAAGTTGCGCTAATTTTGGGACACGCTTTACTTTGAATGCATATATCTTTTTTAATACCATTCCTTAAATATTTTGCCAGGTAAAATTTCAATTGATATCTTACCATAAAATATCACAGTATTACGTTATATAGCAGTTTATGAAAGGCATTGTTTAAAAATTTCTGCATTTGTCATTTGCCTTTATTTTAAATTTCAAAAAACGGGAAACTCCAATTTTCTTATAAATGGATAATCTTGGAAAAGATACATGACAGTAAACTTTCCTAATAAATTAAATATTGTGATTAAGATGGTGATATGCAAATATGCTATGCAATATCTGTTTTTTTTTCAAATCAAATTTGAAATAATAGTCCGCAATGAGAAGCCATAGCAATTTCATACGGAAAACCACATTTAAGAGAAAATTACCATATTGCATTTACTTGTTTTCGAGAAGTTAACATTTACTTTCAGAATTTGTTTCGAAGGAATATAAAATGCATAAAACTTTTCTACTAAATGAGAAAGGATATTTAACAAATCCTCGAAATTTTACTTCAGAATTAGAGTGAAATTTAATTCTCGAATCAGTTTATGATCCTAGAATCTGGAACCGTAGCGTCAAGAAAACTAATTTACCATTTTAAAACGAGCTTCTGTATATTGTAGGATCTTCCTATTACTCTTGATGATAGTATGCTGAAACTATAAATCACTGAAGTCATCCCAGGGGCAATTTAGCAAATGTGTTTCATTCTTATCTCAATTCGATTAAAATGTTTGTGATACTTATTCCTTTTTTTTCCAAAATAGTTTTATCAACAGTTATACATCCAGAAGCAGAAAATTGCAAAAGCAAATGGTGTAACTATTTTTTTTTACCCTTTGGCAAAGAACTACTACTGCCTCTACTCCAATTTGTTGTTAAGATTAATTCCGCGTTTGCAATTTTATTTTAAAGCGAAGGCAATCTATTTTCCAGCCTTACGGAAATGTAATTTACCAGAGATTCTTGTTACGTTTAGCTGGAACTTTTTTGTTTATATAGATAATTACAATGGGAATGTATGCTATAATTAAAAAAAGAATGATGAATGTTACCATGGGCGAAAATTAATTAACCTTTAGACTCGGTGAATTAAAAAGCAACAGTTGCATGTGAATTTTAATCATAGGTATCAAAGGTTTGTAATTTATTTTATAATATCAAGTATAAAAATATCAAATAAGGTGTTTCTTTAATTATACATCTTGAACATCAGTTTTTTTCTTCTTTTTCAGCTCTATTATGGAGACTTAATTTTGTAAATGAAACTCACAAGATAATAGTTACATTATAACGTATTTTCTGAAGAGTTTTTATTAATATTAGTTTGTAATTATTCACATGATATAAATTGCAGCCTATCCCGTCAATTATAAATTCAACTCTTCAATTCTTCCTACTTCATCCTATTCAAATATGAATAGATATATATTCGATGAAATAAAATTATTTTGAAGTATTATAGGATCATTCAATTAAATTGCAGCTTTAATTTTCGTCTTAAGTTGTTATGTTATCAGGTATGAAGTACAATGACCATATTCATATGATATATTACGTATATGTTGAAATTAAACCGGCATCAAATCACATAATTTATGGTGAATATCCATATGTCAAATTATTTAAAATAGGCTTTGAGTTATGCAAATTAAATGCACTTTTGGAAATTTTATTCATTAGAATAAATAAATTATATATCCTTTACTCAAACCAAGACATCTAGATCAAAATATTAGCAGGAAATCTAATTTAAACTGCTTGAAATGTTGAAAATAGTTGTGTAATTAATACCATAATATAAAGTTTCTTCTAAATTATTAGTTTACTTAATAAAAGAATCAATAATGATTAAAAATATCTAAATATGAAGAAAAATATTTCTCATCACTTTTCTGAAAATTGAAAGATTCCTTTTAATATATAATCTTTTAGAAATTAAATTTATTATTATTTTAATTTAATTATTATTATTTATTAAATTTATTAATTATTTATTATTTTTTATTATATTATTTATAATTTTTATTACATTATTTATTATATATTTTTATTTTCATTATAAATTTGATTTTTCATTAGTAAAAGTCTTTAAATAATCACACAACAAATGACTTATTTATGTAATTTATAATATCAGATTATTCTTTTGTTTAAAATCGGTTAAATTAAAATTCCCACGTTCAAATAACAGACCTAAAATGTACAATGTTCATATGAAACAATTCTAAAGTCAATTTTAATTTTCATAACATCTTCCAATAAATATTTCGCCATCTCATAGATGATATGTGACAATCTGTCAGAGCAGATATAATATGCATAATTGCCGACGGGATACATTATCAAAAGTTATTCTAGATTGAAAAGTAAATGATAATAAAGGAATTTATATACAATTGTATTTGAGAAACATAATCATCAAAATTAAATTAATTATAGTCAGAGAAAAGATTTAATTACTGGTAGTTTAATTCAATTTATATTAAATTACACTACCTCTCTTTCTTCAAGCTGCCTACCTTCTATATCTAATTAATCCTCTATCATTAACAATTTTAATGAATTCAATTTATTGAATATTCATGGTATTCAAGTATAATAGAAAGAATGGCAGCTTAAATCACGATGGTTTATTATGAAGAAATGGGAAATTTACCTATGTTTATGATATAGAAAATTTTTAGTATCTACTTCCGTTCCATCACTGAATGTTCTCAGAAGTGTTTCTCAAGGATATTTTTCATTTTCCCTTTCTTTCCACTATACGAACCGATATTCCACAAAATACTGTAGATAGCCAGGATAATAATAAATACATTTATAATGAATCATTGTACCTCATTTCATAACATTTGAAGTCTGCATTTTTTTCCATATAGTGTTTCAATTTGCGTTTAATTCATACACGTAAATACACTTTTTATTTTTGAAAAAGTTCTTCCACATTTTTGAATTATATTTTCCAATCCGTTTTTATGTGCATGACATAATGGCCATCTAAGTCTTTTAAAAGTTTCGTGTCCATGATTTCAGCAAGCTTATTTAGAGAATTAGGTAGGTTGCTAAATTATGCTTAAAATTTTAATTAATTATTTTTAATTAATATTTATTAATAATTTATGAAATTTTAAATGATCATTGTTAACAATTATTATCGGTAATACCATAAAATAAGAACACATATGAATGTTGTGCTTGAAAAACAAAATTAATTTTTTTAATAATCAAACAATATTGAGAACATATAAAAAAAACATAGTATGTTTAAATTTATTAAATTGATAGTAATTAGATATTATTAAAACAATTTTACGTATTGATGTGGTATTTCAAGATTCTTTTAAACATAAATAGTAAAAAATAATATGTCTTTATCAGAAGAATTACCTATTGTTATTTTTTCGGAACTTTTGATAGCTAAGAGTTTCGAATCATAAAAAGAATCATATTATTGAATTACGAAAAATATTCTACACTTTAAAAATTTCTTTGTACTGATCTGGTATTAAATGCCGAATTAATAAGCAATTGTTAAATTGCAAATAAAGTCAAATATGCATGCCAACTTTTTAATAGCTATTTTTACAATGATCAGAATGAAGGAAAGAGATATCTTCTGATAAAGATAATCTGTTAATTGGTCAAATTAAATTATATATTAAATTATTTATTAACAATCACAGATCAGATGAATTTTTACAAATTTACTTTTATTACTTAAGGTGTCTGTCTACATTTAAAAGGGAGTTTTTGGTGAAAATTAATATTTTTTTCATTGTTTTATTTTTAAACCCATTTATTCAGGTTACCACATCTGTGTTTGTTTTAATTCTACTATAAATAGAAATCGAGATATCAGATATTTCATAAACTACTGTAGCTGGAAACGAAACCGGAAGTATTTGAATATTTCTCAACATTTTATAAAATGCCTGCCTCCATGGATTATAATTCATTTTATAATAGGTTCTATCACCAAGCTATGCTTATTAGAATACCTTTTGCGTAGTTTTTATGCCGAAAGGATAGGCAACTACATTTGCTTTTGAACATTGTTTATGTTTACAAAATATTTTTAGTACAAATAAAAACTTTAAATGATTTTTTTGAAAAACTTAGACTTCGTAAAAGGCTTTATACGTAAAACATGATAACTTAAAAACTTATTAATATAATACTTTGAAGTATTTTGCATAGATGTTACCATTAGTATGCGAAAGGCAATGCACTAGGGATATAACTTTGCATTGAGCAGTTTTTCTTTAAGAGCTGGCCAATGAAATTTTCAACTATAAATTTTGTGACATTTTCAATACAGAAATACTCGATAAGCTATAACTCTTCTGAAAATGCACATATTTCTTAGATTCTAGTTCATTCATTTTACCATAAAAGTAATTGGAATACATGCAATAGAATTTTTTGTAGAGTGTTTTGCTTTTTGTTGTCAATTTCACTATTTTTTTTAAATAAATTGAAGCATTTTACAGAATCTCAAATGACACAGAATTTCCTGATCATTATTTTTCTTTATTGGCAATCACATTAATCCAGAAAATAAACTGAAAAATATCATTATAGGAATTTTTTAAAACTTTGTCTCCGTAGGTAGACATTTAACTTTATTATTTATTTTTATTAGGAGATTAGTATTTAGGATTGCAAAAAGAAAATTAAATTATTGTAATTCCGAAAAGAAAATTATATTCAAAATAAAACAATTTTCATGTTTGAAGAAATTATTGGTCCTTTCTATTTCGATCGTTTTCAATTATTCAGAATTGAAGAATGTCATTTTGTTTTCTTTTAGAGCATTAATTGGCCCATAGGGAACTGTCCAGAAAGAAGGTGGAAAGAAGGCACACCCAAGTGAAATCATTCTTACTTGTTTTGGCCGTTCTTGTTTTCTTCGGCAAAAGTAAAAGATAGAGAGGTAAAGTAAAGTAATTAAATGTAAAGAGAAGTAAAGTAAAGCAAAGAGAAGTAAAATTTTTATTTCCTTATCATTACTAGCGGTGTACAGCCATATAACATCTTAAACTTACTTGGACCGGCGTCCTGGCATAGGGGTATAGCGTCTTCTGTATGATCTGGGCGTCCAGGGTTCGAGTACCGGTTCGGGCCTGGTTTTTCTTCTTCTGTGTTTTCTCTGTGAGGAGTGTGAATGTGCACCTTGTAAAAAGAGGTTGTGCAAGCGAATGTGGCTCATTAAATAACTAAGCGTACTCTTAGCTATTTCAAAAAAGTTCGCGCAACTGAAAATAACCAGAAACGCTCACTAGGCTTAAGTCACTGACGGATAACCGTCAACGGGCTTGTAAAGTGACATAAGTTACAACACAACAAAAATTATTTGATTTTGCAACTGCGTTGACTTCGTTGTTCTCTAAGATTTGTGTATACGTGAGAAAAATATTAGTGTTTGTGTAAAATAAATATTAGTGTATATGTGAAATAAATGTTAATCAATGTCCATCTGCAAATTTCATTTTTTTATTCATAGAATCAAAATGTTATTTTTCATATTGCAACAAAAATATATATA
>JAPMOR010083289.1:0-19471 GCA_026543865.1 Argiope aurantia
CTCTGCTTCATCTAATCTACCTAATCAAAGCATCGCAGCTAACAATACCTCCAATTCCCCAGTGAATTACTTACCTATCTCTCGGCAGAATACTCCTGAATTAGTATCAGGAGTCACAGATAACTGAAAAGATTGCTTTTGTTCTTTATCTTGCACGGCCTTAATTTCCATTCCACGCAGAATTGGGGGGTGGGAGTGGCTAGCAAATGTTTTAAACTGCAACCGTTATTGCGATTCAACAGTCGGAACACGTCTGGTAACCATCTATTCCACATAATTCCCTTTCTCAAAGAATTTGTTGCTGCTTTTAGGGGTATTTTTCTTCCGTGGGGTGTAAAGGGGAGGGTTGGAAAGAGAATAGCCAAACTAAAAAGATCGATTGTGTTTTTATTTTTTTCGGTTTGTGGGGGTAGGAGAAAGAGAAGTGGGGGATTGGAGTGAGTGGGGACTCCAGCCTCGTTCCTTTTTCTGCTGGAATGGTACTTTCATCTCTGATGATATCTGTTCCCTGATGGGTATTTTCGTCTCAATAGTCCACACGTGAGGCGCGCTGTTTGTTTTTGGCCGTGATGCGGAATCAATAGGAGGATTCAGTGATGAGGAACGTCTGGGATTGAGGAGCCGGAATCCCTTATGTAACAGACAACAGCTTCTTCATTCATTATCATCCACTCGCATGAGTTGGAACATTCTGTTTATAGGTGTAATCGAAATAAGCGTTCAAACACTAAAACATTGCTTTCAAAAAAAGTATATCCGAAATAGTTCATTCGTTGAGTCGTTATTAACAGAACTGTTAAGCTCCCATCTGTTTAAAGTGTATTCAGTGTTTCTATAGAAATGGTGTTATCTCGCGTTTTATCTAATCGAAAAATGTTAGAATAATGAAACCTTCTATGTGCTTTATTTATTAACAGCTGCCTTTGGAGACCAGCTGATTCATCAAATTAATGGATGCTAACATCTTCATTTAAAATTTTTATGTAACTCCTGATAGCCTGCTTCTTCATTAATGTATTTTGTAGTTTAAAATTTGATAGATATATAACGTGTAATATTTTTAAATTTTCAATAATCATTTTCATTTTGCATCTCCCTAGCTTTTGGTTATCTCTCATAAATTGGAACTTTACGTTGAGGAATGTAGATGTTTAAATTAATGTAACAACTTACTTGGCGATGCTTAACACTTTTATTTGAAATATAAGAGAGGGCCGCGGTGGCCTAATGGTAAGGTCTCGACTTCGGAACTGGAGGGTTTCAGGTGCGTGACTCGATTCCACCGAAGAATCGTTGTGTAAACGGGTCTGGTGCACATTAAATCCGTCCAGGCCAAACGTTCCCCCGCAAGTGAGGGTGTCAGGTATCCTCCTCGTCATCTGACTGCGATTCAAAATTACGAGGTCCATCCCAAAATAGCCCTAGTGTTGCTTTAAAACGGGAAGTTAATATAACTAAACTGAACTAAGCTTAAAGCAGAAGAATAAACAGAAGAAACGTTTAGCACTGAAGCTTTCGTTTGAAGCATGGCTTTTCATGATTTGTTTTACTCAACAAAACATTGTTTGATTAAAAAAAATCATTGTACTAAATAATGAAAGCAGTTTTCAATCCAATTGTTTTGCATTATACTGTAGTAGTATTTAAAGATGAAATAATTTTATATTTAATTACTTAATGAAGTTAAATAGTTTCAAATGCAACACATTTTAAAAATTATATTAAAAATCAACGTTAAATAGAAGACTAATTATAATGGTAAAATTAGACAATACTTCATTTTGTGAACATCAACAACGGAAACCAGCGTAAGTATTTTCCCCGAAACTTTCTCGCATACTAACTAATAAAAACATTATTCCAGAAAACGCCTTGCATGGCATTCGCATGCAACAGATATGAAATATTAACCTTTGGAGCGAATTTGGCATTTTTACTAAATTTATTGTGTGATCCTTGGCGAGCTTTTTGGCGATTACTTCCTGGCAGGCGGATCATTATATGAAAATCTAATTTATGTTTTAAATATATTTCTCCCAATAGATTGGTATAAAAATTGACAAAGAATTAATTATAAATGTTATTACAAAATCACATACCCAACTTCATATATTTAATTGCTTCATTGGGTCTTTCAGTTACTGTATTTAATTTTTTAAAAAATTAAAACTAACAAGTGGTCAACACCTAGTTAAATTTTGCGCAAAATTTGATAAGTGTCTGTGATATAGATGTTAAATATGTATAACGAATTTTATCCATCAGTCTTTTTAGTTTTATATTTATAGTGTTAACTTATATTCGAACAGCCGTGCAGACAGACTTCTTATAAAAAGATTTTTCTCAAAAATTGATAGCAACCTACAAATATGATAATCAAGATCGTATAACAAATTTCATCCTTTTAGCTCAAAGCATTTTGAGTTATCTTTGTTGCAGGTAGACAGACGGACAAAATTTAGAACTCAGTGAGGTCTAAAACGTAGAGATTCATCAAAATTTGAGTTTGAATTTTTCGACGATTGCAATATTTTCTCTATACTACGATTACGAGAAAGTAAAAAAAATGCCAGTAAGGAATGTAGCGATAATGAAACTGATTTGAATTTCATTTCAATAATGAAATACATCGCAGCAACTCAAAGAAAAAATACTTTTTTAGAAAAACGGTTAAATATAGGAAAAAATTGCATACAAAATTGTTATAATTTTTAAAATATATATATTATTTTAAATTTGATAAATTAATATTATTAATAAATTAAATTAATTAAATCAATATTATTTTAAATTTGAGTTAAGATTCTATACTAAAAAATGGATGTATAACTAATTGCACTAGTGGATCGGAACAATGTGAAAACGAAACAAGTACCAAACAATAGCTATTGAGGAAAAGTAAAGCAAAAGAAACCCCAAAAAGAAAAAGCAAGATGCATAGAAGAAATACAGGAGGAAAAAGTACAGAAGGGAAGTCTTCATACAATCCACCATCCACTAAGTCTGCCAGCTCCCAAAATGACCCAGCTACCTCTAAACTCAATAGCAGGAATACTTCATTTTCGCCTCCAGCTATTACATGGTGAGCAAATTTTGATTCCTCCCGGGACATTTTATGATTCACCTTTTTTCTTCCTTTCTTTTTATCATTTTTTTTACATTGTCAATCGAATTTTTAATGAGAAAAATTACTAATCAGGTTTAAAAGCGAAAAAGAAAGCTTTTAAAAAGTTTTTCAGAAGCTGCTATAGTTTTGTAAATATAATGGACCATCCGTTAAGCAATAAAAGACACTGTCTTTCTTACATATTATAAATTTAATCATACTGCCACATTTTGAAAATTATATAATATTTATCAGCAAATTTACCTTTGAATACTTTCTGAATTGTTCAAAAACCTTTTCATAATGTCATTGGCTATTTAAGCTTTTACAAAGAAAAGTTTGTTAAATTCCAGAACTTATTCTGATGTCTTAATTATGCAAAAAGGCAAAAGAAAGGACACAGATATATCTGACATGCTGTCAGCAGAAGATGTATAAGTTGTCATCTTCATATCCCACCGTAACTCCGAAAACCTTTTCACTCAGATGACCTTGTCTGGAAAGAACTAGAGCGAAACTGAAAAGAAATAACAAATAAAAAAAAATCCTAGGAGGAAAAAAAAAAAACAGAAAGAAACATTTTAGTCTAATTTTTTTTTCTTCTTATTTCTGAGTTTTTTGATTCGAGATGGTTAAATACATAAATAAAAATAAGAACGATTCCCACAAAAAGAGGATACGATGCTTTCATCAGGCCTGGTTTAACTCGAGTTTTCTTTCATCTTTTTAACTACAGCCGTCACTGCCGACAGAGTAAGAACAACACAAAAGCCTCATGAATGAAACGGAGACAGTTTTAATGTTGTTGTACTCTTTTCTGGTATTAGTAAAGTAATGAAAAGTGACAGGAGATAGTTGAGATAAAAAATTGTTTGGAATTATTTTCAATCGGAGATGAAATGAATATTTATTTGTGTTAAATAAATAAACGTTTGCAGCTGCAGCATTTTTCATCTGCTTTTATTTGTAATTTGCATAAATAAATAAATAAATTCAAAGGCATTGTGTAGACGTCATCATTTTATTTATTGTCATTTGTGATTCTAAAGCGAGGAATTGAGAATTGTAAAGCTAATTAGTATGAAATGGTATTTTTGCTTATTCTGTTAATTCAATTTTCTAGAATCGTGTACAAATGTTCATTGCTTTCTTTAAATAATAAAATAAGTTAGAGAAATATATCACTTCGTATTACCTGCCCAGGAAAATAATTCTACGTTTTGAATATTAAAGAGATCTTATATATATTGCAAAAGCGATGGAACAAGGCAAAGTGGAATTGTTTGGAGGTAATTCATTATGCAATTTGCATTAAGAATAGGAGGTAATTTTTAAAAAAAATTATATTTATGAAATGGTTCTTGAATTTATGTTATTAATGAAACACATTTTAAGTTATTCAATATGAATGTAAAATGAAAAGCTTTGAAACTTTGAAATGTCGGAACATGTGAATTTAGAAGATGTAAATATTCAGTGTTAAAATATTTTTGTTAATACGTAAAACAAAAATTTATACTCCAGGAAAATAAAATTCCAAGATTTATTCAATTTATTACGGACATAAAATATATATTAAATTCGTTTAAAGGATTAGATTGAATAAATTATTCTATATCTGTTTCTAAAAAATGTACTAGTGTAATATGCAAATATTGCACTCAAAATCGTGTTAAAATTAAGAGATGCGTATATTTGCTATCAGAGGGAATTTTATAGTGTGTGCATATTTAAATATTTTATATGAGAAAATGAACTGAAAGGTGAATTTTAACTTTATTCTTGCTTAATTTTATAAACTTCCATTTCAGATTATACAAAGATCAGATATTAAATGTCACAATAACTGAAAATATTTCAAGACTATTTCACGCTTGCTACGGATTATTGGAATTTATATTTGTACTTCATTTTGATTTTTTATTAACATTTTAATAAGGGATTAAAGATAATTTTGAAATTAAATTATCAGCATGCTTTTAATGTTCTTTCGAAACCTAGTATTTCAAAATGCCATCATTTTAAGTATGGAGTTTTATTATATGAATGTTTTTAATTAGTTCTTTCGAATGATGCGATAAGAGGATGACCACCATCTTGTATGATTCTATCTAGACATGAACGTAGTTGAAGTTTTGGAATGACCTGATTTCACAAAAGAACCTCAATTGACGGTGCAGGTACCCTCAGAACCCTTCTCCTCGGGGAAAAAAATGGTTCTACAATAAACGATCCCGTCTATCCGCACTACACAGACACCTTTGAAGATTAAAGCGGTACTGATGCAGGTGCAGTTGCGAATGCCTTTTCCATTGTCGATATCCTGTAATTTTATATATTGATAAAGCCTTGGGGATAGAAATAAGTTTCGGGTGCCCAAAAAATGCTCCATGACCTTTCATTAATCCATTCTAGAGCAAAAGTGTGTCTTACTGGCAGGTCAGCAGGAAGTAACTCCTGGCATGAGTAATTTTGTATGAATTGCAATGTAGAAAATTGCATAAAATTTTATGGACCATGCTCTGAGGCATGTCTAAACATCTGGCACATTGCACAATACTTCTCTTTCTTCTATTTATAGTGCGGCCACGTCTTTAGTAAACGTTGAAGTAATTAATTTCCACCCTATGGCAGATTTCTCTTCAAAAGAACCTGTCTCTTCGAATTTCTGAATCATTTTCATCAGATTCTAGGCAGACATCGGATCGCAGCCTTTTATCATACCATTTAATGATCGAAATTCTTTAAAGCTGATAGCTCACAGCTGCCATTTTTGTGAAAGAGTTTCACAAGCAGAGCACGATTCTTCATTGAGAGATTCATGACAAGCTGCTTTGATGCAATGTGAGGTAAAAGCCAAATTCCTCACAGTTTTACAACAAATGCAATATGTCGTGAGTATGAGTGTTTTTAATGTCCATAATACCCCTATAAGCACAAGATATTATGCGATATCTGCACTATATTTTCCAATATTCTTAATGCCAGCCAATATCGTGTAGATATTTTGGCAATGTTATTGAGAATTTTGGACTAATAGGGATGCCGCTTACAATTTTATCTATTGATACACTTTAGAGCTTTTTATTTTCTTCTTATGTCATAACGTTTCCCCATTTATCAAGTAAATATTAGATCAAATTTGATCTATTCTGACCTATTTTGATCTATTCTGATCGTTCTGACCAGCGGATATTTTAAAAACGTTTTTGTAATTTTAATCATAATCACCCTGTAACTGGCAATTCTCTTTGCTGTCAGAATCCTTGATCGAATATGAATATCTTTCATTTAAACAGCAATTTAAAATTTGGAGACTTAATTAAGCCTGAAATAAATGTATTTAAACTATTACATGACGATATTAATTCATACCTCATAAATCAATTTCTCTTTTTCGTGTAACACATTAAGATGTTATTTCATCTCCCCTTTTGAGAAAAGACTCTATCCTACTGTTTGATTGGCCACACTCTCCTCCCATGCAGCATCTTTCAAAGAAAAAAAATCTTCTGCAAACTTTCCTCCGCAATCATCACTAATCTGATCCGATGTTTAATGGTTTGTCATCGAACGCTCCCTCAGCTACATATCCCCACCCCGTAAAGGACGCTTTCACTAATCCAATAGCACAGACCCAAATCTTCTGCAATATTTCTTGCCTTTTGACTTACGCACCCACTGGCCGATGATGACAGCTAATAGGAACCCTATCCTTCCCAGACGCAAGGAACTGCGCAATTACAGTAATAGTGCTATTCTCTGTGCCTTTATGGGACGTATTTCAGAGGATGTAACGGGTCTTAAACCTACAACTGCACACAATAGGGTTGCGTTTATCCCATTGAAAACAAATTAAGAATTATAACAATGTACTTTATAATAATTGAATGGGTGATTTAAATACCATATTTCTGAATGGTTATTAACTATTGCCATTGGTATTAATTATTTTAATAATAAATTTGGTAACAAATATCAGTCCTGTTTAAATAGTAAATAATACATTTATTCATTTAAATACCGTCATTAATATTTTTGTAAGTGAATGATAACATTTATTTAATGATTGGTGCTCTATTTAGTTTCATCTAAATTTGTGCTCAAAAAGTTGTTAGGTGCTAAATATTTTGATGAGCAGCAAAAATTAAAGGGATCCTTTATTTTGGCAAATTGAAATGAAAATTGCAGCCTTCATGCCATTTTGAAATCATATCGAAATTGACTCCTATAGCATTCACGTCTAATAACTAATCTATAATATATTTGTATGAATTCTAGAAATTCTTTACAGATAAGCAATTTTAATATAATATTTCTGAATGAGAATTACCATGATGGTTAAGAAATGTCAGCCATTTGTAATTTAATAAAGTTAGTAACATATCTCAATTAAGGTTTAAATCGTATACTTAGATTTTATATTGAATCAGTATGTCAACTATTCAACAGTTTTGAAATCATATCATTGATTCTCCTTCGAAGGCACACGGATAATAAATATTGAATGACCGGACCGCCGCAACAGCAACACTGGCGGAAACTGTGGTTGAGTCCTAAGGGCCATCACCGGCCATGGTACAACCCTTTCTTAAGGAAGTACAACCCGTCATCACTGGAAAGTGCCAGACCCCTACTATTTCGTGTACCCTCCAAGGTGGCAAGATCCATGCCGGAAGCATCTCATCAACATCTCGAGATGCCCCCCCCCCCTCCGGACAATCATTTTTGAAGTAAGGAAAAGGTTTGCACTAAAGGAAAGATGCTCAAACAGGGGTTCTGAGATGAAAGACACTATGCAAGCAAATGAGTTATTCAATTCGCAAATTAATTGCATATATGAAATTTCAAATAAAATCTCACTATATGAAAATCGGAACTTTTTAAGATAAAATCACAGTTACAGAATAAATAAGCATCAGTAGAAGCTGGAAGATAAAACAGAATTTTCTGAAATTAAACGTAAGAAAATCGAATTGAAAATGCATTGCATTTAAATGGGTACATATGGGTTTAAGTGAGTAATTTTGTTTGCTGTATGAATCAAATTGTAAAATTTGAATAAACAAAGTTGCAGAAAACACGGCGCTGTTAATGTAGCTGTAATCTTGTAATGCCTATAGGCTGCTAGCTATATTGCTGGACGTTGAGATTCTTTGTTTTTTTGTCCTAATTTTATTTTTCTGTAACTTCATTGCTTTTTAAATTCTTACTGCTGTTTTGATAGATCGTTTATTTGTTTTATTGATTTTTCTTGAATGTAATTTCAAATCGTATAGCATCGAGTTCCTAATCGATCTGTAATCCATATAATTCTTAAATTTTGAATAAATTTCAGCAGTCATCGATGACATTATTAAGAGATTACATTTTGTGCATTGTATCCTTTTAAAATGTACAAAAAAAACCATACGAAGATTGCACGACTTTGCGCACACGACATCTGATAAATAACATCGCTGCTTTTGCGTACGACATGTTCCAGCATAATTATTTCAGTTTATTTTCTGTAATTGCGAAATATACTTGATTGCGTCAATCTCCGTTTGCATTTAAGAAAACAAGGAGTTAAATTATATTAGAAAAAAATATAGGAACAATTTTTTACTCAAACAAAATGTGCACCAATACATGGGGCATTGAAAAGCAGTGAAACAAGTAGAAAACGAGATGGATAGAGAAAGAGCAGAACGCCCCCGCCATGTCTGTTACCGATGTTAAAAGTGGTTAAGTCCTTGTTCTGATTTTGAATAGCTAATTGTTGATGAACTAACATATTATATGCCCATTAGTTACGAAAATAGATTAATTTTGTTAGTTAACAAATGAAATCATGTGCACTTTTCTAAGCTTTCATTAAAACTGTATGAAAGAGGAATCGATTCAGTGAAAAACTTAAAACTAATCGTCTGCGAATCTGTCAGAGCATACTGTAAGCCATGCTAACACTATTTTTTTAATGAATCGTCACAAGTGATAAAACAAGGATTCATAATCTTCAGTTTAAAAGAAAACTACAAAGCATGGAATGAAATATGCTCAAATCTCTAGTCTAAAAGATATTCAAGAGTCAACCCTTTGCCGGAAAAGTAATGCTCCTATTTTCTAGGTACTCACAGGAGAAAATTCTGGAAATTCACTTGGAAGAAGGACAGCATTAACCAATTAAAGTTACTGAGATATACTTTTCAACAAATTAAAGGCAGGAATTCGAAACAACGACGAGGCCTATCGCCAAAAATGATTCTTTTGTTGCATCCTAATCCATGCCCACACCGTTCGAACCCTTCATAATCTGATCTCGAATTGCTGAACCACCCTGCATATAGCGCCTATCTTCTAACAACAGATCACTATCAGTTTGTTATATTAAAAAATACATTAAGAACCGCTGTCGATCAACATATGAAGGTAGAGGTGAAAATGTGTTTTGTTAAACCACAACCTGTTCTGCTTTTTCTGAGTATATCGGAAAGCTCATGAAACAGCAGACCAAAAGCACTTATTACTAGAAATGACTATACTACATAACTATGAAATAATGTAATGATGTATTTTGTGTTGCTTCGTAATAAATTATGAAAATAGAACGCAGATCGCAAAACTAATTGGAAAATAAAATTATAAGAGATAGTAAAATTGATAAAATAAAATATAATAAAAACATATATAAAAAGTACATTTTGCATTCAATAATGCATTTCTGTGGATGCATATAACATAACCACATTGGAAGATGTATGAAGAGGATTGAGGGATTTGGATTCCGCTTCAACAATGATAAATGGTTATCACCACCTGCGGTGCAAAGCCTCCCGTAGGAGATGTATCCTGTCATTGGCATGGACGTCACTCGACCATGTACTGTTACCATCCCCACCATGAAAGCGAGAATCAACCATCAAACTAAAAGTTTCTAATAGCCATACCTGAGATAACCCCTGTGGTTATTCTACTCTCACACTAAGGCATTCGTAAAAATACTAAAAGACAGTGACAACACTACAGAATTGGAAGAAACTGTGGTTGAATCTTAAGGGCCATTACCGGTCACGATGCACCCTTGCCGTAGGAGGCACGTCCAGTTATAAGTAGAGGTTGGACGAGCATTTAACATCCTTAAAAAATTTCTGTACTCAAAGGGTACAACAAAATAGGACTAAGAAAATATCTATTTTACAATTATTTATTCTATATCTGTTATAATAATTGATGTTAAATTACATTTTGTGGATTATATAATGCATAAGATCTCAGAGTAAATGGCATTTACACTGTTTAATGCTAAATGCAAATCTATCATTAATGTTAGTGTATATTTTAAAGAATTTGAAATTAAGATTTTTTTAAACTCAAAAAAAATATTAAATGCAAAAAAATGAACTCATTATTTATGGAAAGTTCTAAATGTTTTATGAATTAAAGTGTTGCAACTTTCTTATTTGTAATTTAGATTTGGGTGAAGGTATTTTATAATATCAGAATTGAATTCTGAAAGTATTTTTTTCAATTCCTACTATTAGGTCACACTATCTATATATATATATATTGTTCAAATTTTCAATCTTTAATAAATTACTTTTTTTTCGTCCACTAAATTTCAGATACTTTTTTGACACCTGATGTTAATACAGTTTTTTCAAATATTAATTCATTAATTATTAAATTTAATTAATTTTTAATACTTTAAATAGAGTTTTAGCAGTGTGTAATGAAAATTGAAATCAACAGGCAGTAGCTCAATCGGTAAAATGCAAGGATTTCATTATTTTTCACGTGAAAGTGAAGAATGCGAGTTGAATTCTTGAGAAAGTAGGAATAACTTAAAAATATTTTTATATTATTTGCCTTCTCCTTTACTTAGCATAGATATTTTTCGTAAACTGTAAAAAGAAGATTTTCGAGTCCTTCATGATATATAAACAAATGATATTAATGGTTGTATTTTTGAATAAACAGTAATATTTGGAACCTGATAGCATAAATTTGAACAGTGGAGTTATAATTACTTGGGAATCACTTCTTGTCTAAATTTCCACGCCACACCAGCAACAGAAATTATGATGTTCAGCAATTGATTCAAATTGCATAAAGTACACATGTTCAAAGATTAAAAAAAAAAAATGGAAATGAGCTTCAAGCAACTTCCTGGAACCTTCCATTTTCGATATCAGTATCAAACGCAACACCGGTTCACCGCTGTCAATAGTGCAAAGAAATACAAGTACAGCAATCACTTCAAAAAATCCTTAATTACAAATTAGTTAAAAAAAGGTCAGTAGAAATTTATTTCCTCATTACATAGTTAAAATCTTCTTTGTATATTTTAATGTTTCATTCATTACTTTTTCTATCATTTTGAAACATATTATTAAACCTTTAAATTCATAAAAAATGTGCAGTGAATAAATAATAATATAAATCAGGATAGAAATACTACCTTTTTTACTAATATTGACACCTAAGCGATGTAATAAACTATTTTAATCATTCAAGTTTGCATGTTTTAAACTAGCAATAATGGTGCTAAGACAAAGAAAGGAGTTGTCGCCACTTTTTTTCGCTCTTGTGTTAAAAATCCTTTTTTACAGATTTTGTCAGCACAGGATGATTATAATTTACATTGTTGTTGAAATAGCGTTTTTATAACTACATTTCCGTCAACTTTCCTGTTTCTTTTTCTCACACTTTAATCAGACGAGGAGCGTGAGAAATTCAAATATTCTTATTTTTCTTCCAAAAAACTCCATGTGTAGCTGGCTCTAAATATTTGAGCTGAATTTAAAATTCAGAAAAACATAAACAAGCATTAAAATCCCCATTACCAGAACTCAAGAATAAATAATCAGTTTTTACGAAAAAAGCGCCAAACTGGCGTCGTTTTGCGGAAATATTCGAAACAGTTTTTATTGTAGGTTCAGGAAATAGTAAACTTTCATGAAGTATGACACGTACATTCATTAATACAGCAATAAAACTACATGACGGTCACTGAAGGGAGAAAAAAAAAAAAAAAGATGGCGGCTAAAAAAAAAAGAGAACACATACATGAATGAGACGAACGATACTTCTCCCGCCAACGTTGCAGATTCACTGTTTACGAAGTGAAAAAGGAATTTATAAGACGAAAAAGCTAAAAGCGTTAGCAAAGGGAAAGGGACAGGGGAAAAAATATCTTCTGCCAGTATCATTAAGTTTAAATTAACATTTCTGCATGTGTAATGAAGAACGGCTACGAAGAATGGTAGAACCTTACTCGATCTGTAATTTAATTTCGCCTCGGAGAAAAGTAGGGAAAAAAAAAGCGTAGATAGGGGAGAACCGTGTCTTATTTCGTCCAGTTCATTTTCAGCTAAAAGAATTACAAGGACTCGAAAATTGAGCGCGAAATAGGAAAAGAAATTTCCTTTCGGCTTTACTTTTTCGTTTGCTAGAGAAGAGGCAAAAAAGATATATATATATATGTATATATAGGTTAGAGCAAAGAGATGAATTTTATATTTGTTTTTCCCCGTGTCTGGTAATTATGCACCGTCTGATCTGGATTTCGGTACCTGCTTGCAAAAAGAGGAGGGAATTCTTCCTTTAATACTTTGGAAAATCCAGAGTCGGCGTATTTTGAAGAGCATTATGCAACACAGGATTTGTGAGTCAGCGCTCTCAGGGCAGATGTTTTAGGCGACTTTCCGGTGCTCTTTTGAGTTCTTATTCTTTAATTAAAAATGCTTTTTTGTGTGTGGAATAATAGTTAGTTAAAGTAATCCCTAGTTAAAGCATTTTTTAGGTTGCTGCATGTCACAGTCTCGTTTGTCCATTATTTTTAGAAAACTATTAAAAGTATCTTTGTATCTGTGATGATAGTCGTTACAAAAGTTGGGAGTTAATAAGTTAGGTATGTAAATAAGTTAGGTAATTGAATTTGCTTGTAAAAAACTGCAGAAGCTGTCAAAATAAAATACTTGTTTCTTTATAAAATTGTTTATTTATATTTCAGCCGGTATATATTTAATAATTTTAATTATTCCAGATTTTTTTATGCTCACAAGAGAAGTAGAACGGCTCTTTCATGAAACAGAAATAAAAGTTGGCTCCGTAGGCACGTTTATTTAATAATAATGTGCTAAAGTAATCTCTTTCCGATTTTTAAATAATTAAAAACTTACTTGGAATTCCGCACTGCTTTTTGGAATAATATACCGACCATATAATTATATAATTATACCGACCATATAATTATATAATTATACCGACCATATAATTATATAATTATACCGACCATTTTTCTAAATGTATTTATATTTTAGTCAATTAAATTCAAATACTTCTGCATTTATTTTTAACAAAATATGATATTTTTAAGTTATATCCTAACAATTTAGATAAATTCTAAATTAGGTTCTAAATTGCTAATTAATTAAAAAATATTTTTAATAAATTGTAATTTAATTGCAAAAATATAGCAACTTAATAAAAAAATTAATAAACTAATTTATTTAGATTGTTAGGAATGAAAAAAATTTATATAAATAAATAAATTCCAAAAAATTACTTTGATATCTTTATTTTATTTTAAACTATTTATTTTAAAGTTTGAAAGTCTTTATTTATTTAATTTTAAGATTGAATGGTATGTTAAGTGATTTTATTTGAATCATATTTTTGTGCTAAACTCCGTGTTGTAGGATTTGATTTACAAATTTATTTGCAATTAGTTTATTAGAATTATCTCAAATAGTTTGGAAGAAGAAGAAGAAAAAAAATATTTTGAAAGAGTCCGTCTGTATCATTGCAGATTAGCAAATTCAGTTCTTAAGTCTGTAAACTGAATAGTATATCATATTTTGTCAATATATATTTTTTAAGCGATGCTTGTATAATTCAAAACTTGATCACAGTATATTACAGATCTATCGCCTAGAATTAAATCAATAACAACATAAATCGGCACTTTATTTGAAATTAAAAGGCGCATCCGTAAGTTTATATTTCATGAAAAGGCATTAAAGAAACAGAATAAACATAATTAATTAAAGACTTTTTTAATTACTATACATATTATCATATGAAAGTAAACTATTACTCAACACTTATGATATTTATAACACAGTTATGCCACATCAAATGTCTTTGTGCTTGCAAAATTTCTCCCGAAGTTTTAAAGTTCACTTTGGACAATGAAGTTTCATGACATATATGAACATTGCTTGGAAAGTTTTCATGACAGTCTGCTATCTTTCATTTGCGTTTCTGCTGTACATCTTTCTGGGTCTGCGAATCGTCTTCTTTTTCTTTTTCTATCAATATTTTTCAACTTTCTCACTTCATATTTTATTATTTCATCGTCATCGGCGGATAGTGCATCGAGTACCGAATTGTCGAAATCCATTGAAGCAAACATCCTCTTCTTCTCTTCATTTTCTATTTCCTTTATTTCATATGCTTACATTTTAAATTTAAATTGTATTCTTAAAATATATTCATTTTGATATTGATGGTTAATTGAATACACATTACAAAAGATTTTAAGCAAAATTTCGCGTAGAATAAAAAAAAAGTAGCAAGCGTATTGTGAATTTTACAATGTAGCTTTTATATAATGGCAATTTAAGAAATGCCTTAAAAGTGGAAAGAAAAATAATGCAACGATATGAATTTTATCAAACCAAAAACTTGGAGAAATTGTAATTTAAGTGGTAGAAAACTTTTCATCTGAGAAATGATGAATAATTCCTTGCACAGTTCGATCAAATCAAATTAATTAAATTTCTAAAAATAAGTAATGTTTTAATAAACTACAAATAGAAAAAGCATATTTATATCAAAGAATTATCCCTAAATACAAAAATTCCTAACTCAAAAATTAAAAGGAACGATGACAATTTCATTAAATGCTACTTTCATCAATAAAAGATTTAATCATGAAAATTTTGTAAGTTACTACAGATTCCGCTTTAATTTGAGATTAAGAACAATACTTTATTATCTTCAAATATAATCTCCACTCGGTAAATTGTCGATTAAAATTCGAACATTTGAAATCCTGATTTTGAAAACTTCATTATTGAAGACGGTACTTCATAAATCAAATATCGTTGCCATTCTTGCGAATATTAAATTAAAATAATTAATTTAGATACTGCAAACGTGAGTTATTAATGTTCGTTTAGTTCTCTAACGGATTTACAGTACAGTATTAATTAATGAATTGTAAATAGAATTATGAAAACGCAATACATATAACTTATATTAGTCTGAGGTATGAAAATTAATTAAAAGTCAAAAGACAGAATATGATTTTTCTATACATTTCCGATGCAAGCCAATAATGCTATCGAAACTTCCTCAAGTGTTTATAACATAGAAAATTCATTAAATTTCTACTCTTATTTAATATATTTTCTTATTAAATGATGTTAGAAATCGCCATTAATATCATTTCTGAAGAAAACGTGTACTGCTTTCTGAAAGATCTTGCAGAAGGGTTTGTTAACTAATACGGTTTTTCCTTAACACTTTATAAAAGTATAAGAATTTGTGATACTTAAAAGTGCAGATTATTTTCTTGCAATGATATATAAAAAATAGCACCAATTCTGTGCTTTTATTGTAAATAACGATAAAGAGGAAATATTTGAATAAATACAGAAGAAAATTTAGAGCTTTATTCTTTGTTTTTATTCAGCAATTGTTTTTGCATTGCTTCCTTTGATTTAAAAGGTAATATCCAAGTGGCAATCCATTTAATTACCGTGTATACCTGCGATTAATTTTTAAAATTATTTTGCAAGCAGGGGAAACTTGTGAAAGGTGAATTATTCCAATGAAATAGAGATAAGAAGATGCAATTTCAGAGAATTTATAAGGTTGTATGGAAAATAATACTATGAAATGGGTTACCACAAGAAAGTTGCCTATGAGACTAAAAGAAGTTATATAAGGCAATTATCAAAAGAGGTGTTACAGTTAACAAGAAAGTTATTTTAAAAAGCATAATTTTGTTAGTGCACTAAAAATTTGGAAATGATATACTTATCAAAAATCAAAAGAAAAAAAACAATAAGAAAGTACGTCGAAGAGTAAATTACTTCAATGTTTTTGTGTACATGTGAATACGAGAATCAATAGCGAATTTAGATATCTTCCGACATAAGGTCAATGCATATTTTGAAGTCCCACTAATTATTGACCTCTATAGTTTGATATCTCAACACATATTTATCTTAAATGAATTTTTAATAATTTATTTTACTTTATATTTTTTATTTTAATAATTTTGTGAAAATAGGTTTTCTTTTATTCTTTTTTTGGCATGTATAACACGAACGAAATGCTTAAAGTTATAAATTTGAAATTAAATTAAACCGTATGTAATTAAAAATATAATGGAAATTTAATGAAATTGAAAAATTAATCATAAATATGAAAATTTGACCATTATATTAAAGTAAGGTTCGTTTTTGTTTACAAATAAAAATGTTGAAAAATATTTCACTTTAAACATTTATTCATGATTACTTTCCTTACAAATCAAAACATGTAATTATTATGAAAAATGATCTTCAAACAAATAGAATATTAAAAAAAATATTTATGGTATTACTTATAGTTTTATAAGACCTGTTTAGTAGAATATCACATGCAATTAATGAATAAATAATATTCTATTGCATTATGAAAATTATTTTTAATTAATTGATGAATTTAATAAAACTATGTATAAGCTGAATTTATATTTTATAGTTAAAAATAATTTTGTTTTTACAAATTTATTTATTTTACAGTTAGGCTAATGATAGTTTTAATTGATCTGTAAGCAATCCCTTTTCAACTCAGCGATTTTAGACAATTACCTAGTCCTCCTAGGTGGAGATACGCCAATGATAGAAATAGAAAACACGACACCTTAATAGAGGAAGAATGAAATGTGACCATGAAAGTGAAATTGTAGGTGTGTATCAAGTTTTAGGCTCAATAAATTTAGAAGAAAAGATTCAAATTCATATTCGGTTCTCCTTATATTACGAAGACTCTTAAAATAAAATTCGCAATATTTTGAAAGAATACAAGAATGTCGATTGAAAAATGTTTTCAGTAGTTTAATTCAAAAATATTTCATTCTAACTAAAGAATAAGCTTATTAAATAAAATAACTTTAAAAACATTCACTAAACAAATACTTTCAAGCGGAAACAAATAGTTACGATTCGTTATTTTTTTGGTGACTTCATTTCTGAAGCCTAATCAAACATAGCTGCTTCTCAAAAGTAATCAATTCCTGAGGAAAAAATCTAACTCTTCGAAGTATAAAATACGACTTCCATTCGATTTTTGACTAACCCAACAGCTAACAAAACTCGATTCCTTTTAAAAACATCCACATTTCACGTTTTTTTTCCCCGTTCAGAAACATTTTCCGAAGGGACCAATCAACATTTGTTCTTTTTTCTTTTCTTCTATTTTCTTTTTTTAAAGGAACGTCTTTTCAAATAAAGGAATTTTCAATCTCCCAAATGAACGGGAGTTGAAAAGGTCTTAACAGCATCATGGCTGATTTCCAAGCCATTCGCATTATTGATCAAATATACAGGAAAATAGCAGTCTTTAGAAGTCAGAGAGTTATTTGGAATTGGAAAGTCGGGATAGGGTCCCCGTCCTTTAGGAAATTAAACCCCCAGCGACCATTTACAGAGACGCATTCAGGTGGACGGATGGGCAGAATGGTGAAGGATTTGGAGAAAGGCCTTTTGTGCTCTGCGATAACACTCCCCCAACACAGTGGTTGGCTGTACAAGACAAATTCGTCGATGTAGAATTTCAATAATATTAATGGTATTTTTGTCAAAAGTGTCTGGAAAAGATTCGTTTTACATTTTATCTAAGCAGATTTCTTATATATGTAGTGACGAACGCCTGATAACGAGCGCCATCTGCTGGCCAACAGGCGTTGAGGCTTGTTAGACGGAGTGCGGAAGAGACGAGACGAGATGGATCTGAACGAAAGTGAAGACGCGTGAGACGAGACGGGTCTCTGGACGAAAGACGAGATGGCACATGTGAATTAATCCTGCGACGTATTCGACGAAATCTATTTAATGTTCATTTCTTTTATGTTAATGTAATTGTTCGTCCTAAATGTGATTAAATGTGCGTGATTCTAAATAGTAGTGATTCCTGAGTCCTACATATATTTACACTCATTATCATTTGAATGAAATAATCAATAACATATGATATTATTCAATAATGATTATAAAATGACATTAGGTATATTTTGTAAATGGTTTGAAAGTTTTCGGTAAGACATGTAACTATAAATTTGCTTTTAATATTATTCCCACAATTCGTGTTTATCCTATTTTAACGATTTTACTACACTGAGGTATGATTAACAATCTTGACGCTGGATATATTTTGTAAATGGTTTAAAATGCCTGGTAGAATATGAGACAATAATTTTGTCTTAATATTATTTTCAATCAGCAGTTTGTGTTTATTCTTTCTGGAAGATTTTACTCCACTGAGGTGTGATGAACAATATGAAAAAGAAATTCTTTGTCATATACGTATTTTGTAAGCTACTCATTTAATTCTGATTTTAAGTTTCTTAATGCAATATTGTTTTAATTCCAAGGTTGTACGTTGTGTTATTTTGTAAATGATTTGAAAGTGTTTTGTAGAAAATGTGACACTAATTTTGCTTTAATATTATTTCCATTCAGCATTTTTTTTTAAATTTTTCCGGACGATTTTACTCCATTGAGGAGTGATTAACAATATGAAAAAGAAATTCTTTCTCATATGTGTTTTTTATAAGCTGTTCATTTAACATTGAATTTAATTTTCTTACTGCATTACTGTTTTAATTCCAATTTTCCTAAACACCAGATATTAAAGACAAGATTTTACTTTTATTTTAAACGTTTTATATTACATTTTGTTACCAATCATAAAAGAAAAAGAATTATATTCCTTATTTTAAATCTTCTACAAAATCTACCAACGTCACATCTGCGTCAGCAGCTTCCAGTATTATTGCCATTTCTTTACACAACAACAAATAAGAAAAAAATTAAATATTTACATGGCAAATCGATTCGGCTGTATCATGATGAAGTCACAGCGCAAAATTTGAAATACGGCTGTTTTCATGACAAATCCCAGAAGTCTTTCAAATGCTGATATTTTCAAAAAGTCGTTTCGTTATATAATTTAAGAAATAAGTTATTCTATTCTTCAAAACAAACCACGTATTCTTAGGTATAATTTAAATTGGTGATTCTCGAAATTCAAATGGAAATTGAGTCTGGGAGTAAATTGAGTAATATTTGTAAATTCAGATAAATAAGTCTTTATAATATAAGTTTC
>JAPMOR010083290.1:5139-37850 GCA_026543865.1 Argiope aurantia
AACTCCCTGAAAGTTATTTTCCTTTTTTTTCCTTTTCGAGTTATTAATTGTCATTCAATATTTATTCAAAACGAAATGCAATTGACAATCTTTTAATAAACGAAAAATATTTAAATAAAATATATTTTTTATTTATGGTGAGAAAAAATCTTATCTTTAAAAACAGTAAAAGCATGTTAGCTATAAAAATACATTATTATAAATATAATTTTAAATCTCAAAAATCATTGATGGGAAAATTTGAAAAAAAAAAGACTTTGAAAAGGAATTATTAGAACTAGTATTATAAGTAGTAAACCAAATAAATATTAGAAAGGCTGCTGGTAAATATATCAGAAAGCCTGCTCTGTTTAAAATAGCATATAAATAGAAGATAAGAACGGGCGTTCGATTTAAATAATACTGTAATCAAAATGGTTATTGGATGATGAAATATGAATATTATGTTAAAATATAAGGGCAAAAGTTATTTTTATTTTTAATTTTATGGAGAAATTTAATAATCTACATTGGGGATATTAAACCTTATTTCGAAAAGGACAAAAAAAAAAAAAAAACAGCGGCAAATAACATCCATTTCACACATCTTTACACTTTCATTTATGATATGCTATCAACGTAAGAAAAAAGTTTGTTTTACAACTTCGAAATGTTCCATCCTTGAAAGGGTCGTGTAATTCCGAAAACCACTGGAAAGCAATAAATCGTTTTCAAATTTCCTGAAACCAATCCACAAATATAAAAAAAGTAAGAAAAAATCGCTAAAAAGACATTTCCGAAAGCATAGAAATGATTTTTAAAAATATAGGTCAACCGATACACGAGCTATTTCATTTTAAAACTGGGAGAAATCTCTCAGTATTTTGTCACGGAGCTGGAGATCAGGAAAGGTTTATCGCACCCTTGATAATATAGTTTTTTGATAAAGAAAGCGATCACATAACTGCGAATGGGTTTCAAAAGTAAAGTATCATCAAGATATCTTTTACCGAATTGTCCTGAAATGGAAGAAAAACCCATTCATGAAATAAATTGGAATCAATTTATCCGCGGTAGATATTTTCTCCTGTCTCATTTGCATATACATTTTTACTTAAAATGGCCGACAATTTGAAGTAAAAATTGACTGCACATGATCAAAGAAAGGTTTATAAACATTTGAAGAACACTTACTTATATTTTTAAAAATAAACAGAGTAATATTTATTGCTTCCACAAATATTTAAAAATTGATCAAAATATTAAATAAAAAAATTATAATTTATACTAGATAATGCATTGTAAATCATTTGACTTACAAACACACTATAAGATTGTCAGGCATTTGTATAGTTTTCTTATTTAGTATTTAATGTAAAAAAATCCGAAATAATAAAAAAGTTGAATTGGCATCTTTTTGCAAACAAATGCTTTCGATAGAAATAGAAAAGAGAAGCAAAATTACCACATCCAATAATTATAATCTGATATAAACCTACTTAAAACTGTTGAAAAAGTATGTTTAAAATACTTAAAAATGAAAAATTAATTGCATTCTTAATTACAATGCAGAAAAAATATTTTTCTTTCAAATAAATTGAAAGAAAAATATTGCTATTGCAAAAATTGAATCATTGTCATATTTTTTTTTAACATTTTGGAAAAAAAATTTCTTTTGCAATTTTGTTATGTTGATTTTCTATTAATTCTATTCTATTCTACTATTTATATTTTATGCAACAAAACATTATATTTTTCATGTACTCATAGATTTCAGAAACTCAAGTGAAATAATTGATGAATATGAATTGATAGGTGATTGAAAAATGAGTTTTATTCAATTGCAAAAACGCAAATTTGAATTCCAACAAATCTCAGTCTAAACTTCGATAAAAATATATAAATAAATTGTTTCCAGATTACAAAGTTTTTAATTGATGACACTTATAGCTTATCTATTAAAGCTTATCTATTTTTCGCCTATATATGACACCTATAGCTTATCTATTTTTCGACATAATGAATGTAAAAGTATGCCATCCATAGATTGCAAAAATTTGTCCTAAATATATGCTTCTAGTTCAAATAAGAGTGCTATTTTTTCTCCAAAAATAGAATATTAAAGAAAGTAGATAGCTTATAAATGAAGTTTCCAATGATATGAAAGGCTTTAATATCATGGAAAATGTCCTATGAATAATATAGTACGAAATAATTAAAGAAACACTTCTCTTTTATAGTAATGAATAAATTCTGAATGTATAGTGATAGAAAAATGCGGTAATCAAAGAAATATCAATTTAAAAGCATTAATAGTACTGTGGTTCCACCAATAGCAAAAAATAATAATAAGAGGATGATATTATATAAAGAGTAGAAAAAGATATCTTAAATAACATAGAATATTGATTAAAGAAACCTCCTTATGTTATAATGAAAAAATTTTGTGATGGTAATTAAAGAAATATCACTCTTCGAGTTGTAAGCAAGAAAAAGTAAGTTCAAAAAATGCTTAAAACACACGTTCAGTAAAAATTAGAATGTAAAACAATCGGTAATCACTGATTCAATTTACTAATTTGATTAATATTCGAAATAAAAAAAGAATTTGCAAAACTTGTTTTAGTATTAGTTTTTTTTATATCGAACGAAACCAAGTTATTGAAAATGTAAGAGATACTTGAAATTTTATTGCGAGTAACACATTAAAAAAGTTTAAGATATATACATATCGAAAATTTACCACTTTTTATAATGTTTTTACATCCATTTCATTAGACATGCTCATTTTTGCAGCTTTTATTCAAGATTCGTGCAGTCAATTCGAAAACATATATGGAACAGTTTCAGACGGAATTCTAAAATTGCATGTTAGTTTTAGATTTAAAAAAAGGTTCTTTCGGGCTCGAAGATTGATTAATATTTAGAAAACATTTCTTTTATTGATATGTCGCATAAAAGTCTTTTGCTTGTTATTACATTTGTGTATTTGAAAGGCATTACATTTTAAAATGTTACATGTTAAGAGAAAAATCAGAATTTTTATATTTTAATATCTTGTATAAAATTCATAATTGTGGAATTTTTTTGAATCTATATTTAATGAAAAAAGATTTTATCAGAGAAAATATTTATAGTTTACTATCCAATTATTCAAGAACTAATTATTCTTTTTCAACCTTAGCATATCACTATTCATGTATTAATGTATACATGGATAATTCAGTGCGAAACAATTAATTTTGATGTTTGAAATATTACATTTTTCACTTCTTTCAATAACAACTCACATTTTAATATTAGAAGGCCGCGGTAGCCTGGTGGTAAGATCTCGACTTTGGAACCGTTGAGGTTCGAGACCCGATTCCACCGAAGAACCGTCGTGTAAGGGGGTCTGCTGCGCGTTAAAACCGTCCTGACCAAACGTCCTCCCGCTTGTGTGGTGTGGAGAGGGGGGTGATAGCTCAGGTGTCGTCCACGTCATCTGACCGCGGTTCAAAATTACGAGGCCCGTCCCGAAATAGCCCTAGTGTTGCTTCAAACGGGAAGTTAATATAACTAAACACATTTTAATATTAATTTAACGTTAAATAATATATTTTGCTGAGACAACAATGAAAGATATCTTTTATAATCTATATTAAAGATTAGAATAATAGCAAAGATTGAATACATTTCAATAATAATTAGCAAATTTTTGCAGAATCGAATATATTAATTTTGATCTATTTCTTTAAAAGTTACAGTCGAAGATCCTTGGTATTTTTAACTTTATTATTTTTTTTAACTTACTTATATTTTAACGGTATTTTTAAATTAAATTTATCGAGATTTTCCAAACCCAATAAAGGATGTGCAAAATACATCCAATATAATCGTTTAAATTGCAGAAATTTAATTTTTTAAAGTCATTATAACATTATTCAATGAATTTTATCAAAACAACTTTGGCAATAAATAGAGTATATTTTTTTCAATCGATAGTAATAACAAATTTAGAGCTTGAATTTATTTAAAAGGTTCTGGCAGCACTAATAACCGAATCATATTTCAACTAAAATATTCATTTTTAAGACGATGTTTTAGGGGCCTTATTTTGTTTTAAATCATTTTAGTCTAGCAACCGATTTTGGCTTAATTTAATCAGATGCTATTTGAATAATTAATTTATTGTTATAAACCAATTTTAGCTTATTAAATACTGCCAATTTTGCTTACTTCAGACTATCAAAAAGCAATTACTTTAATCATCAGGTAGAACTAAGCAAATAAAAGAAAGTGTGCGCATTGTGGCAATAATTCAGTTTTCCAATAGTAATGGTGCATGGTGATATGGAGGGATTATCATAAAGTTAGCAGTCGGCCACAAACAAATCCTATCGACACTGCTTCTTTCAGTGATGTCAGGGTGGTCCACTGTAAATAAAATGAAGTGATGTTGCATACTCAAACATTCAAATTCCCTGAAGTTTTGCGGTTTGTAAAAAGTTGACGGCATATTTAATCCATCAAGACTTATACACTTTATTGCTTGTATGGAGCAAAAGTTTAAAATAAAGTATGCCGTTCCAAGTTGAAAAACTAGCATTTGCGTCTTCTTTCAAGGACTTAAATACAAGCAATTAGCAAGAATATAACTGATGCAGCAATTATAGAATATAACTAATATAACAGCAAGAATATAACTGCAATTATAGAATATAACTAACACAATATCAAGAATATAACTAATGCAGCGTTGAGAAATATGTTAGAATAATCTATAAGATAAGAGTTACTGCTAATGTTAATTACTGTTTGTAATGTATTCATCAATGTAGAAGTAATTTTCTTTTAAGTTCATTTTTGGAAAAAGGCTTTTTAAAAATGTAGCAGTGTAGGTATTATATAATTAATTTAGAATATTTTAGCCATTTCTTTTATTAAATTATTGAATTGTTACAGTTTGCATCACATAACTTATGTTAGTTTGTAAACTTGGGTTCTGAATCGTTTTTTTGACTTAAACTTCTCACAGACAGGTTGACTTAAAAATTATCACGATAAAAAAATACAAAAAGTTTTTGAAACTTTTCCGAAATAAAAAAGTATTTAAATTTCATAGCGATTTCTGATTACAGTTGCAAAGAATTTTAAGCAAACAATACATCCCTATGTTTAATTTAAAGAAAATATTGCATATAAATAAAAAAATGATTAAAAGAAACTTTAAATTCCAGGAAGATTTTTTTTAATTCTATTTTTTCTTTAAATCTTTTTACTTAGTGTGTTGTGACCACAAGAAAAGAACATAAATTTATACAGATCCTTAAAATGCCAAAGAGAGAGAGAGAGAGAGAGAGATAAACATATATTTTATTCCTTTCCATAAAAAATAAATTAAAATTTTCAAATTACTTACAGATTTTGAAAAAAATAGGAATTACTTTTATAAATGCAATTATAGATTTAAAAAAAATCCAAATTGAAATGTTAATGACAATATGACTTGACATTATAGGGTTTTTTTGACATTTGTAATAAAGTTAGAGAAAAAAATACCTCCTTCGTTTGAAGAAAATAAACTTTATCTGTCAATAATTACAAATATAAGTGAAAAATTCTTGTGTAAACTGGATAAAAAAATGGGAAACTTTATGAAAAAATTGTTAACAGCCTTTCAATTTGATAATTAAAGAAAATTTCCTGTCACATGACTCAATAGCATATTATGAAAAAAATAAATTTTTTCCTTTTTGTAAATACACACCAAATGACTGTTTGTATTTGATTATTTGTATTTATTATTACCATGTCTTTATTTACAAATTATAAATAACCACCACATTCCCATTTAATCCTTTTATATAATTTTCAGGTAATTAATTTAATAAGTGCTCTAATTGAATTGATTAATTAATTAATTGTTCCTATCTTAATTGTAAAGATATATTTGTATTAATAAAAATAGAAAGATTCTTTTTTTATGCTGCTTTTAAATTAAAAACAAACATTCACCGCTCGTAGTTTAAAGGTAATTAAATCTTTTTCCTCGAATGAAAATTCAAAAGAATTATTTTTTCGAAGACTTTCTAAAAAAAGCATCGCATTAATATGGTAAAACCACAAGGAAAGATTCTGAGATTAAATGCTTTTGTATAGAATTAATTTAAAGAAAATAATTCTGGATTTATTATTATTTTTTCTATATATTTTTGTAAGGAAATAAACTATACATTTAGGAAAAATTAAATTACGTTTTTAATTAAATTACGAAGCGCAGAACGAGAATTTCCCCCTACATATTCAAGAAAATCAAAATCAAGATTTCAGTGACAAAGACTTTGAAATAGGACATCAGCGTTTCCCTAAAGCTGCTTCAAATTTTGTTTTAAAAAACTTAGATATCCCATCGGGGAAATAAAGTTTTAATTAGAAGATAAGAAATGAAGTGAAAAGTTTGCTTGAAATAAAAAGCATTGGTACTTTCCATTAGAAAGAAAAAAATAACTACATTAATGTTAAATGCTGTTCGTCACAACTTTAAAAAATATCCTTGAGAAATAATTAAAACAATTTTACTTTCTTTAGATTCGGGCTTTGAACTTTTTAAATGATTATCACACGTTTTTATGAATAAGAATAAAATCTCAAGATTAAAACGATGTGCTGATATGATTTTATATTTAAAAACTAAGATTTGTTAACACTTGCGATACAAATTTTGATTGACTTTAGTCATCGCTAATTAATATTCAATTTTATATTCAGGAAGAAGTGCATTAAATTATGGAAGAGCATTTAACTGACGTCATAGTCACATGATTAAACGAAAAAGTATTTTTCAATGGGCAGCATATTAAAATACACACGCACACACATGCGCATAAACATTATCATCATTTTTGGTACAAAAATGGCATTCCATAGTGCATAAATAGTTTTTTTTTTTATTCTGGCAAACAAATTATATGTTTTTTTATACTAGGTCGTACAAATCAATGTGATCAATAGTGACCTCATAATTTGTTACATAAAATAATTTACTATATAAAATCATACATAAATTGCTACATATCCTTATAATTTATTACATACTTAATATAGTGAATAACTCCTGATGACGAGCGCCATCTGCTGGCCAACAGGTGTTGATGCTTGTTAGACGGAGTGCAGACGAGACGAGATGGGTCCGAACGAAAGTCAGGACGTGTGAGACGAGACGGGTCTCTGAACGAAAGACGCGACGTAACATGTGAATTAATCCTGCGACGTTTTCGACGAAATCTATTTAATGTTCATTTCTTTTGTAAATGTAATTGTTCGTCCTAAATGTAATTAAATGTGCGTGATTCTAAATAGTAGTGATTCCTGAGTCCTACATAAATAATTACTAAATGCTATCACAAGTCAAATATGGTTGGTAGAAAAACTACACAGTTACATTTCCCAAAGGCATATCTTGATTTCGTCTTACATTTAACAATTGATGCGAATTCCAAGGAATTATGAGTTTTTAAAATCTTAATCAATCAATATAATAAGATAAACAAATAGCTGTGATTCAAATCTCTTCCATTAATGATGATATTCATATTAGCTATTGATCTAATCTTATAATGAAAGAAAATAATAGAAAAATAGATTATAAATTTTAATGTGATACATTTCAAGCATGAACCTTTTAAATAATGATTTTACTTGTGAACTTGTGATAATTTAATCTTTTTCAATCTTTTGTAGATTGAAAATCGTTTATAAAAATATTTTTAAAGATATTTTTTTTTTGCTGTTTTTCCTAAAGGCGTGATTATAATTTTTTTTTAATTTTGATGGATGTATGAATGTAAAAAAGAAGTATTATATCATATAATTATATATTTCCTAAATGATAAACGAAAAAATAAAAAATTAGACAGACAAAAATATATGACAAATTTGTGCATGAATCTCAAAATAATTTTTAACTAATGAATAAAATAATATAAGAATAAATTTTAAAAAAATGAGTAAATCAGAAAATAGGAACGTGAAGCAGAAAATTTTCCTTTAGTATTTTTCGCAAATTGTTCTTTGAAATTAAAAAAAAAAATTGAAGTAAACGAAAATTTTAATTTTTTTACTAATACACCAAATTATTAATTAATTAATTATTAATTTTTTAAAACAAGATTTCGAAAAAATTGGAGATTTAATCCGGAAAAGAAATAGAAAGCGCTGTTAGATAAAAATAAATTTTCTTAACATGCCAAGATATTTTTTATTTGCATTTTTATTTGTTTTAAAAATTTATTTAAATATTTTGCTTTGGAATATTTGAACTTCAACTAGGTTTTCTTTGCTAGAACTTGGATCTGAATTAAATTATTGCTTAGGAATTTTTTTCCCGTAATATTTAAGAAGAAATATTGTGACATTTAAAATTATCGTCTGATCTATTTAAGGTATTCAATAAGATCATGGATGTACAGTCAGTTTTTGCAAGTACGCATTTCTAGATAAAAAAATATTTTAAAGGACTTTAATTATATTTTATGCTGTTACAGTTAATAATAAAATGTTACGTTTTGCAGTGTCCCTTCAGATTCTATTAGGCATATTTATTAAAATATTTTTGGCTAATTGATATTTTAAAGTTCTATTCCTCTGCTTTCAAAAGTTATGAAGCTTTTAATTTCTTTATTTTATGCTAATCAACAATTTGAAGAAACGTTATCATTTGATGAAATAATAAACTAGGTCAGCCATCTGAGATATAAAATAATTATTTACAAGTTTCATTATTTATTTAAGATAAATTAGAGTGAGCGCAGTAATTTGTTCATTTTAATAAGTGAACTCTTTAATTAAATTCAATTAAAATTTTGCAGAGAGTTCATTATACTTACATAATTTAGAGAGATTCGTGATTCCACAGAATATTTCTGACTACGAAAAGAGAGCACCACAAGGCGATTTCTTCCGCATTATGGTGGTCTTTTTTTAGATTGAAAGAAATATTTAAATTCTTTTGAATGTAATTATTTACTTCAATTAAAATTCAAATCAGTAAATAAAGAATCAGATCATTATTACTTACTTGTACGTCAAAATGTGTTATAATATTGAATTGGCTTTATTGATGATAAAAGTTTAGAAGAAAAATTGATTCCTTGAAAAATTTATTGGATTTTGACATATAAAATAATAGGAATATTCAGAGTACAGTTCTTTTCTGTAACATTTAGAACTATTTCTTTTCTAAGCCAACAATTTTTGTGAATGATGATCAATTTATTCTTTTGAGAAAAGTTCATTGAAAATTAAATGAACTTTCTCCTGGTTTCTTTTTAATCTGTTATTTGTTTCGAAAAGCGATACATTTTTAGTTTAAAGATGGTCAAAAGTTTTAAAATGAAATGCTAGCTCAGATTTTTTGGACGTGATGTGGTTTGACACATTTGGTAATTTTTAAAATATTAGTCTTTCATCACATGAATGAATATGATTAGATACACAAAATAATTTTTAATATTATGTATCACTATTATATATATTTATAAATATATAAATATATATATATATATATATATATATAAATTTAATTATTTCTCAGTAATGAGTAAAAATCAGTTTGCGTATAACACTTGTGAGTGATATTCAAATTTGATTGAGAAACAGTACAATTCCAAATTTTCAGACTGGAATTGGCAATCTGTGTATGAAGAATCTAATTGAATTAATTAATAGTATCTAGTTAAGTGAAATTACAATCTACAATAAAATATTTTTTGAAGTATAAAAAAAGCATCAATATTTATTTTTCTAAATAGAATATGTAAGCATATAATATTTTTCAAATTATTCAAAATAATTTAAAGTACAATTATTGATAGAAACTCTTACCTTTTTAACTTCTAAAATCTGTCTCTTATCTTCATTTTACATAATTTTTTAAAGGAGAAATAATAATTCTAGATTAACGATAATATTTTAAAAGAAAACGATATTTACAATTATAATTAAAAGAAATTTTTATTGTGTCATATTTTAAGCAATACACCTTTTAAATTTTAAATAGGTCCGAGACGTGTATTAAGGTTTATCGGCCTTTAGACTTTTATTTATTATAAAAATCAATAGTATTTTTATGAATAAGCTTTAAAGGAAAAAGAAAGGATGAAATTAAGTTTTCGTTAGAAATTTTATTCTTAAGTTTGAACACATTTTAAAAATGATTTATATTTATTTTAAAGAAAGAAAATACTCATTTTTAAAAACACATTCATATACTTTTTTTCCACATATCACTCTTTTTTGTGTTTAATCTATTACATAATTTTGTCTTTATTTTCATTTTATGAGTTTCATTAATATTTATTTAGTTTTCAAAAAGAAGATTTTTTTCTTTCTGCAGCTTATATTTAGTCAATGACACAGACTAAATATAATATTAATATTCGTTTAATTTTCAAAATGAATGATTTGTTCTGTAGCTTATATTTAGGCAAAGGTGCAAACTCATTTGGTTTCGTGCTCATATTATACAATAAATTGTTCGATTATTTGCGAAATAATTTGAAATACTTGAAATAGTATTGTAGTTTGAAATGGTTCTATTATTCATTCTAAAATATTTCCCAATTTATACCTTAATAATAGATAAAGACTAAATGAAAGATTTAACTCCTTTATTCATTTAAACACTGAATAATAGCATGTAGATGGAATTTCTTATGATGTTAAAATATCTTTTTTCTTTCCTTTGTATTATATTTGAAATTATCTCATAAATACCAATATTTTGTACAATGAATGAATGAAGTTTATTTCTTCTGTATTATTCAGTAATAATATTCTCCAAATATTTCTAACTATATAAATAAATATTCTATAAAAAACACAGACCTTCAGAGTTAACTGGGTTATTCAACAAACTTTAAGTATTTATCTATTAAATTCGAAAAAAATTAGATTTTTTGGAGTCAGTATGATAAGCAGGTGAAAAAAAAATATAAGAATGAAAAAGAAACGCATATTTTTCTACTGAAATCAATAAAAGATATGTTAAAATCAAAACGTTTATTCAGACTATGTATAAAGAAAGCATTTAAAAATTATTAGGAATATAAACCAAAATATTTAACTTAAATTATTTGTTTCAAAATTTTAAACATATTTTTATATATTTTTTAAATTTATTTCTGAATATATGAATTTTAATTATTTAAACAGCTTATAATAACTATATTCGAAATGTAAAAATATTGATTTAATAAAAATATTTAGATGAGTATTCATAAATATATAATTAAATATTTTTTTTAAATCCTAAATTAATTTTTCTTATTATTATGTCTGCATATCTTTCATTAATTTAGACAACTAGTGATGTGAAAAATTATTGCTTACACCCGCAGATGGTTTTTGTTATAGTAGAATATTTTGAATTCTATAGTTCTGACATGATTTAAAGGAAAAATAAGGGAAATATAATCTTTTTTGTAGAACTTATAACATTAATTATTAATTTATAAAATAGCTTATAATAGATATATTTAAAGAGTAAAAAATAGTGATTAAATTCGATATAGTAGCTGAGTATTTACAAATAAATAATTAGATAAATGTTTTTTAAAATCTTAAATTAATTTTTCTTATTATTGTCTCTGCATAACTTTCATTAATTTAGACAATTAGTGATGTTAATATTTATTGTTTAAATTCGTAAATGACTTGTTGTTATAGAATATTTTAAATTCTATAATTTTAACATGATTTAAAGGAAGGACAAATTTAATATTTCTTATTGATATTATGAAACAAATTAACTAGCCGTAACATAAATCGATAAATATGAAAATTAATTGCACATTTTCAGATTGCATATGGTAACATCAGATTGCATATGGTTTTTCTTTTAAATCCATTTAAGCACAAATGGGCTTTAAATTGAGATTTATATCTTTATAGGTCTAAAACTCCATTAAAACTAAGTAACAAGCTGGGAGTTAAAATTTTCAATTGAATCAACTTTGTAACACTTCTAAGCAAAGGTTCCTGATACAAAATCGATTACCCAAAGAAAGTTGCAGTTTAAGACATCGGGGAGTGTTGAGTTGTCATAACGAAAAGATAAATGGCCCTACTTGAAATTCAGGACAGATCCGGGGAGCGAAATTATTACACTAAGAATTACCGATCCGGAAATTTCTAAATCAATATTTGAAGAAGAAACGTAATAAGAAAAAGGCGAGAAACTTTACTTTCCCCAAATATTGACCGTTTTATTTCAGGAAACACATTCATTCTCATGTGTCGTGAAGTTATTTTTTTCTTCTCAGCATTCCTCTGAATTATGCGATTTTTTTATTTTTATTTTTTACAATTTTTTCGAAATTTACAGAGATTTTAATGTAAATTAAAAGAAATAAAATAAATGCATGTAAAATTTATTTGAAAAGACAAAACTTATCATTTTATTAGAATTGCATTCTTAATTTTGATATAAAAATATATTTAACAATTTCTAAATAATGTAGAATGACATAGCTTTTGAATAAACAAAACTCTAACAAAAAAATTATACATGAATTTTTTGGCGTGAACTTCAAATTGAATTTTCATGAAGCGAATATTTTCGCCAATGAATCTATTAAATTTATTTTCTGCAAATTAGGATAATAAAGCTGTTGGAAAGATATAGATATTTATCCTATCGCATATTTTTATCAGTGCATATTCTTGAAAATAATACATTTTCTTCTCTCTGCATTTTTTTAGTTTTTTTTATTTATTGTTGTAAAATTAATAATGATTAGTTTTTGTTGAAGTATTAGTCGAAATATCTACTAATTTTTTAATTCTAGAAAATTTTGTCAAGTCAGAATTTGTAATAAATATATACTATTGTACAAATCTAATAAATAAATAGTAGAACATTTTGTGCTTATGATTAGACACAGCAAAAAAACATGTAAATCGGAATCCTAATTTTTTTTCATTTAAATTATTTTAAAAACCGAAATATGAAACGTTTACTCAAAAGCTAGATATCATTCATCTTTAAAATTGTTCTATCTTTGCAAAAAACAATCATAAACAGTAACCCATTCTCTAATTTTCTGAAACGAATCCATAAATCGATGAAAAGAAAAGAAAATGGCGGAAAAAGCATTTCATTATGACTGAAAGTTAGCTTTAAAAATATAAGCAAACCGCTTCATTAGCTTCTTCATCTCAAAAATGTGACATTCCTTCTTTATTTTCACAATGACTGAAATCATGAATGGTTTATTTCTTTCTTAATTGTCCGAGAATCTAATAATGAAATTGATGCCATATGTTGAAAATTTTTTGAAGTAATATTCAGTAAAGAAATCTTTCACTTCCATTTCTTCAAATGGACAAAAATAACTTTCCTGAAATCAAATGCAATCAATTTACTCACAGAAAATTTTTCTTACTTACAGTTTTATACTTGCATACATATTTTTGCTTCGAATGACTGATGAAGAATGTTCTGTAGTAAAACTTATTCAATATGCATTATTACAGATAAATTTAAATAAATATCAAAAAAATTGGCTTTATCCCTGAAAAAATGAAAATGGAAGTACACAGAGAGAAATTCCAAGAATAATCTAAAACAACGAATTATGTACAGATAGGAAATAAAAATTAATATAATCGGAAAAGAATTATTTAGAACTTTGTGTGTCATTTATTTGTCAATAATGATTTTCGTTCAGCTATGTAAAAAAGTAATTTCCAAAGATAATTTTGTAGCAGAAATTCAGATTAATTGATTTCAATTATTCTTTCAGTTTTTGAAAACAAAGACTGTATAGTGCTTTAATTCTGTTTTCTTTTTTACATGAATAGTAGGTATAATGAACGAAAATTGTTCTTATTATTTGGTTTATTCCTTTTAACCAATTGCAGTAATTCAGAATATTGATAAGTTTTATTCACCATAACTTTAAAGATAACAAATGAATATAAAAGTTTAAAAAAAGAATTATCAGTAATTAAAAAACAACTTCCTGAGTTTAAAGACATTATTTTAGAAACTCACTGAAACTTTACTTCCATTTAAAAAATAATGTAATTTTTTCAGACGTTTGAGTGTTAAATTCCTTTTTGACACGTGTTACTCATAAGAAAATAAGTTTTTACTTTGATTCTTCAATTTTCTTTATACTGCAAATATATGATAAATATAACTTTACTTCCATTTAAAAAATTGCAATTTTTACAGATGTTTGAGTGTTAAATTCCTTTTTGACATGTGTTTATCATAAAAAAATAAGTTTGTACTTTGATTCTTCAATTTTTCTACTGCAAATATACGATGAATTTAACTTTACTTCCATTTAAAAAAATTGCAATTTTTCCAGACGTTTAAGCGTTAAATTCCTTTTTGACATGTGTTAGTTATAAGAAAATAAGTTTGTACTTTGATTTTTGAAGTTTCTTTTTACAGCAAATATACGATAAATATAACTTTACTTCCATTTCAAAAATATTTTAATTTTTCCAAACATTTGAGCGTTAAATTCCTTTTTGACATGTGTTAGTTATAAGTAAAAAACTTGTACTTTGATTCTTCAATTTCTTTACTGCAAATATGCGATAAGTGTAAAAAAATAATATTTTTCTCTTACAGCAATTTAAAATTTCCCAGTCTTGTATAAACAGAAAGAAGCATGGGAAATAGTGTTGTTTATTTTACAGAATAAAAGAAAGACATTAGGTATTGTTTGTTTTACAGTACAAATATTCTGCGGATTAGAGAAAAATAACTAAAATTATAACAATTTTGATCATTTTCAAACAAAATTATCTTCAAAATATTTTGTTAAAGCACATTTGAGAATATCTGTCAGAAAAATCTCTATAGTGAATGACAAAATTGTTAGTTTGAAAAATATCTGCAACCCGACTGAATAAAAATAAATAAATTAAACACCGATTTTCCTTATATTGAACTAAAAAAGAAGTTTTAAATCTGTACCATAAATATAAAAATATATATGAAACATTCAACAAATATAAAAAGATATATGTTTGGAAAAACTCATCGATTTAATTTTATAAAATCCATTGCACATGCGCGCAGCTTTTCAATTTTAACTCCAAATTTTAACCATCCATTCCATAACAGATATGGTGCATAGCAGACATCCATATTATAAGTTTCAGATAAATTTCCAGAATTGCATATTGAAGCGAGACACTCCAGACTATCGGGTATTTGTAGTCTGGGCATGAATAGGGTGGTTCAATTTTCAATGTCTATATACAGTGGCAGATTGAGTTGATTTCTTTCTTATATGACGTGTAAACACGTTATTTTACTTTATATTATATTTTTGAGGCCCAGAATCTTTGAATTTCCGAGAAAATAACACGTTAAACAAAATATAAAAAATTTGATATATTCCTCTCAAAATTTTGTTTATAAAAGTCGTTTTTTGGCATGCATATTAGATGAATGCATCATTCCATACATAATAGAGAATTTAAATCCTTTTAAGTCAGAACGCCCTAGAATTTGATTCTGGAGACATTAATTAATTCAGCTATGCTAAAATAGTTTATTGATATCAAATAAACTCAGCAATAACGAATTAAAATATTCTGTGTGATTTAAATTGTATTAGTTAATTTCAGAATTCATTTATTGTAGCTTCGCAAGTATATCATTATAATTGAAATTTTAATTTATCTTAAACGTATTTGAGGAATATGATTTATAATTCCTTAATATGTTCCTTTCAGATCGAAACGATTTTAAAACTATTTTTATATTATGAGATATATTTATAATTTATGAGGTATTATTAGTTTTTCATTCCGAAATTCAATCAAATTTGCACCAACATTTGGAAACTTAACTTTTTTGTCCTAATAATATATAATTTCATAGCATTTCTTTTTAAAATTATTGTGTGATCCCGAAAATAAATGGCTTAAAATCATCAAGATAGAACAATTTAATGGTGTTAGTGATTATGATGTTAGTTTATTATCTCTGTATATATTTAAATTTCATAATACCTCTTTCAAGTACTGCATAAAAATCACTTAAATGAATGAAACCTTTGAATTTAAAATTACTATTACTAATTTTATAATTATAATAATTCTAGTATCAATTTGATGATAAATTTGGAATACTGCCAACCAAAACTTGGATTCCCTCGTTTTCAAGGGCTTCTCTAAACTATTTATCATACTATGTGAAAGATATATATCAAAGCTATTATTATAAACAATGTATAACTTTAAGCTGTTATACAATATATTGCTTTTAAACCGAACTATTAGAAATATTGATAAATATTATTTTTCCAGTATAAATACATTATTGCTATGAATTTCTACAAAATTAAACATTAAATGCTAGCCTGTTTTTTAAATTATTTTCAAACCATTATTAAACATTATAATGTGGTAGAAGTATAAAGCAGTTATTGGATTGTAATACTCCTAAATTCCTTTGTTTTTGATCATTCGTCGTCACTACTCACGAAATTATTTCCCTTGGTTGATGAAACCTTTTAATAAATGCTTCATTAAGCCTTTTTATATTGACGATCCAGCGTTGTCTTTAGGCATTGAAAGTTTAAGAAAGCAACTTTTATTTTCTAAAGACTGGTCGAAACCATTCATTGAACCAGGGCAACAAATTCTTGCCCTGGCTATGATTCAAGAATTTTCTTTACCGAAAAGGAAATAAATACACATTTTGGTTGACAGAAAAGAATTTCGTAATGAACTTTCTTTTTTGCTGTTACAGTAAATTCACATGAAACCATCTTAGAAACAATATAATGCTTCACTTTCAAAAGTAAATAACAATTATTCATTTTTGATGTTTTTATGTCAAATATAAACTTGGAATAACGGGATCTGTTTTTAATTCTGGTTTCATATTAATATTGAAAAATAAAAGGTAAGGTTTCTTAGCATTTATTTAGATTTCAGGCTGTTTTTCTCATATTTCTATAATTTTAAAAATGAATATTGTCAAATCTATACAAGGTAATTTTAAACAAATTTCCATTTTTGCATTATGGAATAACATCACTAACATAAATGATGACAATTGCAAAATCTAATTACGACGCTTTCTTTCAAGTAAACAGAGATAAAAAGAAAGAACTCGAATGATAGAAATCCATATATATATAGGTTATTATGGCTTCTTGTTTAGATTAGTAACAGAGTAAAGAAAAATTTAGCGTTTAATTTTATAAATACTCCTATTCTTTAAAGAATTCTGATAATAATACGACACAAAATTACTTTTATGGTATGGACAATGTATATCGAATTTATCTTCTAACTCATTATGGCTCCACGTTTGTTTATGACAATACATACCAATAGACAAAGAATATACATGCATTCAAAAAATATTTAAGTAAGCTAAAGAATGTCTGAAACTTCGAAAATATTCAAACTAAATTTTTTAACAATTAGAGTGCATTATTTATATTGCCGCATAAAGCAAAACAAGTAGCATTCGACGTGGCTCAGTAGGTGAAGCATCTAGTTTAAGAATGGTTGGTGTGTGATTCGAATCCCAGCTGTTCTGTTTTATCCAAAGACTAAAATTCTTTTATTATCATGTGAGAACATGATGATATTTTGATTAAGGTGTTCTGAAGCTCGAAATCGCGTAAGCAATGAATATTGAAGCTCGAACTCGTGTAGACAATGAAAAAAGCATAAATAGAAATTTTCATTATCATCTTTTAATCGCATATATTTTTTACTTGCTTTTACCAGTATTGCATTATTATTATGTATGCTTCTTTGAAATAAGGTGCGTTTTTAAATGGTTAACCTGCTTTTACCAGTATTGCTTTATTATTAAGTGTGATTCTTTGACAGCAGATGCGTTTCTGAAAGGTTGGCGTAGAACTATGGCATCATAGCTATTATTTCATCTCAAAATCGGTCGAGTTCCAAAACTTTATTTGCCAGCTAGAAAAATTGAAAATGAAAGTTTAAAAAAATTATCATGATATATATATATTATATAAATCTATATATAGGGATAGAGAAGTCTCTCTCGTGATTGTTTAAAACCGGTTTAAACTGGTTAATGACTTAAATTAATTAATACAAATAATGACTTATAAAATAATAATTTTCTCACAAGATAGCTTGAAATTTGCACGCGTAGATTTCATTTTAATTTTTTTTAAAATTGTTTATCTATGTTCTCGAAAGTTTTAGATCTTTCTTTAATTGGATTGTTCTCGAATATTCTATATGTATGTAAAAGCTGAGTCCCATCAATGATGAGTAAGTTGGCAGTCTCTAGCTGTTGCGAGTTGCTTCGTTCTAATAAATCTATTTGTTTATTTAAACTAACGGTGCAGTTCTTTACATATCCGTAATAAGATTTTCTTTATACTTAAAAAAGTAAAGAGAAAGGCATCGAAAATATATATTTGGCTTAGAATCATTTTTTATCGAATAATATAAAATCCATGGCATAGTTTTATTATTTTATACTCAAATTTTTGAAACTCTGTAGAAATAAAGACTTAAAAAGTTATCTATTAAAATTAAAATTAATTAAAATCTGTTAATATTAAAGAAAAATATCTACCTTAAAGGTTTTTCTTCTTCTATATAGAATCATTTTAAAATTATATGAATTAAGCTAAAAGGCGATACCGTACAAGAAATCTTTGCAACAGAACAGGAGTTCCCAGATTGTGAGACGTCATATATTGCTGAATTATGATTCAGTTTTTGGTGAGTCCTAACAAAATCTTAGAAGTGTTAGAATTTTTTTTTTTTACAGTTGTCAAAAATGTGGCATGGACTAAAATCTTCTACAAACCATATGGTAACCAACAATGCAATGCGGAAACTAAAGATTCGTTGTGGTTTAGAACAACTTCCGTCTGAACAGAATTTTTTCTTTTTTTGCCATGAATTTTCAGTTTCTTTTGCAATCCCTTAATTTCGAAATATAAATATTTATTATATTTCATAATAAATAGTGTTTTGTTTTGAAAAATTTGTTTTGACTATAAAATATCTTTCAAAAATAAAATGTATTGTTGAACTAAAAAAAAAAATTAGCAAGAAGAAATGGGTCGCTACAGATTCGATTTCTAAAAATATACGTCACATTGTTTAAAAGTGTGAAAATCTCTATAACAAAACATCAGGTCGCAAAAGCTAAAAGAGAATTAAATCGAAAGAAACGGATTCGTTAAATAAAATGCGAAGAAACGTTTTAATAAAATGCTGGTATGCAATAGAGCAAAATCTTAGCTACATAAATATTAGCATTATAAATTGTAAACAGTAGGACAAATGCAAAGATAAGTAAAGTGAAATATAAACATAGAATATCTGGAATGTTGAAAGTAACGCTTCAAAGGATTTATCGCCCAACGCTATGCACATTTCGCACGTTGTTATTAAACATTTGTGTTGTTGTGCTTTTGTAAAATTTCATTTTAAAAGAAAGAAAAGGATACATATCCTTTTGCGTGTCCTTTTCTTTTATTCAAAGTATGTGAATACGTTAGAAATGGATTTCTAGAAAAATGTTATAAAATATTTATTTTTCTTTTTGCATAAAAGTCATTTAAAAAATCCTATTAAACAAATAAATATGGATGTTAAAAGTTAGAAATATTTTTAAAGTTATAAATTTTTTTTTGGCTTAAAACAAATATAAAACAAAAAAAAATTTTTTTTGAGAGCTAAAGCATTTTTGTAAAAATCTGCTGAAAAAACACATATTGCTACGTGTTTGAACCAAGGAATAAGCTGTATTTCTGTTCTATTTTTAAATTCAAATGTTCAGATTTATACATTCAACTTCAATTTAAGTAATAGGATTTTTTTTGCATCATGAAACAATTAGACAAATGTAAAATGTTTTTTAAGGGGCAGATAACAATTCTGTTGTTCAGAAACTTCAGAATGTGTTGAGAAAGTAGTATATAAAATTCGAACAAAAAGCATGCATTAAAATATAGTTTTTAAAATTTCTTGTGTATTTAATTAACGGTGAAAGAGCCAAAACTCGCCACATATAGCACCAAAACCAAATTGGTATTGCAACCCTATGAGAGTGCTTGCCCATAACGCTAGCATAAAAAAATTTGTTTGGTTGTTTCCGCCAACGAATCGCCATTCCTTCACAGTTAATCAATAGGTACCGTTGTTTGCAAGAAGATTTAATAATGTTTAAGGATTGAGAAATTAAAATTTAAAAACATAAATAGCTTTAAAACGTGTATCCTGCTAACACAAAAAGGAAAGTAACTTCGCAATAAACATAGAAATAAAATTCAAACAGCTTTATAAAAAAATTATCGAGAAACAAGAATAAAAACCAGCCAATAAAGGTCTCATCCCCCTCTCCCCGTATGAAATTGTGGACCTTGGGTATGTGCGAAAATGATTTGTATGCCATTAACGAACAATAGTTGCGAAATATAGACCTTTGGAGTGAATCTAATATTTTTATTGAATCTATAGTGCGAATATTATTTTGAGTTTCTTTGCAGACGGAGTGAAATCAAAATTTGAGACGTAATTACAGTTATAGTCACAAGATAACATAACGAATTTCATTGATTTATACCATACCGTTTTAGAGTTATTGCATTTACGGAAGTATAGAACAACAGATGGTGAACTCTTTGACAAATTTGGCACAAATTTGAGAATTATCGATATTTCAGAGATTAAAACTGTGCACCCAATTTTATCCACTTAGCTCTTTGCGTTCTGAATTTATCTAGTTATAATCGGATAGCCACATAACCAGACAAAATTTGATAGATATCTGAAAATTTGGTCTAAAGCTCATGCATCAAATTTCTTCCATCAATGACAAGGCTTTTTTGGGCTATCGTGTTTCAGAGATAGGCAGATTCAGTATCAAAAAGGTGTTTTTCGAATTGAAGACCAGAAATACTGAGATTCGTTAAAATCTCAAATGATTGGTTTTTTTTTTTTTTTTTTTTTTTTTTGAGGAAAAGAATACTTTCTCCATACTTCGTATACGAAAAAGTAAAAATAATGGAGATTTTTTGTAAAAATCGGCTTTTCAAAGGTTAAAATAATCAAGATTTTCGGTAAAAATTGACTTTTCAAAAGTGAAAATACTTTAGATTTTCGGCAAAAATCGACTTTTCAAAAGTAAGATTAATCTAGATTTCCAGTAAAAATCGATCTTTCTAAAGTAAAAAGAAACAAGATCTTTGGTAAAGACTTTTCAAAAGTAAAAATTATCGAGATTTTTGGTAAAAGTAGATTTTTTAGTATAGTCATTTCATTAAATTCACTAATACAAAGCTTATGATAAAGCGACACCATATTTCTTTTAGTAATTACCTGCGTCTGTGAACCTGATTTGCGCTGTAAGTTTATATAAGAACTTTTAAATACCCTTGCTTATGTTTTAAATGAGAAATGACAATCAGAGTTTTACTAGAAAAATTTTAATCATAGAAAAATATATAAAAATTATATAAGAATTTACGGACATAAACTGAAGAATGCGAAAAATAACAGAAAAATTTGGAGTAAAAAATTGTCAGCTAATTTTTTTTAGGAAAATAAATGCTTCTATTTAAATTTTTAGAAAAAAAAAACGGTGTGAGTGGATTTTATTTCTTTAATAACATTCCATTTTTTTGTATGTGTGGGCTTTACTACTTCCTAAAATACGAATTTTTCTGGCGAAGCAGGCTTAAAATTTTATTTTAAAATAATGTAGATAATTAAACACTGTGCTTTTTCTCTCTCATGTAGAAGTAGATTTTTTTAGAAGAACTAGATTTTTTTGTGCATTAGATTATGCAGTTTTATGCCGGTTAAAACATATTAACTTATAGAAAAACTTGATAAAGAATTTTTATTTGATGCATTTAAGATTTGTTTATGAGCCTCTCAAAATTTCGAAATTTTTATTAAGTAGTTTCTAATTTTTTCATGTCCCGAAAAACAAATATTTAAAAAATTTCGCATCATCTCCTGAGATTTATTTTTTATATTCAGTTAAATAACTTTTAATACCGATTTAAGAAACGAATTAAAAATATATTCAAAGTATTCAAAGAGGAATAAAAAAATTTTGTAACCATGAATTTTAATCATTTCAGGTGTCATAAGGTGTAGATTTGACACTTTCAAACTCCATTTAACTGATTAATTATCAAAATTTTATCATAATTCACAAAATATCTCGATACTTTTATTTTTACTGTTCCCTCTGATGAATCGATTGAAAAAAATGCAAACATCGCTGACTTCGCGATTGGAAACTCTGCATTTGCCATCTTTTCGTAATATCAGAAAGTCGCCAACGAAATCCAAAAATGCAACAATTTTTGTATGCAGCTTTGCAACAAGTTTTTGTATGTAATGGAGCCTGGCGATCTTGGTGTAATCTGAAATCTTTAACTTTATGTTCTTGGCAAAATCTGCTTATCACAAAGCTCAAATGCCATAAAAATAAATAAAATGCAACATTTTGAAAATGGAATAATTTAGATTGCAGATAACAAAGCAGTATCATCTTAGAGATAAATTTATTTAATTCAAAATTATTTATACAACTATAAATTAAATTATAAATTTAATCAATGATTCTTTTTCTAAGGTTAATTTCGGTTAAAATAATTAGAACGTTTTTTTTGTATTCAAAGGGCTTATTTTAGCAAAAATCAAATATAATCTCCTTTTATGATAGAATTTTGTTTTATGCTCTGTATATTCGTAACAATAAAGAATTTGGGGGTGGGGTTAGAAACGTTATTTTATTGTAAACCTGGACAACTAAATACGTTCTATCGAAAACGTTAGGAGTATTTCGAAGAGTTCGGTTCTATTTAAGAGATTCTAAGACCTTTTCTCTTTTTCGAAGTGAGCATCTTTTGTAACGGCTTATTGATTTTCTCTTCGGGGGAAAAGTTGGAAGAAAATTAAGTTCGAGGTCGAATGGGTTTTTTCCATGTTATCACTCACCTCGAAAAACGATTTATTTTCAATTTAAGATCTTCAGATTAAATGTTCTCAGTCAGATCTTTTTTTAGATTAGATTTCCACTCTTGAACTTCTGTTTAACTCGACTTATATCATCTTTTAATAAATAGAATATTATAATTGATTTTTTATTGTTTCTGAAATGTGACACATAGTGCCGCAAATATAGAACAAAAATAGAATTTGATTAATCTATTAATTAATAACTAAAGTCACATTTATTAAAATAACGTTAAGTTTGTCATAATTCTGTTTTAAATCTGTCATTAAGTTTCAAAATTTCATAATCCTAGTTGATTGAATAAAAAATACATTGAGAAATTCCATTTTTTAAAGCTGCTGCATATATGATGCAGAAAAATGTTTAAAATGTAACCATAATAAAAAAAGTGATACTGACAATCATTCTTATAATATCAATTTAATCTAATTGAATGGCCTTGGTGACTCTTTACTCAAAACAAATTGCTCAACTAATTAATAAAGGAAACATAAAAGAAATCAGCCAAAATGCGTTTAGTCATAAAAATCCCTCATTTGCTAATATCTTATTCTTTCACCCTGAAAAAAAAATTTTGGTGGAGAACAAAATGTTCTCGTACAAATTATGTAAATATAATTTATGATTTCTAACTTTTTATGGCAGATAATACCCAAATCAGATTTATGAAAACCTTGTGATATAAGAGTAAAAAAAAAATGAGAAGTCATGACAAAAATCTTAGCTAATTGAATTGGGACCAAAAAAAATTTCCAATAGGAAAAGAAATTGCCATTATAGTATTTGCTTCAATTTCCAATTATCTCATTTTTTCCCAGAATATTGAATTATCAGAATGGTGATATTTTCCACCTATTCATCTAAAAGATTTCAAAGAAAAAATTTTTTTGTCATAAATATATATATTAGTTAAGAGTCTATGATATATGGATTTATAAATATTATTCGAATTAAATGTCCTTGTTTTACCGTTTCGTGCCTTATTTGTTGTTAATTTCTTTCGACTACGGCTTATTTTAATATTAAAATTTTTATTCATACATCTGACCGGTTTAATCTTTACAGGAATTAATATATCTTACTTTATTCTAAAAAGGTTTGAAAGGAGTATTTCAGTATTCTGCTTATAAAATTTAAATTGTCAGAAATTACTTATGGAGGGAACGGAAACACCAAAAAGCAAACTTATTAAGTAATTCTATTATAAAGGAAAAACCGTGCACCTTTTTTATCTACTGTACATTAATTCATATTATTATCATTACAATAAAAATTAAGAAAGAAAATTAATTTTTCTAATTCAAACTTAGCAGGTGCACTGACTTAGCAATTCTCGTTATGATTATACTTGTTTTATGCTTTCAACAGTAAAAACATTTTCAGCAAAACAGCTAATAAGACTCCATTCCATAAAAAAAATAAAGAAAAAAAAACCCCGAAATTTCTCTTGCGAAAATAATTTAGAAAAGCTTACGAAGATCGTTTGAAAATAAGATCAGCTGTTGCCAGCGGGAAAGACGGAAAACATAATTAAAAACTGAGAATTACCTTGGAAATTTCATCATAAATTTAAAAAAATAGTTTAATGTATTCGGCGGTATTTTCTAAGCAAAGAAAAACCGGTTAATAACTTTAAGAGATATTTGCTCATGAATCAATTTTTCACTCGTTATGCTATTAAAGAATCTACATAATAAATTATTTCTTCAATATTTCTAAACAGAATAGAATAATCCGTTTTGGTCGTTCAAAGGAAATTTGATGATTATGCGATTAGAGAATATGTGTCATAAATTATTTCTTCAGTCTCATTAAATAATAAAAAAGGTGAGTTACAGTGGCCGTTCAAAGGATATTTGATGCTTCTTTAAAATGGGGGGGGGAGAGAAAGAGTGGAAATGAACTATTTTGAACAGTAACTTTTGTAGTGGTTAGTAAAATTCAATTACAATAATAACTGAACTCTATATAGAGACAATGCAACAATATTGAATTTTTTCACAAACTAGAATATATGAGAATAATATGCTAAAAAAATTTTTGAAAAAAATAAACTTACTCAAAATGCTACTTTAAAATTGGATTGTTGTTAATTGTTTTAAAATGGAGGATTATTTCAGCCATTGTTGTCTGGATAGATTCCTGAATTTTAAAAGAAAGTATACAAATGAACAAAATGTAATTTGTCTTCAAACAATTTTAGTTTTTGCAAAAGCATTTGAAATGTGTTTTTTCACACATTTAAGCATTAATTGTCTTGAAGATAGTAAATTTCCATTCTCATTGAATTATTGTGAGATATTAAGCTTAAAGAATTGCCCAGCTTATACATTGGTAGTTATATAATTCTGAACAAAAAAAAAGAACCATTTATTAATTTGTAAATATATAATAGCAAATGTCATTTATAACAGAGATTTTTGTTATTTAATTATTTTTGGGAATTCTCCTTATGGTATTCTCATTGCACAACTAAGTGACCATTTTGATATTGAGGTATAGTGGACCATTGGAATTAAATTTCGTTACCAGTATTTTGATTATAACATTTTTTTCGTCATTTGAAGGAAAGTATAGTAATAGGTTTTAATGAATGACGCGTTATAATAGTACAAATTACTGAATTGTCGAGGCAAATAATTAAAATTCATTATTCATTCACGGGGAGAAAATATGCTACCCTGTGGTAATATAACAATATTCAATACCGTTCACGAATGAGGGAGGATCTTATTTCAAAACCGACTTCTATCTATAAATTAAAAATCAATTGTCTTTCAACATAAGAAGAAGTACTGGAAGAAACATTTTGACTGTAAATTTAATTTCTTTCTTTATTGCGGAAAGATCATTCACAAATGATGATGGTCATTCTAGAAGAGGAGAAATTACAGTATTTTGTTTGTACATGCCGCTAAATGTTTTATGAATATGAATTCTGTACATAGAAAGAAGAAAAAAAGTGGAAATATTCAATTTTCGTAGAAAATTATAAGCATAACATTGGATATTCAATATATCATTGAAGCATTCATTAGATTATTCATAAAAAATAGTAATTTTGAGTTTTCGAAACTATTATATCTTTTCAAATTTAGGAAATCTCTCTTTTGTTCTTTCTCTCTCTCACACACACACACAATTCGAGAGTAAATGTTTAGTCAAATATTTAAATTTAATCTCAAAACTTTATGCATATGCCAAAAAAGAAACGTGTGCTGATTTTGTTAAATCAAAGTGGATTATACTGAATTTCATAATATTATAATGTCTCAGAGAGAATAATTTATACTACAAGAGGTACTATTCGAATTTAAATTTAATCCAAAAATTTTATGCATATAACATGAAATGAACTTGTGTTGGATTACTCTGGAAACAAAATGTCTTTATAAATTACCTACTTTATTTGGAAATTTACTGAAAACATCTGTTTGTATTTGGAGTTAGAAAACTTTCCGTATTTAACAAGAAGCAGTGGCAATAGATTATATCATGCGAATAAAAAATAATCAGTGAATTGATAAGAATTGATAAATATAATTGATAAATTGATAATAATAATTGATTGATAAATCTAATTTAAAACTGGTGAAAATAAATTGATTCCATGAATTTGATAAATAAATTAGCAGTTCTGGAAAAATATCTAAAACATATAATCCTGTATTGTTTGTGTATTACCTATTCACACAAGAATAATTTGGTCATTCTATTCACACAAGAATGATTTCTATACTTATTAGAAAAATAAATTTTCCAATAAATATAGAAATAAATAAATATATACTTTCAAAAGAATTTTTTCCCCATTATTCACCTTAAATATTGAAATTTGATTAAGGAAAATAATATTTCAGACAGATTAAATAGTAAATGTTAGGATACCATTAGAAAATCATTAGCTTGCCTCATAACTATCATAAAAGAATGGAGGAAATTTCATGAATTCAATAACATTAATTCAGGACTTATCCTGTAAACTAGGTTGTTGTTCATCATTCGAGCTTAAAATCTAACAGCAGTCTAAAAAGAAAATAAAATTAATGTGGAAAAATTGTGTTTTATTTCTTTTATATCTTAAGCAATTATTCAAGATTCAACAAAAATATCTTATTAGTTTGGCATTATTTTTATATCAGAAAAGACAATGACCAGATGATAACACGAAAGAAATTACACCATATAAGAAAAACCATATTAATTGGATATGGAGATTAGATGTAAACAATGATTAAAAAAATGGTTTTTATCTTAACCTATTTTTTTGAGAAATTTTTTATATCTATATAAAAAGAAAAAAGGAAATTCTCACTAAGAATACCATGATATTCTTATTTTTATTTCTAATGTATGTTGTAGCTATATTTTTGATTAATCGGCCATTTTATTTCAGTTTTACTGTTAGCATATCTTTGGGTGTTATCAGTAAATATTTCATATATTAATATAGCTTTCATAAATTTTGAGAAAACTACTGATAAGGCATGACTAAATGCAATAAAAAAAATTTATATATTGATAGGACACATCATTAAAGTTGAATAAACTATTACTTGTAAGAAATGAAAAAAATATCTAAAGCACTATTATTTGTTTCTAATCTCCAAATGGTGTAAAATTAAAAAAATAAAATAAGCCAGATATTTTATAGAATTATTTTTAAATGTTGTATGCCACAATGAATCTTGACATCTTGAAAATTAATATGTTTTTTCCCATAATTTTGAAAGTGACAGCCTTTTTGGGCTTTGTATAAAAATCCATACTGTCGAAATATGGACATTAACTTAAAGGCTTCCATGTAAAGGCTTAATTAATACGCAATCCATACGTGCAATTAAATAGGCAAAATAAAATTCAATTATATAACTTCGAATTGTAATTTTCTCTTAACACCTGTTAACTGAAGGAGATGGCGTTAACATTTTGAAGTTGAGGCGATAAGATTAAGAATGCAGTAACCCTTAACCGAATTTTATTAAAAATTACTTTAGCGAAATTTATTGTCAATTTAACTATCGAAATCAATATTTTAAACTATTGACATAAAATAAAATAGAATAAAAATTTGAACAAAGAATAAATTAGCTCAATACTTTGTGAGACATATTACAAATTTTCTTCAGCATTTTAGGAAATTTAAGTAAAAAAAATTATTCTTTGCACAATTTAAGTACTAAATTTAAGAAATACTGCTTATATACTAGTCTAAATACGATGACGTTGTTTAACTACTATAAATATATAATTTAAATAATCAGTCTTTTAACAACATTAAAAAACAAGATTCACGCACAATACTTTTCTCGTGAATGTAGGTATACTATTATGTGAAAATGGAAATAAAATATAAGAAATAAGAATCGATCTTTCGATTCTACAACTGAACTCCTAACTTCTAGCATAAAAAAGTAGGTCAAGACTTGAACTCCTTGAATAATATATTTTTTATCAGTAAATGATTTTTTTTTCTTTCAGGCAAGCACATAAATAATAATTAAAATAATAATTACTAGTTAATATTTATTTTTAAAACTCCCAACAATTCTTGAAAATGAAGGATATGATATTGAAGTTGTTAAATAGAATTTTACTATTAAATAAAAAAATGCTTTCCTCCCTTTAAAATTGGAAGAAAAAAAACGCATTTAAATGCCAAGATTAAAAAAAAAAAAAGAATCTACCCTTTAATCATCAAAATATCGTTTTTAATATAACAAAGTATCATTAAATTAATATAAGAATCGTAATACGATTTAAAAATATACCTTTTCGTTGTATTCGTATGGAATCTACAAGATAGAACATTACCGAAGCAGTAGATGCAATCTAATATAAAGGGAGAAAGCAAAATAATTAACGAGTCAAGAAAGTTTAAATTTATCAAAGTCCAACTGTATAGTTTTCAATTAGCGAGTTAAGTAAATTTAAATTTATTTAATTCCAACTATATAGTTTTTGTGTTAATTCTTTTAAATTAAAAATACTTATGCTCTGTGAATTGGGACAAGCATGAAGAAAATCTTTCAAATGCTACCGAGGTGTTTGTTGTACCTATAGTTGCAACATGTAACTTTGTTTGAATTAAAAAAAATAGAGGAATCAATCCTAAAGCAGTACCGTGTTAAAATGATACTGGCTAGAGATTCGATTTTTCTTTAAACTTTTTATAAACTTCTGTATAAATAATACTATTTTGTCTGCTGAGCAAAAATCAAATTCAAAAAGGAAGAAAATAGGAAAAAAGTTGGGAGTATTAGCAGGGAGAAAAAACTGCTACATATTCCTTCTTTCTTATACTTTGTTGAAACTTCTTGTAGAAACTTTTCCTTGGCGCAAAAATGCTTAGAAAAATCTTTTCAGGCCCCAAAAAGATTCTTCTAGATTTTACCATTTTTTGTTTGCTTTTTCTCTTCCTTTATTCATGTATGTAGATAAATTAATATTTTTACATTCTTGTTAAATTTTTGCAATCATTTTTACTGATGGAAGTAATGTTAGGCTTAACTATTAAGTCATCTCATGCAACTTACCTTTCTGAGAGAACAAAAAAATACATGGACAATATTTTTTGTCGTGTTCCTTAAAACAAATAAAATAAAATAAATTATTATAGAACATAGTGAACCTTCTTTTAAGAAAAACTGTTGTCACCTTAAACAGATGACGAACTTTTTCACAACTCTCTTAGATGTAGACGTTCACTAAAAAAATCTCATTAATTTTTTCATTAAATGGGAAATTACTCATTAAATGTATAAAACTTTAGTTACCGTTAAAAAGATTTTCGCAAAAAAAAAAAATACCCTTCATTCCTGCTTTAGAACTTTTATTGTGTCATTTAGCTCTAATAAGTGTTAACAAAAAAAATCTTCATGTTTGTATAAAATTAAGTAAATTAAAAAATATAGAAAGTCTGCATAATTATTTTTAATATATACTTTTATCTTTCTAAAAACAAAGGTGTCAGAAGTGAAATGTACTTTATTTATAATGTAAATAGTACTCGCATGTGAAGGAATTTACAGTTTTTCTTTTCATAATTTTTTTTTGTTTTATTGTGAGATCATTATAAAAATAAAAAAAATAAAAACATTTCTTTATACAAATAAAGAATTTTCACAAATTTTTTTACAGTTTCTTTTTATTTCAAAAGGTTAATAATTACATTTGCTAAAAAATATTTATTATTATCTGGATTAAATTATTAATAAATTTTTAAAATACATATAATTTTGTAATATATTTCTGCATTAAATCTGAATTTGCGATTTTATAGAAAAATTTCTAATCTTTATATTAAATTTCGAAAATCCTTCAATGAATATTTTTCAGAAACCTTAAAACTGAAGTTATTCGTCAATATCGAATAAGGTTTTATATATAATAAATCAGTACTAATTAAAAAATATACTTTCATTTAATTTTATTTAGATTTATTTACATTTAATATACATTTTATTATGTATGTTATAAATTTGTTTATTAAAAGTATATGAAATTATTCGACAATTTATTTTAGTTATATATTATATATTTCTCTAATATACTATTTAATAATTTATATATTCTATATTAAATTTTTGTCTGCGTAAATCTTGAAATGCATATCTGCTTTTACATGATTCTTCAAAAAATGTTGCAGTTCAGACCTTAAAAGGAGTAATTGTATTAGAACTGTTTGATTTTTGAATATGTGCGGAATAAGAAAGTTTTATTACTCAAAGTATTTCAGAAGAAGCAACCAGAAGGATAGTAACTTTTTACTCATTCAACAATTAGTGATGGCTTTAATATGTTGCAAGTTAGCTTGCATTTGAAAATTGATTAAAGTTATTGCTTGAAACTAGTTGACTTTTAAGCAACAGTTATTCATTCAACAACTAGTGATGCAAATGGCTTTAATATATTGCAAGTGAACTTTTATTTGAAGATTAATTAAAGGTATTGCTTGAAACTAGTTGATTTTTAAGCAACAATTATTCATTCAACAACTAGTGATGCAAATGGCTTTAATATATTATAAGTGAACTTTAATTTGAAGATAAATTTAAGGTGTTGCTTGAAAAGAGTTGACTTTTAAGCAACGGTTATTCATTCAACTACTAGTGATGCAAATGGCTTTAATATATTACAAGTGAACTTTTATTTGAAGATTAATTTAAGGTGTTACTTGAAACTAGTTGACTTTTAAGCAACAATTTTTCATTCAAAAACTAGTGATGCAAATGGCTTTAATATATCACAAGTGAACTTTTATTTGAAAATTAATTTAAGGTGTTCCTTGAAACTAGTTGACTTTTATTCAACAGTTAATCATTCAACAATTCATGATGCAAATGATTTTAATATTTTTCAAGTAATCTTGCATTTGAAAATTAATTTAAGGTGTTACTTGAAACTTATTGCCTTTTAAGCAACAGTTTTTCATTCTGCTTTTGGAACAAAAATAGCAAAATCTCATATATTTAAAATTGATCACTAAGTTTTTAATAAAAGTGATGGCTAAGTAAAATCATCATCGCTGAGTTTTTTAAAAAATACAAAAATATTATAAAAGTCTTAAAATATTTTGTTTTAATGTTTTAGCCAAATAAATACTTGTTTTCTAAGATGTTACAGAAGTGGGCGATTTCAAGGGATTTTAGAAATTCAATGCAACGGTTTTTTATGTTGTACCTTTTGAGAAAATGAAAAAAAGAACTGCAATTAATCCTTAAATATTCCTTCAGATTGATTAAACGTGAAGATAGCTTAAAAATCCAATTCCATTTTTTGGTATCGGCCAAAATTAAAACACTCAAATTCTTTAAAAATCCTTAAAAAAGAAATGCATTTTCAATCCAAATCACGACTTCAAAAGACACTGCAGTCGTTTTAAATTTCGGAATGAATGTTAGCTTTTTATTAAATTATAAGAACGGTTTTTTCCTTAAAACGTCTCCGGAAATATAATTGATGGTAAATTTACATATATGTAAAAAAAAAAAATAATAATTTGGGGAAGCGAAATATTTTTCGAATTAACGAGACATTTTTCAATTAATGTGATTATATTCATAGGAATAAATGAAAAAGGAAGTGGTAAAAATGCAAGAAAAGGAAGAATATGAAAAAATATGAAATTATATATATATATATATATATATATATATATATATATATATATATAAGTAACCAATCTAAAGTAAGAAATAGTTTGAAAACGAAACTAAAATGAAAACGAAAGCGAAACAGTTCCGGATACTTTTTATATATTTTTTTATTTGGTTTCTTTGTTTTTCCTTTTAACTTGATTTTATACTTTTGTATATATATATATATTGAATTTGAAATAGAAAAATATTTATTGAATTGGATTCTATATAAATAATATGTGATTTTGTTTTTAAAAATAATTTTTTTCATATAATTTTTTTTTAAAAATACTTTATTAATTATATATAACTATTGTCAAATCTCTATTCATTACTAGTCGCCTTTGGCGACCAGTCGGTTCGCCAATCTTAATGTTCGTTAAAATTTTAATAATTAAATATTTTATGCAATTCCTACTTTAATAGCTTCTTCATCAAAATATTTAAAAACTTCAAATTTTGATAGTCATATAATTAACTCATAATATTATAAAGGCCTTCAGTCATAACTTAATATGTATCTCTATAATTTTCTGTTAGCTCCCGTAGAATTTATACTTTAAATTAAAGTGGAAAGGATTAATCTGCAA
>JAPMOR010083293.1:9280-51780 GCA_026543865.1 Argiope aurantia
TTTGCAGTATAAGTCATATCACTGATTCTCCGACCCGCCCGAAGGCATACGGATAATAAATAATGAATGACTGAACCGCCGCAACAGCAACACTGGCGGGAACAGTGGTTGAGTCCTAAGGGCCATCACCGGCCACGGTACAACAATTTCCTAAGGAAGTATGTTCCGACATCGATGGGAGGAGCCAGACCCCTACCTTTTCGTGTACTCTCCAGGGTGGCGAGGTCCAACCACCATGCCGGAAGCATCTCATTCTTCCCCCGCCATATTTCTATATCCATATATATATATATATATATATATATATATATAATATTAATTTCCCGTATTCGAAGTATGCTGAAAGCAATATAATCATCAAAGAATTCGAATTTGAGATTTTAAAGAATCTTCACATCTTGGATCTCCCAGAGTTCGAAAGACACACTTTCTGAAAATGTCTGACCGTCTGTCTGTGACAAAGATAATTAAAAACACTTTGAACTAGAGAAATGAAATTTGGTATATGGTCTTTACATGTAGTTAAGTTTTCTATCAAATTTTGAGCAAAAACCGTTCGGTGGAAGTCTGTCTGTTCTACTGTCTAAATAAAAGTTACCACGATTACTACAAAAAGAAGAGAGTTAGATAAAATTTCGTACTGTTTGAATGAAATAAAATGTGTGCTCTATAGATTTAATATTTGTAGTGCAGACACATTCCAAATTTTTAGACATATCTAAAGCGGATTGAACGGCTGTTGGTCTGTATGTACTTTCAGAAACATGTAAACGCGATAACTCAAAAAAATAAAAAATAAAAAAATAAATAAAAACACATTGACAAATATAAGAAATTTGGTATGTTATTTTGTGATTACAAATGCTGTTTTGCATCAAATTTCTGTTTTAATCGATTGAGAAAAAGGTGTCTAAAACACAGATTCGATTTTTAAACACTATTAACGCATGTCACAGATTAATAGCAAAAAAAAAAAAAAAAAAAATCTTGATCGTTTCTCAAATGTTTATTGCCTAATATTACTGTTTTCCTCCTGATTGTTTTTCAATTCTCCCTTCGGCTGTTTCGGTTAGGCTATTTGCTTCTTTCCTCTAAATAATAAAATGATTAAATCTAATTTGGGAATCTAAAGTTAGTTTAATAGTTGATTAAATTATCTAATAGTTGTTGCTACATCTTCTTGTTGAGAATGACAATTTAAACAGCTATATTTGATTTTGTTTAAGCTCTTTGTTTCCCGTTTTATCCCTCTATAATTCGGAATTGCCCGTAAAATCTTCAGAAACTTTGGCTAATCTAAAATATTTGGCAGGAAGGAAACTACATTTTTATATATAATTGAATTTTAATTGAAATTCTTTTAGCACAAAAGAACTACAAACTATATTTAAAGCATAAGCGTCTTAATCAGCTTTGTTTCCCCCGTTTCCGGCCTTTTGGGACCTTCAGTAGCGAATCTGTCAATAACGTCCTTCTCTCCAATAATCAATCTGCCGATACTGACAACCACTTGATCCGGAGACCGGTTGTCATCCCAAATCTTCACCTTAACCTTCCTTAGTTTGTAGTCGATCCCCTCTTCCATCGGTAGTGCATAAGAGGCCGAGACCACCCCAAGAGTGGATGAGGGAGAATTCTGCCTGAGAAGGCACTAGCAGCGGAGTGTTGACACTCGGGAAGACAAAGTTTGGTTCGACCTACCTCTTCAGTGCTTACAGGGAAGACCCTAACTAGGTTTAGATCACGTTCTCTGTACTCGCTGCAGCACCTGGAAATAGGTGCTCAGACGATTGACTTTTTCCTCTGATTTGCTCGAGACCACCCTCCCAATTCGGTTTCCGATATCCCCCCTGCACACATTCGATTTGATTTTCTCTTCCCTCAAAGAGATCGGATGAAGCTGGTCTCGGCTTAGGGAGCGCCGGAATTGCATGGTGTATTGAAACTTGAAGCCTCAGCAGCTCCGCCGTGTTTTTCCATCTTTCTTATGATTAGAATTTGTTATTGAGGTCTTTTGCATTAGTTTTTTTCCCCGACTGCTTTTATTCCTTTATGGTTAGATGGTACTGTTCATAGTAGAGAGGAAAATATGTTTTGTGATACAACAATGAGAATAATAGAATATCGGCCTTATGATGTATAGTTTTCATGGGGTAGGATTTTTGATATAATTATTGCTTCTGGTTTTTAAGGATCTGATATTGATTGCAATGAATTTCAGTGTGTGCAATCGAGCGTGTTTGCTACCTGTTTTTATTATTACTGTTATTGCAAAAGACATTATAATTGAAATATTTTCTGAGAAATGGATTTTAAAAAGAAGTCGTATATCAAGAAAGTAGACTAGCTTTCATAGAATTTCGCGATATATTTTAATTTTATAATAAGAATACATTGTTGACACTTTTCATTTATAATAATTGGATTTCGTCATGTCGGCTATCTAAAAATATTAATACAGATAGGAAAGTAATGCAAAGTATTTGTCTATATCGATGCATTGTGGCAATTTTCTTAGAGTAAATAGGTGAAATTTTATTTTTTAGCAAAAACATTCAGTGTGGTGTAAATTATTGTACTGATAAAAATAAATATCAATAATTTTTTTTTATTGAATAATGAATAGAATGATATTTTTTTGAGTTTTTGAGATTTTGAAATACAACTTTAATTCGTTTATATTCAAATTTGGTACGAATGATGTGATTACGTATTAAATTTCAAATTCGACTTCAATCAAATCAACTCTTCCATTACATAAAATCCCGAAATTCCCGTTCAAGCTTTCTACGAAATTTCTGCCGCCTCTTTCATAGTTTAATAAAATGTGTTTTTCTTACTAAGAGAGATTCACCTTGAAGAGTTTGAGTAATATATAGATTGTATTAATACCTTCAAAAGAAATCCGAACTTAAATTTGCGATTTGTATATCAGTTCCTTAAGAATACGAACTATCTTTTATATTTTTGTGGGAAGGGGTAAAATAATTTTTTCTATTATGTTTGTCAAAAGAATTCGGAAATTTTAGTTTTCTGAATTCTAGAGTTGCGAGATTTTTAAGAATTATGAGATTTATACTATTCGCTATTACAAGTATCTTATCGTTATCGAGATAAATTTTAAAACATCAGAAAAAAAGTTATCTATGAAGGATATTACTATCTGCTATTCCTCAAAAATGTTAAGTTGATATAAGTTTTTATGGAAAATCCTGTGTAATTTTGTGTAAAAAAATAATTAATGCTTGGTGATACTTTCATATTTATAAAATAGATTATAAATACTCGGTATTTTTTGAAATTTGTAAAGAACTGCAATGTGAATATTTGTTGAAATATGTTATTTAATTAAGAAAAAAGAGTGAAAAAATTAACGGAAGCATGCAAATGGGAATTAATAACCATTTTCTAAATCTCGAATCTACTATTATAAAATATATCTAAGTGTAAATTATTTGCTATGAAAACCTGAACCACTTCCAATTTACTGCAGAACAAAAGATTGATGCAATAGGTAATTTTGGAAACGTTTTTTAATAGAATACTTTCATAATGTTTTGATAAAAATATATGTCATTCTTCATTATTAATTCAAAATACAAAGTTCGTATCAAAAGTTTGCATCAATTAAAACTCCACTCCTGTAAAATGGAGCAGAACGAACCTTGAAAATCTTTAATGATATGGGTTGGTAAAGAAAATAACACGGTATCTAAAACTATCTGAGAAAATAAATATTTTTTTATTTTTGATTACAAATTGTCGATGAATCAGTTGCGCAATCAATTCATTATGATAACATTTCACAACCTTTGTTTTGAAATTGCATATTTATGGAATTTTTTTTGAAAAATTCATAAATGCCCCCGAAAGTTTTTAATAAACGAATATCATTTTATTTACAAAAAAAAATTCTTATTCTTATGTGAAATATTGTTATTTAGGTTTTGCAGTAATTGAAAATTTTTCTAAAGTTATGAATAGCATTGTCTTTCAACGATTGTCGATTTTAAATTTTAAATAGATCTCATCATTGTGAAAACTTTTATAAGAGAATCGCGCCTTTTATGTTCTTCAAAGAAGGTTTAGTTTTTCAATTTTTTTAATTATAGGGTTAAATTAAAATATTTTTAATTGTATAACATTTATATTGCCTCTTAAACATCATTCTTTTTTTTCACAAGAAAGGCAAAATGAATAAAAAATTTATTTAAGTATTAAACGTTAAGCAGTATTATTTTTGCTTCCTCATAAAAAAATGGTACTAAAGTAAATTTTTGGCGTTTTTATCATCATTCTCTGTAAAGGCACCTTTTATTGGAAAGAAAGCATTTTTAAATTTATAATTTTATCTGCTTGTTTCCAAGATTTCTTTTAACATCAATGAAGTGGGGAGATTTTATGTTAAATACATAATTCATAATTAATTACTTATGAATTTATGTACTTTTTTGAAGAATAGAATCTTGTAGGTTGTTATTTTTTCGCAAAGAACTGAACTTTTTTCGCCTTCTTTAAAACAATCACTCTCTTTTAGAAAAATGCCATTTTAAAGAAACAATGCATTTTCTTTTTACAACTTCTCTAAATTTAAAGAAAATCGCTCGAAATAAATAGGAGAAAAAGAAACTTTTTTTTGGGGGGGAGGGATTTGTGTACGAATCAAGGGCTTCAAGTACGTGATTGGGCGTCCATTTACTCCAGTACAAATATATATATAGCTAAATGCGTTTCGTCTCTTTCCTGTGCGTACGTGATCTCTAAAAAGCGAGAAAGTGAACTTTTAATTGAATGGAAATCGGTGGCTAGAATCTCCCGGGTGGAACGTTGGTCAAACACTACGCTTCGGTAGACACGCTCTGCCTCTACTCTGCCGATTTTTTTTCGGAGTGTCCTGTGATCTTTAACAGATTTTCTTTTGTCCTTTGAAGGATCCGTTATTTTTTTTTTTTTATTATCATTTGCCTCTTCTTCTTTTCCTGTTTCAAGGGTAATTTTGTTCCAAATCCGCTCTTTTTTCTTTCTTTCTTTTTTTGTGAAAGCGATACATTCTTCGAATTTTTAATCAGCAGTTTGCGATAAATTAAACGAAGACGATACATTTTTGAATTTGTTCTGGCGGTGTTACATTGTGAAAAAATAAAAGATTTCTGCAGAAAAAAAATTAGTTTTCTTTTATTCTTTTTTATTTTAATGAAATTATTTTAAACATAATGTTTTCTTGCCTTATCTTCGGAATAAATTTGTTAAAAGGAAAAGCAATATATATATATATATATATCTCCATTATTGAATTATTTTTTAACCCTTTCTAGGGACATGGGAAGTATGCTTCCCACCAAATTTATCAATCTTTGTTTGAAAGTATGTAGGTTGGCATAAGTTCTGACAAATTTTTTTAGTAAGTCAGAAACTTACATGCTTCAGTTCTTTATCTCAGACAAAATGACGTGTCTTGATTTGTTACTTAATTATTAATTAACCAAATTAATTAATCAAATTAAAGTTATCTAATAAGCTAAATGAATCCCTTTTCTTATTCTAATTTCAAGCACAAAAATATTTTAGCATAATATGACTAGAAAAAAATGGCCCTTTAAAGGGTTAAAGCTTGTTTCAAATTCTCATATTCGAAAAAAAAAAAAGAAGAAAATTATTGATTAGTTTTCGATTTACTGCATGACACGCTTCGGAACATTTCAGAAACTTATATTGTACTAATAATAAAGCATATCAAATTTTTTATACATTAAATAATATGAAGTATTATATGAAGTAAAATTTAAAATATGGAGTTTTCTTAATTTTATAAAATAAGTATTTACGGAGTATCCTGTAAGTATTTATAGATTTCGTAGTTTTCATTGTATGCATTATGATCTTTTTTATGGGATATATACTTTTGAAAGATCAAATTAAAACAAACAGTTAACATCTAAATTTCAATTAGCACTATTCGTATTGTGTATAAAATATCGCAATATTCCCATAGATTTGAAATTGATGTTATTAATGGAAAAATACATTATTCTCTTTAAGAAAGAATGATTTTATAATGGTCCTCCTTAGCACATAAATTGATTATTATAGAAGATACAGTCGAAACGTCAATATTCTTAAGTTTTAATTATTCAGATCTAAGCAACTTTAGATAGATCAAAAGAAAATATTAAAATGGTAAGCATCAAGACGCCATGCATTTTACTTCTTATCTGACTTTATCATATTCTACATTTTCTACTGTTAGCATGCATTATCTGACTCCTTCTAGTTTGACTATTGTCTAGACTTAGTGTTTTTTTCGTCAATTTGTCATTGAATCGAAGGTTTCTGAATTCTGCACTAAGAATATCCGCTTTTGTGATATTCTTATTAATTGGAAAATGCCATTATTGCCATGCTTTTAAAAAATATACATCGTCACTGAAAGTGCAAAATGTTGTGTGTTATATATAATCAATATATTACACAAGAAATTTTGCCTTTTAAATGACAATGTAATTTTCTGCAATATATATATAATTATTTATATTTATATATATATATATATATATATGTAACATTATTTGTTGTGAAGTAGGATGCAGTCTGAAGACAGTAAAGAGACTTGCTATTTCGTGACGTCGTTTTATTTCATTTTTAAGAAGCAGGCATATGTACAAGCTATGAGCACACAGAACGACACAGTAAAGGAATGAGGAAAAAAAAACTCTTCGACATTTTATCCCTGGTCTTATATAACCTATGATTTTGATAGGGAAAACATTTCTTCATAGCGCTAATATATTACGAGATTTCGATAGGGATTTTCGTTACACGCGCGAAGAAGGCAGGGGAAACACAGGGAGATTTTAAAAAACAATTTGCCTCATCAGCGGTATTTTGCCTCTTCACGCGGAGTGTGGGAAAGTTATTTTAGCTGATTCTGCAATTTAATAAAGCTTCTCTTGAATTAATTAAGTAGAGACAGTGGAATTGGATCACGAAATAAGAGAATATTTTAGAATAAAGTTACTATGGGCTAAATTAAGATAAAATCTTGAAAATGAATTAATTTGAAATTAGAGTTGAAATATCATTACACACACACACACACACACACACACACACACATATATATATTCCGATGCATGCTATGTACATATCCCTATGCTTACCATGCATCATGTTCCTATCCTATTGCATTACGTGCATGATTTATTCGCGTTCAATATTTTTCTTAAATATACAACAAAACAAACTTTTCAAACTAGTAGCATTTAAGTTAAAAACAAATAAGGCATTCAAAAATAAAGAAGAATTTAAATGCTTCTTAACAGCATTGTGTAGAAAGTAATTAGTTCTTTTTTAATTCTGCTTTTTAGTATACTAATAAGAGTGCATTTCTAAAACTTTTTATTCATTTCTTTTCTTTCTGTCATTTCCATCGTTTATGACGTTCCAGATACTTTGTATTCCTAACGAATTTAATCGTATAATATTTGCAAGAAAAGTTAATTGTCTGTCATTTCGAAATGTAGCATTTTTATTTAATTTCTAACGGCAACCATGTTGATAATGAATTTCTTTCCCTCATTTAATCCTCAAACGATTGTTTAATACATTTAACCTATTTCCTTAACCATTGCCACCACATTATTTATTCGGAAAATATATGCTCTATTAAATTTCCCTGCATATGTTCTGATTTCCAGGCTTCGGTTTTCACATGATGACGTATATGCATTCATCTATCGTCTGCCAAGGAATCAAAAGGCAGTCAAAGATAAAGAAGAGTTTAAATGTTTCGTAACTGGTGATGTGAGTTGGAGGAAGTTTCCGAAATGTGATGAAATATTTCAAAGATATATAAAAAAAGAAGGTCGTGGGGCGGCCTACTTGGCATGTCTCCCGGGGCTTCTGCTTCTGCAGAGTGGACCTTTTGTCTTCTTGGGAGGTGCCGCTAATGACCGACGTTGTTCTTTTATATCATATCTTTGGATTTCGGAGTGGAATTTCCCCAAAATAATTGATAAATTAGAATCTCCGTTGTGGTCAGAAAAATTTCTATGTTTTAAAATTCTACAATTCATTAATTATGAAACTTATACTGTTACTTAAATTTTGCAATTGTTTGTATTTTGTGTTTGGTCAGATTTCAAGTATGTTCTAGAAATTGAAGTCGTGACTATTATTTTTCCAGTTTTAATTAATGATTTTGTCTTTACTAAGTAAAATAATTTTTACTTTGTCATATACGAAGTACAATGGAAAGAACTATAGAAAACGCGGTAAAATTCAATCTCGGGAAAATGTGATAAGTCTTTATGTCCGAAAAAACACTTCCAAGGTCAGTCCGAATGCGAGTACAGTTAAGTTCACAATCTACTTGATGGATAAAATTTATTATGAAAAATTTAAATTTAATAAATAAATAAATGGAAAGAATGACTTCTAATATGCATATTTGTTTGTACTTTATCGTATACATAATATATAAAGAACAGCAAATAACCAAAATGCAATCAGCGAAAAACAAATAAATGACAGATTCCACATTTCAGACCTCCTAGAATCCGAAAAAATATTTTTGAAATCATGTTTATCTATCTATCGCTCCATTTATCTCTGAACACGATAACTCGAAACCGCTTTGAAAGGAAATTTGATACATAATCACTACTCTAAATTTGTAATTTCTGCTGAATTTTGAACGTTAACACGATAACTACAAAACGAATAGTGCTAGATAGGTAACATTCTGTACACATATTTAATAGCTGAAGTGGAGACATGTATCAGATTTGGTTCCAAATCTGCTGCATACCCACACTTCAGAATCCAATTAGAAATACTTTCACAAGTATGCAAACGCCAAAAACATCAAGACTTAATTATAAGAAATTTCCTATGCGAGTTTATGAATATCATTAGTGTTTTATATGAAATTTCGATTTTGGTCGGTTGGAAAAACATACAAAATACACATTAAGTTTCATCGTAATTTATTAACGGCATATCAACTTTTAGTCGCCAAAAAAAAAAAAAAAAAAAAAAAAAGACACGACAAAGATCGCACATTAATAAACTATTTTATAACTATTGTTCACCAAAGCCATATGACTATAATGACTATATCCCACTTGTATACATGAGAGAGTACGCGAGAAAGTTTATGGAATACCCCTCCCACTGGTTTTTCATCATATTACGGAGCATCAAATGAGCCATAATGTATGAGCATCCACCACCTTTCTGACGCGTCGCCTGGACATGTAATTCTTCCCCCCCCCCGGATATGCTTTGTGTAGAAATTATTAGAACTCGCTTTATTTTATATGTAAATAAACAAAAAATACCAAGAGGAAACGATCTCGATTACTTTAGTTTTGATATTGATTATTAGAGGTTTTACATTTTGTTTTTTTGGTGAATCTAAAAATAAGAGACGTGTGCAATAAGAATATCAACATAGGATGCATAGGATTTCCTAGATCCCCCCCCCCACACACAGGTTAGTAATTAAAACAGTAGGCAATAAAATCTTTCATATTATAATATCATTTCATTTTTGATATCTAATTAAGAATTTTTATTATCGATGATGCTTTTACTAATGATAAATTGAATTGAAATATTTTTAAGGCATACAAAGAAAGAGAGGCCCTTTTTTCAATATCTTAAGAAAAGATATTTATTGTTTGTATGATCTAAATGAGATATGTTATTTGGCAATATATCAAAGAGAAATATTGCATTTCAGTACTTCTGCTCTTCTGGTCTATATTCCATCTGCTATCGTTTCCTAGAATATCTCTACTTATAACATAGATGAATGTATAACATAGATGAATGTATGTGTGTAGGTATATGAAAACACACACATTAAAACATATACACATAGCTCTCTACAAGCTAGACCATGACCTAGAACTACCAAACATAGTGAATATGTAATTTGAAGGGTGGGAATGTGCATTTAGGAACAATTTGTTAAGTGTAATTAATTAAAAATTAAGCAAAATTCTGTCATTTTCGACGATGACTTTCCCATTGCAAATTAAATGTCAAAAAAAAAAAACGCAATTTTTTGCAGGTATCTATATGAAAACATAAATAAATATGAAACATGAAATTTTCTAGAAAAATTAACGCTTGAAAAAGGTTTACTGTGACTTTGAAAGTATCATTTATTCAATAATTCTGAGTTTTGTAAGATAAATTGTAGTTATCTACTCTAATCGGAACTTAGTAACTAATTTTTAAATCTTAAGTAATAGGTAATCATATCTAATAAAAAATAGTCTCAATGAAGTAAATAGTTATATTTTATGTAGTTTGAATCACATAATTTGAAATTTTTATGCAGGATCATAGTTTTATGAGGTTTATATAATAAAACATTTTTTTAAAACAGGAATACAAAAAAGTGCTTACTTTTACGACAAAAACTGAATTGAGTTATGAAAATCTAAATGTTACTATTTTATAAAAATGCCGGATTTTAGACCATTCCAATGACCATCTCGATGAAAATACATTTGTTATTACCCAGAGTTTTTCCAAGGCTTATTGACCTAAAATAATGAAATTTTTGATTGTTTTATAGTATTGATATTCAAAGTTTCATAACTCGGTCATATTTGGACATAGAAGATTGTATGTTTTTTTTTTATTTAAAAGTTGGAATGTCGAGAATCTTTTATTAAATATGATTCATTAAATCGAATAACTTCATAAAATTTAGATCATAATTTCTTCAGAAGTACATTTATTGACTGAAACCAAATGAAATGTTATTATTTACATCAATCGATTCTTTTGAAATTAAAACTGAAACTTGAATTTTAGAATAAATCAGAAAATTTTTATTGAATAATGCTTTCAGTTGTTGCATAAATTATAAAAGAATATTCTATAATATATTCTTTAATACATCAATGGTGAACTATTCTCTTTTTTTATTCTCATATTTTCTCTCTCAAGCAAAATTATGCTTTTGTTTCAACAAAACGTTTTATGTATTAATTGTCATTTTATGTATTAAGTTTAATCACTTCTCTTTAAAATTTAAGTTCAAATTTTAGGGGAGATGACGGAAAATTAAGGGAATACATATTGCAATAAACAGAACATTGTAAGGTTTCTATTATAGTTTGAGTTATATGATTATTAAAATTTGAAGCTTTAAAATATTTTGCTGAGGAATCTATCAAGAGAAAGTTACATAAAATATTTGATTGAAAGTTTATTTAATTACCGATTTTTAATACCTGGAGAACCAGCTGGTCGTCACATGTGACTAGTAAATTAATAAATTAGTAATTGTCTGAAATGTTCTTGCACATGTAATCGTATCTTTAACTGTCTAAGGGTAAGGTTTATTTTGTCAAGAGAAATTTTTAAAGATGATGAATTTCATATATTATTTTAATATTTATTTTTATGAATTATGTTGAAAGGTATCGATATACAACAACACTACAAAAGTGTTCTCTTGTTGATTTTCTCTTTCATAGGCATGCCCTGATTCACAAGATTTTCGCGCCGCTCAGTGTTCAGCCTACAATCCTGTTCCATACCGCGGTCGCCTGTACGAGTGGCTTCCTTATAAAGATCCCGAAGACCCTTGCAGCCTTACCTGCCACGCCAAAAGTTATAGTTTCGTCGCCAAGCTGGCGCCGAGTGTCAAGGATGGTACTAGGTGCAGGGAAGGGTCACTGGATATGTGCGTTCAAGGAAAATGTATGGTGAGTTGGAGCAAACCTTTTCTTTCAGTTCACCTGACTCATAGAAATAACAATGAATGCTAAGAACAAACTTGATCTTTTGATTTCTACATGAAAAGCATAAGCAAGAAAAATTTTCTATCTATAACTACGTTAGATTATGATATTCCATGATTTTTATAACATTAGGTAGTTTCTTTTTCATTTGCTTGTGTACAAAATATACGTGAGAAGATTTTTATTACGTCCAAAAATATTTATTCTTGGATTGTAAAATCGTTAAATTTTTATGATTTTATGATTATGATTTTATGCATGATCCCAAAAATATTATATTCTTAATATATATACTTGAAATGATTACTGAAAAACATTAAAACATTAAATAGAAAAAATAAATTGGTATGTGGTATTGAACCAAAGTTGTAGATCTCAGAAAATTATGTAGTTATTACTTATGGCACTTGTCAAGAAGCAACCGAGGGCAGAAGTCTGACTTCTAGCTCATATGAAGATAACACTCACTTGCACAACCCCTTTTTACAGGGGGGCTCTCACGCACCTCACAGATAGAACGCAGGGTAAAGAACAACCATACCCGAACCAGGACTCGAACCCGGGATGCCCAGATCACGGGGAAGACGCGCTACCCCTAGGACAGAAGGCGGGCCGAAAGTTAAATAATGGAATAGAAAAACACCCAAGCACTCCCTTTTCTGTAAAATTACACAAAATAGTTCTGTCAAAGTTAAATTGTAGTTAATTGCTAGTATTTTATGTTCTGCAGAAGATAATTTAAAATGAATCTCGTCATTTTGAACTACGGTTACTATGCTAAAAATGAAATTTTGATTTTTAGAACATGTATTTTGACTCAGAAATTTTTCCTACAAATTTTAGTTGTTGAATAAATAAACAGATATTTAGTTTGCAATTCTTTGTTACAAGAAAAAATAAGCATATCTAAGAAAAAGAAGTGCATCACATATCGAAAAAAATTAACTGCATAAATACTCCTACATCCTTTCCTTAATAATTAACATAACTATTTTTTTTTCGAACTAATATAAACAAATTTAAAAAATAGCAGAATAGCAGATACAGATATTTATGTAGTTCCTTTATAGAAATAGCGTGGAACAACACGAGGTTAACTCCGGATTTTTTTCATATTGCTGAAGTGGATATTTACAGAATTTCATATGAATTGATGAACTTTCTTTGTATATTAAATCTCTTATAGAATTTTTCAAGCATAGAGATTTTTAGATCGCTCTATTTTAGCTGGTATAATGAAAAGTTGTTGCTTGTTGATGAAGGTGTGATTTATAACAGGGTGATTCACAAAGAAATATTCACTTTCCAAATGCTTTAAGACAGCAACCAAAAACACAAACCATCTTAGCAAATCGGAAGGTAGATGTACTCTTAAAGCTTGTCTATCCCTTGACAGAAGTCACATAGGCAGCAGCATGTGTGTCATGTGACTTGTCAGTCGAAAGGGCGGCGTCTGCAATGGAGAAGGATTTTTTTTCCCTTTGCTCTTCAGTTTAGCGAAACTAAATCTGCAACTGTTGTGCAATGGCATTTTCGATGAAAATTCGGAAAAAAAGAAGCTCCAATCGGAAAATCTATCTATCAATGACTTGAACAATTTAAAACTACGAACTGTTTGTGCAAAGGCATAAGTCCCGGAGAAATCGCAAGAAATCGCCATTAAACGAAGTCCGGAAAAATTAACGTAGAGGGTGAGTCGTGAAGGGCAGATTTCTCAGCCCACCGTCTGGAGAATTTGGGGAAGGAATCTGAAAATGATTCCATACGAAGTGCAGGTGTTCCAAAATCTGTATGACTTGGACAAACAAAAGCGCTCTGACTTTTATGCCGATATACAGCTGTGTTTTGAAAATGATGATTTTGCCGATCACGTACTCTTCATTGATAAAGCAACTTTTCATGACAGTGGGAAGGTACACAATATTCCTTTTGGGGGAAGAGAGAATCATCAATTCACAGTGCCATACATACGAGATTCCCCTAAAGTAAATTTGTTCTATGAAGTGTCCAGAAAGAAATTATACGGCCCCTTCTAAGGGATCACACATAGAACAACTGCAACTGTCTCTTAAAATATCCCCATACAATTCTGTTACAAGTGACATGTAATATTTTACATTAATCAATGCATTGAAACTGTATCTTCTTTATGAATCACCCTGTATTGTCAGTCTTTAAAAGTTCATATAAAAGCTAATGTGGGAAAATATCAGAATGAGATTTCTTAAAGGTTTATTGCAAAATTGCGTGGGCTTCTAATTAATTCTTGTTTACTGTCCATAATAGCAACAATTTAATACCAATGAAAATCTTAACCCCTAAGAAACACTTTATAAGTTTACTTTTTATTTTTCTTTTAAAACTCTTATGATAAATACTTTGTTATCATAATAGAAGCAAAAAAAGAAAAATCCCGCCATTATTGTGAGCCTTATAAATGAATAAAAAAAATTGACTACATTTCTTGCACCACTGACTATAATAAACCAACGCCTTTTGTAAACAATAAAAATACTTACGGTATTAAGATCGCTTTTCTTAATGGAAATAACAAAACACGTTATGTTATGTCTGCACTGTTTTGAACATAAGCTTCTTATTATCTTGGGATTTAAGTGCCTGAAAAACATTATAAGTGGATATTAAATGAAATGTTTTGTGAATGAATGTTTATTGTGAAGTCACGTACATTTGAAATACTCTGTTTTTCCCATTCTCGTCACAAACACAATTTTTTTTAAGAAATTTTTTTCTTTTAATTTTTAATGAGTTTTTCTTAGTCAATGACCCTAGAGAAAAAAAGAAGAGCAGATTAGAACTTTATGCAATGCTTAATTCGATAATAACCACAAAAAAAAAAGGAATTTTAATTTTGTTGTTCGTATTTTTTCCTTAGAAAGGAACAAATCTTAGTAAATCAATAACCAAGATTTTGCTACAGAATTAACTCACAGCTTATCGAAGCTAGTTAAAATTTATCGTTTTGGTCAGTATAAAATAAATTCTGCCTTTTTTAAGTAGCTGTAATTAAAATAAATATTATAATTACAATATTATAAATATAATAATTAAATAATATTTATTTTAATTACCAGATACTATAATTAAAATAAATTTGGAGTAATCATTAAAATTTGCTTCATTCGACTTAAATGTTCCATGATTTTTATAGTAGATTTTTCAACCTTAAGGTAAAATTACTTTAATCTTAAATAAATAAAAATTGATACTTTCTTATTTTGATGACTGCCTTAGAAACTCTAAATGTTGTTTTTTTTTAAAATCTCGTTCATTTTTAAGGCTGTATTATTTTGCATCCAATGTTATATTTTTAAAATTAAATTTCTTTATGCTTGACATGAATTTTTTATGCGTAACATCTTTACTCAGCTTAAGTCGATATTCTTTGATTTGATACATTTTATAATCCGACAACGAATGACCGGCTCGCTTTCGGATTATGTTTGGTGTATTCAAACGCTTAATGGATAAAGCTCTAAATATTGACAATGGTGATCTAATAGTTTGATATATTTGATAAAATTTGTGAAAATAATTTTTTTACCGATGTATTCCACATGAAAGGTTTTGGAGAGATTGAAATAGGCAAAAATGTGCCCAAGGGAATGTGGTCAAGGAATTGAGTGACGAATGTATTATATAAACTGTTATGAATTCACAAGAAGCCCTGGTTTCTAAGTGGAATCGGATGAAGAAAGGGCCATTGCAGATTTAAAATCTCTCGGAAACAAATCTCTGGAGCTTTAAATAATATACAGGGCATTTATTAATTAATATTCCAATTTTACACTACTATTAAAAAGCAAAATAACAACAGAAATTACTAATAACAGCTGAAAATTAAAATTGAATACTATTTTGTGTGATCATTGTAAGGCCCTGCAAAAATACGAAAGATATCAAGACAATACGATAACTCATCCCATACTTTTGCAGCATCTTCGATATGACACTTTGTAAGCTTTAAATGCATACATGCAAGTATTAACTGTTTAACTACCAACATTTGCTGGTAGCGGAAAAACAAACAACTGTCGTTAGATATAGCCGAAGAAAAAAAAATGAAGCATCTCCATACCCGCGTATCTGCATCTTTTCAAAGTTTTTCACCACATATGGAAAAAAAATCAAAGGATGAGTTACCCTATTGCTACGATACCCTTCGTATTTCTGGAGGGGTCACATTGAACACTTATAACTGTAAACTTTCAACTGTTATTTTTTTTTATTTCTGATGATCAACAAGGCTGCATTTTATCTTGTTTTCTTTTAACAGACCTGAAAAGTCGGTTACATTAATTTCAAAATTCTCTGTATATATAAAATTCGCTTATTTCAGGTAGGCGTATGATTCTACGGAACTCATAAATTTGTATGCACTCCACCATAATAATTTTTTCGAAGATTTTTGAATCATGGATGCTATATGATATAAAACCGTCTGAACTCTCGTCTAAAAACACTAACTTTAAAATTAACACTGAAGGGTGTTTTTTTTTTCATGCCCTTGAGCCGCTTATCACAACTTTTTGTTAATGTTATTGTACTACATTAATGTTTCTTTATTTATTACTGCTAAAATTATATTCTCGTTCGGTAATACGGTACTGCCACGATCCGGTACGTACCAGATTAAAGAGCGCCTACTGTGTTGATAATCCTAACACTTTTTACTGATTAATATGAAGTTTATGAAATTTTTTTTGTGTGTACATTTACTATTCTTCAGTCCTGTTCAGTGGGGTTTGATATTTATTTATATTATATATGTTTACTTTTTGCCCAAGTTAAATATTTATCATGAAAATCTTCCTTCTTGAGTTCGTATCTAACTTTATACCTTTAGAGTCAATTTTGGATATTTAACACAAAATAACCTTTAGAAATAAAGGTTTCCTCAATCTGAGTGCATCTTTTAGTCATGGATAATGAAATTATTTATTATATTTTTAGTACTGGAAATTAATGGATGAACCGTATTTGTTTTATTACCAGTTTCCTGTTAATATGCGCCGTTTTTATTCTCAAATAGCAAGTGGGATGCGACCTCCAGCTAGGATCGGAGAAGAAAGTGGACGAGTGCGGCGTATGCGGGGGCGATGGATCCAGCTGCCGGCGATTGGTGTACGTCTGGGGTAAAACGCCCTTCTCCCCGTGCTCCGTCTCTTGCGGTGGAGGTAAGGCCTTTCGTAATTCTTTTGATTAATTGCTCCAGAAATGTTTTCGTTGTGAGGTTTACGCGGAATAAACTGCAACTGTGCCTGGATGGATGGGCCGATATGTTGTGAAATTACGGTTAATGATCTTTTAAGCGATGAACCTTTTAAGGAAATTCATTAATTATTATTTTCATGAAATTTTTTTATACTTTTAAAGCGTGGAAAAGCATTTAGCTTTAAACGATGTTCTAAACCAAGGCTGGACTATCAAATAAACAATATGCACTTCCTAATCACCCTCTCCCAACTTCCCCTCTTGCCTGCTAAATGATTTATTTTTTATTTTATTTTTTTATTTGATTTACAAGGGTCATATATTCGAAGCTCACTACAAATCAAATATTGACTAGATATCAAAATATTATTCCAAGGAGGGTTTTTTCCCCTCTCATGTTTTTAAATATGCTTTATTTGTGGTTTTTCTCACGAGTCTGAACGACTCGTAAGACTTCACTTTTGTCAAATTTCTGTAAAATTTCTTTGTAGAATTTCTTTTTAAAAAGTAATTCTGTATTTTTTAAAAAAAAATTTCTGTAATTTATTAATTCTCTATTTTTTCTAAAAACTTGTAATTTTTTTTAAAGTTTAATTTTAAACTCTATTTTATAAGTGAGATATTGGAACCAGGTGCTTTAAAGACGACCTACAATGGTTTGCTTTGTTATTTCAGTTTGGTTAAACCAATGAAGAATATGTGCGTTTGAAAGAGAGAGAATTGGAAAAAGTGGATTTCAAAACATGCGATGTCTCTAATAGGGATTGCTCAAGATTAAAAATATGTCACACAATTTGTGACACAGAATTTATGAGAACTAGCTACATCATTAAATGATGAAACAGAAATAGCATAAGTGTATGTTATGCTGGTCAACTAAGTGGTTAAGAAAAGTTATTAGCTAATCCGTATTTATTGACAAATGACAAGTATATATATATATTTTATGTTTTATAGTAATCAGTTCTTTCAACGGATATTTTTAGACGATCTTAGATATTATCCTTTAATAACCCTGTTCTATGTTCTGAAATAATAAAAAATGATGTAGCGAACTCATTAGGTACCCGCATCAACTCGTTATTGATTTATAATTTGAATCCACATTCTTTTATTTTATTTTCAAGAAGTGTTACAAGTGTAATCGGTTTTTATATTTCTTTTTAAAAATTTGTTCCTAGTATCCGATTATTTATGAACAAAAAGATTATTCAAAATATCTAAGATCCTATTTAGAGACTGCAGCACAGAAGCTCATTAATTTGAAAAAATTGTCTAGTATAAACCGGTATTTTTCTGCTCAAATATGACATAGGATAAAGTATGCTCTCTGGTTTATTAAAAGAATTAGCGTCGATCAGAATCTATTCAATATAATTTGAGTAAACTTTCTATTTTAATTTTTCGAATTTAATAGTAAAAGAAGTAGAAAAGCAAGCTCCTACTTTTCTTTATATCTATATAAAAATGTCTTTTATAATAATTCAGGTGTCGTCTTCGTCATCTGACCGCAGTTCAAAATTATGGGGTCCGTCCCAAAAAAGCCCTAGTGTTACTTTAAAACGGAAAGTTAATATAATTAAACTAATCTATACAATAATTTATATTAAAAGTAATGGAAATAATTGAGGGGGAGAGAAGGGGAATAGAAAATATACGATATTATTTTAAAAGATCTTTTTTAAAAAGTATTTCTTACCAAAATTAATATTATTTTATAAGTAATATTATTTTCTACATATTGCTATATTATTTTTTACATATTCTCCTTTGGCATTTACAAACTTTTCCTAAATAATTGAATCTTTTAAAAACTTTCTGAATAATAATAATAATAAAAACTGAGGTGTAAGAAGCCAGTGATACATAAATTCTACTTAGTTGATCGATGAAAATCTTTCTGCTTATAATACTTTATTGAAGGGGTCCAAACAAATAAAAATCCAAAGATCCTAAGTCTGAATTAGAGAAAAGATGTTGTTCTGTAAACTTTATTCAGCCTGTAGTGTAGGCTAATTTTATCGCCTCATTATTTGTGTTTTTAAGTCCAAAAGACATCAAAATTTATAGAAATTCTAAAATAACTTTTCAACTAGAATAAATTTGTTATTTATTATTGTACAGCGTATAAGTAAAAAAGTCACATGTGCATGTTTTATAATATGATTAACACAATTGGTGCAAACATTATTACACGTATGTCATTTATTTATTTGAACATATAATACACACAACATACATGGTGTTTCAGTGAACCGTTTCAGAACTTCTAAGAGGGGTAGGGTACATCCTGACGAACCAAAATCATATACCCATGGGCAGTCAGAAATGCTTTCCTGACGCGGTAGATGGCGTTGTGCGAAAAGTCCGAGCTTTTGTGCAGGGAATCTTCATTTCGCACTAGAACGCCAAGTTAGTAGGATGGATGATTACACGATCGCAGAATTAGCCGATATGCATTTGGCGTACGGGGCTGCAAATTGTAGTGGGCCAGTCGCACGCGGTTTGTACGCGGAACAATATCCGACGAGGCGTATTCCCAGTCATAGTTTCTTTGTAAGACAGCACCAGAGGTTAGCTGAGATAGGTTCATTAGAAAGAGCTCACAGTGACAGGGTAAAAACAGCACGGACTTCAGACGCCGAACAGAATGTGCTGCAGCATGTACAGTGGAATCATCCAAGAACGAGTACACGAAGTGTAGCAAACGCAGTCGGGGTTTCCCATTGCAGCGTCTGGAGGATTCTCCGAGCAGAAGACATGCATCTGTTTCACGTGCAGCGTGTCCAGACACAGAAACTGGAGGATTATGCACCTCGTATTGCTTTCGCACAGTGGTACCTGGGAAAATGTGCTACAAATCCCCTTTTTCCTGTGAAGTGTTGTTTTCCGATGAGGCATCCTTCACAAGGGAAGGAATTTTCAACACGCATAACGACCATATCTGGGCTGTCGAGAACCCGAATGCAATACGATGTCGTGCAGCACAGATTTTAGGTCAATGTATGGGCCGGTATTGTGGGAGATCACCTCATCGGACCTTACCTGTTACCGGGTCGTCTAACCGGACCTACGTACTTGCTCTTTCTGCAGCAAGTATTGCCACAACTTTTGAGAGATGAACAGATTTCTGCATTGATGCAACAGACAATGTGGTTCCAACACGATGGAACCTCTGCCCATTATAGCGGAGATGTTCATAACCACCTGGATGTCACATTTGGTCAACGGTGGATCGAACGTGGGGGTCCCGTGCGTTGGCCTGCTCGGTTACCCGACTTATCATATCTTGATTTTTATTTCTGGGGTCATATGAAATCGCTAGTTTATGACACCCCTGTTGACACTGCTGAGGAGCTCGTTGCAAGAATCGCAGTAGCTGCCGGAGAGATTCCGAGATATACCTGGAGTATTCCAGAATATTCGGATGTCCATGCGTCGGAGATGTGAGGTATGCATTGTAGCCCGTGGAAGAAACTTCGAACACTTACTTTAATCCATGTTCCTTTTGCTTCTTTTCATGTATTATTAAACCGATTTCTCTTTTACTGTCTCTTTTCTTTATGGTGCTTCTGTGTATAACACCGCTTCAGGAAAGCATTTCCGACCCCACATTGCTTTATGATTTCGAGTTGTCAGGATGTACCCTACCCCTCTTAGAAGTTCTGAAACAGTTAACTGAAACACCCTGTATATGATGGATCAATAAAACTGCATAAAATTTAGAGTGCAAACAAATTGCAACGAACAGACCATAAAACGCAAATCAACATCCAATTATATTCGATACTGTGTGACATATATTTTTATTGAAGAATTAATATAATAAAAAAAATTCTGTCTTTAACTAAAACTTTATTTGTTTATTTTTTCTAAAAGCAAAGCCTTTTATTTCTCTTTCACTGCTCATACATTGCATCCTTCTTACTCAATAGACAAGATGGTCGGATTGGTTGGCCATTCAAGTACTTATTATTGATCTTAAATAATTTCCGACCAACTTCATCTTTGATAAGTTTCGTTCACAGTTGGCAATGCTTATGGAAATTGTGAACATTCGAAACATTATTATAATATTGGATAGAGTATTTTCTTCCTTGGAGTTCACAATAAATTGAAATAATCCAAGTTAGTGTACATTAATTAATTTATTTTTGTCGACTATGGCTGCTAGGAAAGCCCGTCGTTGAATTCGTTCGAGCTTGAAGACGGCCGATGCATCGTCCAACTTACATTAAGTATCGTCCAAATCTAGTAGATGTCATTAAATTGACAAATCTTTCAGAAGTTTCTATAATTATACTATCTAACGAAGAAATTTGCCGCCCAATTCAACTCATTTTCATGGGACAAACTGGAATCTCTACTTCCTTTATACAAAATGTGTCTTCTCATTTTGCGCTTCTGAGATTCCATTGAAATGCCCAGATCTTCACGTAAATTTTTGCGTAACTTATAACACAACTGTCAGTTCCATTCGTTTCTCTATCGGTACAGTCTTCGGAACACTTATTTTCTGAGGACACAATTTTGTATTGAATCTCTTTGTTTACCATTTTTATGCATCGTTCATTTCATGTAGGATAGGTTACCAGAGACACAAGAAACAAAGAAAAGAAAATGATTGTTTCATTACTAGCAAAGGTCTCGCTTCTGGTTCTTGTATTTTGAGATTTTATCATTCTATGTCGGTTTTCATGTCTCTTCCAGAATTTATTATTGATTTTTCATCTGTCTCGGTAAGAGATTAGTACTAATATGCTTAACAACTTTTTGCACTTGCTGAATGAGCAACAATCGCTTATTTTCATCTTTATGCTCAGGCCATCTTCCAATATCTTCTGAGTTCCTATACTGTACAGAAGACGTTAGCTTTCTCCACGCTTAGCTTTAGTTCAGTTATTGTTATTTATTACAAAATTTTTCCGCTCCAGCTACGTTGTGGCACTGTCTTCAGTTTTTGTAGAATTGCATCAGCAGCGTTTGATCTTTGTAAAAATTGCGATCAGATTGGACACCTTTTGTAACGATATGCTAATATAATATTAAAAAATTTACGGTAGTATATTGCATCATTTATATATCGATCATCGAGAATAAACTCACGAATCGGTCAGCTTTGCACTTTGATCACATTTATTCTCAGGCGAAACTATTATGAGTTAAATTTTCATCTTCTTCACGGTCACTTTTAGACATCCTGTTTCTGTCTTCAGACTTCAATAAATGTCATAACCGATAGAGGCATTTCATCCTTGTCAAATTCAGATCGATTTGACACTTTCAATACTTAAAAATTAGATGATTATTCATTTTACAATTGTATTAAAAATTTTATATGTCCTCAGTCTGCTATCGAATAAGTAAATGTATATATAATGAATAAAATGACTGCAAACGATAATTTAAATTCTGAGTAGTTCCATGTAACTCTAGCGGCATAGATTTAAACTGCCTTTTCTAATCAATCTACTTTCATTACATTTTATAAAAATTCATATAAATCACAGTTTCAGTAGAAATTCTTCTGTGCTATTGATAAATTAAACCACTAAAAATTTTGTTACCATTTAAACTCAGAATATAAAGCCATACGAACAAAAGGCTGAATTTTCAGAGAATTGTTTTTGAAGAGTATCAGTGTTTTAGAGGAGAATTTTCACCTTCAGATGTCTTTTTGAAATAGACGATTTAATATCAAATGCTGTACTTTATCAACATCTGTTCTGTTCTAATTCAACTAATTTGAAACATTCGTATTTTTACAACATATAAAATATTAAGATTTTCATTTTTGTTGATAGCAATTTTCAGCTTACATACTATACAATATTACATACATGTATAAAGGGCCGCGGCGGCCTGGTGGTAAGGTCTCGGCTTCGGAACCGGAGGGTTTCAGGTTCGAGACCCGATTCCACCGAAGAACCGTCTTGTAAGGGGGTCTGTTGCACATTAAATCCGTCCTGACCAAACGTCCTCCCGCTGGTGTGGTGTGGTGTGGAGAGGGGGGTTGCCAGCTCAGGTGTCGTCCTCGTCATCTGACCGCGGTTCAAAATTACGAGGTCCGTCCCAAAATAGCCCAAGTGTTGCTTCAAACGGGACGTTAATATAACCAAACCAAACCAAATACATGTATAAAATAATAGCTACAAAATAAAATACATATAATAAATACATATAATATAAAATAATTATAAACAATATTTTATATTTTTAACACTGTTTCGAAAAGTGAGCTATTTTTCATGATCTTTCTATTACTTCATTTACTGTGATAAATTCTCGCTTGCATTTTTATTCCTGTATGTAAAATAAAATTAACTTTTTCACTTTCTGTCAGTGCAAACATTGTGGAAGACTGAATGCAAAGTAACCGGAGGAAAAAAAATTTGCTCTGTAGAAATAGCAGGAATTGTAATTAAAGATTTCCAATTTACCCTCTGTATCACAAATCAAGTGAACAGTAAAAAAAAAAAAAAAAAAAAAAGAGCAAACACAGCGCCAGTTTGGAAAGCGAATTTTTCTCTCTTCCGAAGCACCAGAACCTTTCTCTTAAATTAATCGAGCCAACCTGTACCTAAATATCAGTAAATCCGCCGTCTTCATACTTGCCTTGCCCAGACGAATGCAATAAAGAGAACGAAGAAAAAGACGACCGAGCTAAAAAAAAAAGAACAAAATAAAAAAATCGTGGAACCTCACACATACCAGAGCGGACAATACACGAATATAAAATGCAATTAGAAGTGAACGCTTCTTCATTTCTTAATTCACAAAAATAGGCGTGGTTGCGTGCAGGTTGCTGTCCTCTGTCCAGCCTTTTTCCGTCCAGCGGTGCGTGTGGGGATGAATTCGCTGATGAGCTTGCCTGATCTCCCTTTTTATGGCTAATCTGCCTTTTCGGATTTTAATTATGGTTTTTGTGCTTTGCTTTCGCTTACTGTTCTTATTCCAACAGAGCACCTTCATAAACAAGGCAGAAGAGCTTCATTTATATTTCAGGAAGTACTTTATTTTCCAAGTTAGGCTCTTAAATAAAAGTGTGTCCCTTAAAAAAATAGAATGGTGGGATGTAACGGTGCTAAAAAAATGGTTCATCAGTGTGGAAAGTTGGGATGGTTCGATGGTAGAGTGTACATTGTGTGAAGTTATTTGATGTGCAGTGACTACAAATAATATTATTTTTCTTGACGCTTATTGATAAGTGGTAGTTTTTATCAATAGTTTTTTTCTGGGCCTTATTCATGATTGATAGTTTTTATCAATAGATTTTCCCTGCCGATTATTGATGACTGATAACTTTTATCAGTAGTTTTTTCCTGATTCTTATTGATGATTGATAACTTTTATCAATAGTTTTTTCCTGACTCTTATTGATGATTGATAGTTTTATCGATAGTTTTTCCTGTCGCTTATTGATGATTGATAGTTTTTATCAATAATTTTTCTCCTGTCGATTATTAATGATTGATAGTTTTTATCAATAGCTTTTTTCTTGTCACTTATTGATGATTGGTAGTTTTTATCAATAGTATTTTTCTTGCCGCTTATTGATGATTTACAATTTTTATCTATAGCTTTTTCCTCGTGCTTATTGATAATTGATAGTTTTTATAGATAGGGTTTTTTTTCCTCACGCTTATTGATGGTTGATAGTTTTTGTCAATAATTTTCTTTCTACCGCTGATTGATAAATTATAGTTTTTATCATGTGCAAACATTATGGTAAGAAAGAAAAGTCAACAGTGTCCTCTTTGGAAAAATAAATATATTAATGATTGAAAAATTGTCTAATAAAGCTGTGTAACTTACTCACAATTAATCATTCATACTTTAGTGAGAGGTTAAGTTCTTATAAATGTAAGCGATTTCAAATAAATAGGTATGATCTCAAATGTCATGTAATAAAGAGAAATTTGTTCCAAAACGAAAGAAAAAGATAATATGGTTTTTTTTCATCATACGAAGACGTTTATGTCTTTATCATTATTACACGGTGACTTTAGGCGTTGAAAGTTACGACCATTTATCACTGTTAAACATTAAAAAAGCCCTGTATTTCACAAACACTGCTAGTGAAGATAAATATTAGCTCAACAAGACTCTTTTCACTGCCGGAAATCTCGTACAAAAAGTATCTTTTTCTCCCTTCCCATTCCTCACAAAATAAGTGAATAAAGAAAGTCGATGGGTGATAAATCTGGCGTTAACGATGAATGGTTTTATCGGAGGTAGGGATAATGATTTTCATGCATTTGTAAAGCTGTCTCATGGCTTTCCCTTGTTAATCAAATTGAATTGCATTTTGATATGTAAAAAATGCATAACTGTGCTATATTGCTTTAAAAATTGTATTGGTTTTTCGAGATAAGTCTTCAATTTCGCTTTGGTTTAGGTGAAAGGGCTAGTGAAGTTGAATATAAATACAAAAAATAATATATAATATGATACATATAATGATAAATATACTTATGAAATGTGACATCATAGTTTAAGATGGTTGAATTAAGTCATGAATAAACTAAAAAGAAATGCAACATGCATCTGTATTTTTTTTAAAAAATTACTGTGCAATTTTTGAAATTTTAATTAATTACGTGCATTGCAGAAAAAAATAATACGTGGTAAAAATTTCAGACTGATATTTGTGTTAATTTTTGAAAATTACAGCTATGTAAATGAAAAGAGGGTGTTGAAAAATACCTATTGATCCTTTTTTTATTAGTTAAAAAATCTTTTGAAGGCTTTTTTTTAGCTTAGAAGAACGTAATAGAATTTGGGTAAAGGAGCCTTCTTGAAAACGTTTCGATTTTTGTCAATATATAAACGTTTTTAGATGCAAATATTAAATCCTTGATATAATGTTCCTACGAAAATTTTAGAAGTTCATAATCCATATTGCGACATAATTTAAAAACTGTCATTGGATTAATGTACAGTTTTAATTTGAAGAAGGATTAATCAATTAGAATTAAAGATTATTAATCAGTTAAAACCGAAAATCTGCTTTTGCTGTGTGGTGTGGGTATAGTGAAGGTATTTACCTCGTAAACATCAGACAGATTGCTACATTTGGTGTGAATAGATAGGAAAGTGTGAAACGTACCATGAGAGGCGTACAAATAATAAAATTGTGATATTTACAATTACTTTGAATTTTGCCTGTGGTTTCTTCCTATTCTTTATACTAAACCACCTCTTAGGCGCCAGCCAGTTCGCTTAGAATATTGTTGTGATTATTTTCAATCAAATGCATTACTGAATATTCCTGATTTTCTCTCGAAAATGTTTTTAAGCATCAAATTATGACAGATATTAAATATGTATAGTAACCTTTCACCTGTTCTGCTCATTGTGTATATAAACCATTTTAATAAAGTCAATTCACATGGCATCATTTCGTTTAAAAATGGTAAAACGGAACGATCAAAGCCAGGCTATATCAGCTTCATTTTAAATGCAATTTCTCCCCTGTTATGAAATTCTTTTAAAATTCTTTATTTGGAAATAAATTGAAAATATACATTTCCAATTCATTTAGTTTATGATGTTCTGAATGCTTAGTTTATAATGATCTGAAAGAAACAAAAAAATTTCTACCATATATTCATTTTTAAACTGCATTTTATAATTTTGTGTGAGTAAAATTTGTATGCTAATTAAAAGAACTAACTTCCTTCTTTGAGAATTTCCTTCTTGTCCGAAACAAAAAGGACGACTTTTTTTATTTTCTCCTATACGAAATATAGAGGAAGTATTGCAATAGCCAAAGACTTGGATTTTGAAATTTTGATGAATCTTGACTTTTCAGACCTCCTCTATGGGGCTGCGGTGGCCTGGTGGTAAGGTCTCGGCTTCGGAACCGGAGGGTTTCAGGTTCGAGACCCGATTCCACAGAAAAACCGTCGTGTAAGGGGGTCTGTTGCACGTTAAATCCGTCATGACCAAACGTCCTCCCGTTGGTGTGGTGTGGTGTGGAGAGGGGGGTGCCAGTTCAGGTGTCATCCTCGTCATCTGACCGCGGTTCAAAATTACGAGGTCCGTCCCAAAATAGCCCTAGTGTTGCTTCAAACGGGACGTTAATATAACTAAAACTAAACTAAACTAAACCAGACCTCCTCTATTTCGAAAAATACATTTTTGGTATCATTTTTGGCTAAAACGTTTTAAGTTAGAGGACTGAAATTTGGTAAATGGAATTACGACCAAATTTGTAGATTTCTATCATATTTTGTACAAAATCCATTTGCATGAAGTCTGTCTTTTCGATTACAAGTTCGTAACTATTACACACAAAGAGCTGGGTAAATAAAATTTGGTATATAGGTTTTGTATCTAAATATAGATACGAAATTTTGAACCAAATCCTTAAACGGTTGACCATCTGTCAATCTGTTCTTTCGCATGTATGTAAAAGCGATAACTCTTAAACACGATGACTTAAATCAATTAAATTCAGTTGTTATCTTGTAACCACGACTGTAGTTCTGTGTCAAATTTAGTTTTCATTCGGTTGGCAAAAAGACTTTCAAAATACGTATTTTCGCAGAAAATTCAATAAAAAGGCTAGATTCATGTCAGAAATCTATATTTCGTAAATATCGTTCGAAAATGCCATGCAAGGAATTGGCGATCTTACTTAAGGTCCAGAATATTAAGCGGAGAAAGGGGAATAAGACCTTCATTGCAAAGTATGTGAGAAAGTTTCGGGGAGACCACTACCGCTCGTTTATTTATTGCATTCATACTCTTCGAATAAATAAATAGACTTTCAAACGATCAGCCTTGCAATTCCTGAAAATATTTTTAGATCAAAAAGATTAAAGGGAAAAATTAAACAAAAAGGCTAGATTCATGTCAGAGATCTATATTTTATAACTATCGTTCGCCAATGCCATGCAAGGAATTGGCAATCTTACTTAAAGTTCAGATTATTTAGCGGAGAAAGGTGAATAAGACCGTCATTGGAAAGTATGCGAGAAAGCTTCGGGGAGACCTCTACCGTTAGTTTAATTTTTGCATTCATACTCTTTGAATAAATACATAGACTTTCAAACGATCGGCTTTGCAATTCCTGAAAATATTTTTAGATCAAAAGGATTAAAGGGAAATTTCAGTAAAATATTGTCCTAGTTAAATTAATCATCGTATTATTGACATTACAATAAATATTTTTATATCAGTTTTTTATATAATATTATTTTAATAAATATTTTTGTTAATAAATATAATTTTTATATCAAAAATTAAAAATAACAGTTTTTTGGAACAAAATTGTAATGTGATGAAGTAAAGACTTTTATTTCATATTATTTCTTTTATCAATATCGCTTTGAATTTTATGATTTAAATTAATTAATTAATTAATTTTGGGTTTTTTAAAATGTTAATTTATTTTCCTAAAAATAAATTTTTGGAGTGCTTTACATTGGAAGATTGTAATATTTTTGTCTGAAAAAAGAAATCACAAGTAGCATCAATAATTTTGTAGAATTTGCTTCCGAATGGAAAGAATCATTACTGATAGGATAAAAAAATCAAATTAGCATACTGCAATGCTCATCATAAATACTTAAGTTAATTTTGTTATGAAATCAAAATTGTTATTCAGCTTTCAAAATAGTATTTTTTAACATTTAGAATGCATTTTACATGCATTGTTTAATTTTATGTTTTTATTTTTCTTTGATATTTTGTGTTATTTAACGGTCTGCAACTTCTTACATCAAATATCATTTTTGTTAGCTTATATTTTTAGCTTTGCAATCAACAAAATAGCAACAGTTTGCCTTTTTTAATCTTCGATGTTTATCGGATTCTGATGATCTATGATTATCTATGATCTATCTGACTTTCAAAACAGCATTTTATAATAATTAAAATGCATTTTACTTGCATTGTTTAATTTTATGTTTTTATCTTCCATTAATATTTTCTGTTTAAATTATAATTGTGTTATTTAACAGTTTGAAATTTCTGGCATCTTCAATAAATTTTATTTTTGTTACATTTTGCTTTGCAATCAACAAATCAGCAACAGTTTGCCTTTTTTAATCTTCGATGATTAAATTTATTTTGTCCATAAAAAATGAAAGTTGGGTTAAACTATTATTTTTAGAACTATGTGGTATTATTATCTTTAATTATGATTATTTATTAATTGTAATTATTTATCTTTAAAGAAAATGCAATTCAAAGCAATTCTTATAGTTTCCTTTATTTTTCATTTCCCTTAAGCCTTACAAGAATAGACTTCATTTGATAAAAGAATTCTTTTTTTTAATAGTGACTAATAGGAGATGATTTTGAAGAAAGGATATTGGTGAAAATATTAATGAGTAAGATATCATTAAAAATGTGAGATAAAATCATTTAATGAGAAGATTTTGATTAAAACATTTGATGGAAGGATATTTTTGTTGGTCGAAAGATTAAATGGAATGTATATAGTAATAATAATTACTTTACTGTCATTTTTTATTATTATCTTTTCTTTTCTTTTCTTTTTCCTTTTATTTACATGAATCTTTTTTAGAAGGTTTTTATCTTCTATTCCATGATTATTAAATTTTTTTTCAATGTATGTTTATCCGCTATTATCTATTTATATCGCATTACAATTTTCATTCTTTTTCATATTTGCTTTTTAATCAATCTATGTACGAATAAGCTAATTTTCAATTTTAAACATATTTCATGTATCTCGCTGAAAGCATTAAACTCTAAATAAGCACAACGATAATTATTTAACTTTGAAAAGTCATTTCAGCATAGTAAAGACTTTTCCAAGTCTTTTTCTTTCTTCACATTCTTTCCAAGTCTTTCTTTCTTTCTTTTCTTCACATTCTTTCCAAGTTCTTCTTTGTTTCTTTTCTTCACATTCTTTTCTTCAATTTTTTCCAAGTCTTTCTTTCTTTCTTTTCTTCACATTCTTTTCTTCAATTCTTTCCAAGTCTTTCTTTCTTTTCTTCAATTCTTTCCAAGTCTTTCTTTCTTTTTTTCAATTCTTTCCAAGTCTTTCTTTCTTTTCTTCAATTCTTTCCAAGTCTTTCTTTCTTCTCTTCAATTCTTTCCAAGTCTTTCTTTCTTTTCCTCACATTCTTTCCAATTCTTTTCTTCACATTAAAGATTTATACTTTTAGTCAATATTTTTATCTCCAATTTTAAACTTAGCCCAAAATATAATATTTACAAATTTTACTCTAAAAATAGACATGCAATACTATTTTTCTTTCAATTCCAACACAAAATATTTTCCTCTCAAATCATATACATGGATAGTAAATATTTTGTTTCTTTAGCTTCAATCTGGTTATTTAATGCGATTTTGCGATACTTGCACTAATGTTTCGTGACCCGGCAACATCAACAAAATGGAGACTTTAAATAAATACTACTGCCCTCTATCCTATTAGTCACGTATTGTTTGAACTAGTGGCTGCGTCGATCACGCCACTGCAAATCACCAGAAGAAAGCTGTTTGTCGGGAAGATTTGCGTTAATAACACGAGTGAGTAAAATCACTTAAGTGGAGAAGTAGCCTGCAGACCAACGGTCCATTTGTCCATCCACACGAAGTCGTTGCCCTCTGGCTCTTAAACAAGTGCCTGGGAATGGGGACTTTCATGCATAAATCAAATCGGCTATTCTTCAGTATGTTAACAGTCACTGGAGGAGGAGATGGCTTGTTGTTATTTTTGTGTTTCTCGCTTGGATAATCAGGATTCGGTTCTTTCATTTTCTAGATGAAATGAGACTCTGGCTTCGTGGTTATTAATTTTGTCATCAGGAAAGTAACTTAAGTCAAGTAGTTGCATTCAGATGATAAAATTATTGTACGTTTGGGGTTCTTATCAAACTTTTACATTTTTGAAAAGATGGAATTGTAGTCTTTCACTCACTTCATGAACACTTGTGTTTTGTCATTGATACTACAGTACACTAGTGTACTGTTTTAGCTGCTATATTATAGATCTTAATTATTAATTAATCCTTCAAAAGGCCATTTTTTCAACTCGTGGTATATCGAAATATTTTTAGACTGACTTATTAAAAACAAGTAAGATTGATTTAAGAATTTTTTTTATTTAGTTTATTAAATAATATTTAATTTGATTAATTAATTAATTTTTCTGAGTAGTAATTAAGTAACAAATCAAGACATGCATTTAGTGTGAGATAGGGAAGTGTAGCATCGAAATGTCTCTCTTGTTGAAAAATTTGTCAGAATTTCTGCCTGTCTATAAAATTTCATACAAAGATTGATAAATTTTTTGAGAAACACACTACCCATGGCCTTAGATAGGATTAATTGGTTAATTTAATGAAAGATTTCTTTCGATTGTCACCGGTATGCAGTAAATTTGAAACCAACGGTAGTGGTCTCCATAAAACTGAAGAAGTGATATCATCTTCATCAGTGAGAAAGAAAACACCTTTCATGGTATTGAAGTACAATATTTATGAAATATTAACCTTTCTCTTGAGTTTAGCATTATTAATGAAACTATCATGTGATTCGAAAATTTAATTTGTGTTTATACAACGTTTTCCTCAAACTACTGAAATAAAAATTTGACACATAATTACAATTAATAGTTTAGTTGAAATTTAGTTTCAGTGTCTTATGAGCAGTATTACAGAATGAACAAAAAGTTCCAATTAATTTTCAGCATTGCAATTGATTTTGATATTTAAGTAAAGTGTGGAAACAGGCAAGTTAAAAGCAGACAATTGACCGAAGTGTCAGAAGTTCATTTAGACATTTTTTGTCCCTTTCTTTATGCAATATATTTAACCAGTTGACGTTCCTAAAATGCATTATTTTTAAAAGATAACGCAAAATGAAATGCACGACACATTATTACATATGTCTTCTGAAAAGGTATTTTATCTGCATGCTTTCCTATTAATAGTTTTAAAAACATATTCTAAATGAAATTAATTTTTGAAATTTCAGTTGTATCTCCATGGTATCGACTTAAAAGGTCTACATGAATTTTTGGAAATAGCAGAATGTCACTTTCTACTTGATATTTTGACTCAGTGCTTCCATTTATTAAACATGATTTGTGAAAAATAAAATATGTTTATTTAAGAACTTAAGATTGCGTCATTTAAATATGTGATCAGTTTAAGATGCAAAACTAATAGAAGTGTTTAAGACTAAAATTTTATTCCTTTTAAAAATTCAGAGAAATTTTGTTTTATCCTTGGGTAGAAAATTATTCTCCGAAACACTTCAACAGTACACGAATTGGAAAGCGGTATAAATAACAAGTTGGATTATTAAAAACATATTCCTCAAATTTGAAGAAAAATTATATAAATTTTTGTTTTGACAAAACCACTTTTATATACTTGTTCATTTTGCCACATTTTATTATATACATTTACTTCAAGAAAGTTTTATAATACTTGAAAGCATAATGTAAATAATGAATTGGATTATTGAAACAAATTTCTTCAACTTTGAAGAAAAAGATATAAGCATTTTTTTTATATTGGCAAAACTATTTTTAAATATTTATTAATCTTGCAACACCATATTCACTTAAAGATAGTTTTACAATGCATGAAAGAAAGAACAATATAATTTTAAAAAGTTGCTTCAATTCTGAAGAAAAGTCATGTAAGCAATTTTTTGTATTGGCAAACCCATTTTTAAATATTTGTTAATTTTGCCACATCTTATTATGCACAGAATATTAAAAAATGAATGCAGTTAATTCATTTCTTTAGCATTTAACCTTTACATTAGCTTTTTCTACTCGCATTTATACAACCTTGCTTCTGTTTATAAAGATGGAATTTGTAACCTATTTTTCACTTTATTCCTAATGTGCTATGGTTTTGAAATTTTGCTCTTACATATTATTGTAACGTTACACTATTTTAATGTTTCCAAAGCATAAATATCATTCAATTTATTGATCAAATCAAATTTGATTCTTTACGAGTGGCTCCATCTTGTTATGAATTCGATAAGAGACCTATTTCAAGATTCCATAATAGTAATTTTGATAAATAATTTTAAATTGAAATCTAAAGATTAAAAAGTAATTAAAATAAAATAACATTTTTTTAGTTCAATAATAGAATTGTATTTAATAAAAAGCATGTTTATTTGCTCTTTTTGTCCGGATAAAATTTTTTTTATAAAGAATCATATTTATCTTTCAAGATGTAATAATCATTAAGATTTTACGAATGCACAGAAAAATTATTCGATGTTATGTTCATTAACATTGTGGCTTAGCATAATGCAGTTTTGGTAAAGTTTTTACTTTCAAACTCTAATCGCAGGTTCTTATATCGCTACATTCGACAGGCCTGCTCGCTGACCTTGTACCATTGTTCCACGAGCTTGAATCTTCTGGCAAGTCTATGAGGCCCACTAAAAGCTCTTCTGGGAAAACAATATCGTCCGGGAAACGCCATCTTGGCAGAGGGAATAAATAAATAAAGCGGTGTGTAGCCCAGAATGCAACCTTTATTAAAGGCGGCCTTACAAAAGTCGAGATCTAATTTGCCTTTCCTTCAACAACAGCTTTACCTGACTTGGAGCTTCGCGTGACCATTCTAATATAAATACACATAGTAGTGGTCAAACCGAGATGAGCGAGAAATGAGAGAGAAGGAAAGGAAAAAATAATTTCTCGTTTGAAGTTTTGGGACGTTGCCAACTGACAAATGGAGAAGTATGAATGACAAATAAATAATGCAGGGCCTCGCTCATGCATTCCCATAGCGAGTGTTTTTGTTTCAGTTTTTTACATGGTCGAAAGTGGATCGTGCATTTTTCTGGAATCAAATCGATTAGAAGAAATCACTTTTCTTAATGAAGGAAAACCAAAACGAGATCTTTGAGAGAAAATGTGTGTGCAAACATGACTTGCTTGAAAGTTATTATGAACGTTGTTGAGCCTGAGTGAGCCATTAACTCAAATGCATTCATGAGGTTACTCTATCCTTTTTATGAGGGATAAAATAATCTTTCCAGTGGTGCATAATTACTGAATTTTTTGACAATAACAGGTTACTTTTTATGTTATACAATCGTTTTGAAATTTTGTTCATCCTGTCTCTCATAGACTGAACTCGCACTGCAATCTCTTTAGCTAATAATGGAAAAAATTCCTTTAAAATTGGTTCTGAAAAGAATAAGCAAAGAGGAGATAAATTTAAATAATGTGTAAATGGGTTCTTCCCCACTCCACTTTTTGAACTTATGACAACTATAGCGTGAATGTATAGAGCAGTTGGACTGTAACTCTCATGATGGATAGACGATCCATTAAATCCAAACATTTATAATTTTTGAGCATAAGAAACTCAGCATGAAAACTCAAATGCCGATCCCCCGTAAATGGCAGGTAATTCTGGACATGACTGAAACAACAGTTCTTCTAAATTCATCATTGAATCTTTATCGCATTCATCATCTTCACGTGTAAATTAACCATAGTTATCTCTATACATTCGTAAATAAATTCATGAGCTTTTATAATGCAGTGAAGACGTCATTTCAACCCATTACACCCATAGTAAACCTAAAAGTAATATTTTTAAAATAAAAAAAAAGCAAAAAATTAAAAAAAAAGTACGTAATGCAATGACGCCATAAAAACTGCTGCTTCGTCATCGGTTATAACAGCACCACCTAATGGACTACAACCATATAATAGGAGCTGAAGTACTTCACATTTACTCTCCAAAATTGAGATATTAGGTAGCTTGTTTACTAAATTGGTACCTGATCTCAAAAAGAAACGTTTTTAATGGTTAATCTTATCAACATTAAAAGATCTCAAACGCTTATTCAAAGAATTTTCTGTTGGCTTCCAGATGCTTAGATATTACTGTGAAATTCCTCTCCTTAACGTTAAGTGTGATTGACTGAATACTCGATGCTTATGCTTTATTCATTAGAAATGCTTATCCTTTTTTTGTGGGAGGGGGTGACAAGAAGGTTTACTGAGAAACTCAAAGGATGTTCCAACATACATGTGCTTAGTTGCTATAAGTTAAGCGGGGTCCTCCTTTGTATATCTTGAGAATAGGGGCTATCATAACTGTTTTTGTGGAGATAGGGGATATTTTTTTATCGTTGAAAGAGGAGTTCTTGAATTTTAGTATTCTTAGATACCTGAACTCAAATGATCTTAAGAATTAATAGATACATATGATACCTAAAAGTTTATGTCTTGTTAATATTTATACACTTTTAAATATTTTATATTTATATGCCTAATGATTTCATTATTAATTCATTATTTTGAAGGTATTCATTTTTGACCTTGATTTCATAATAATAAATTAAAATTTTATACATCGACGTTTGCGATCCTTCTTTAAAATTCCTAAAAATTGTTTGGAATAGAAATCTAGTAATGACAAATAATTCGAAATGTTGTACATGCATCTATAGAGCAATATTTTGCTGGAGTTTCGATCATAGAGAAAAATGTATAATTAAAAAAATATTAGAAAATAATTTATGTGCTTCTTACAACAATGCAGCTCTACTTTTGCAATTATATATAAAAAAATGTGTTAGCTGCCTTCTAAAATATAAAGAATTTTGATACATTTCCCAGTTATTCAATAAATTACAAATAACAAACATATATTGATACAATTTTTTTTACAGATTTCACGTATCTGTAAAATCTTTTTTATCATAAACATAGTCAGTTTAATTCCAACACATTTTATGTTATTTAATGACTTTTTTCAATTGACATCAGTTTTATTTTATTAAATTTGTAAATATGTATTTTTTAATTATCCATTATGATTTGACTGTACGGCATCCGCGTTTATAGACAAGATTATTATAGAAGATATCCGCTTTAAAAATATTTTCATAACTGAATTAAAACGTTATGAAACATATAGGAATCTGACCAATTTTTATTTAAAAAGCTATTTAATTTTCCTAATATTTTATTAGTTTATAGATTTTTGTATTTTTCACTAGCTCCTTTATTTTGCAATTAAAAAAATTAATTGATATATTTGCAGCTCTTTCTCAGTCTGGCGGATGATTAGTCTGTCCTGTTGGAAATCCGCCACCGAAATTAATAGTAAAATAGTTTAAACTAACTGGCTCCTTTTATTTATTCTTCTGCTTAGAAAGTAATAAACAACGTATTACTGGAAAATGTTTATTAACTCATGAATACATAGAGGCGAAAACAATAAATTGTGTGACGAGATAAACACTCGCGAGCCCCACTCCTCCCCTAAAAAATTGAGTAAAGGAACAACTCCCAATTCTGATGATTCCAGAGTACATTAGAATTTAATACAAAAGAGAGGAAATTTCATTCCCCTCCCTCCCCCCCCAAAAAAAATAAAGCACCATTTTCATATATCTATACTTAAATATTTTGTTTGATACTTTAACACATGTGCTCTATACCGAAATGTTAAGTAAAACAGGAAATGTGTGCTTAAAAGAGTCCAAAAAAAAAAAAACACACACACTAATAAAGCACTTTTTCCTCGTTTTTTTTTTTAAATAGAAGCATTTGTTACTTATATCATTTTTATTCTTAATGGGTGGTAAAAAATGGCTCTCTTTTATTCCGCCAAATTCTGTTATTGCTTTATATTTAAATTTTTGCTCATTTTTTTTCTCCCTCAAATGAGTGGTTTTTTATTAATTCATTCTACGCTACTGCATGCGTGATGTGGTTGATCGTATATTTTCTGAAAATGGCTTTTGCAGAAAGAGTTTCTGCGAAGACATTCATTTTCTTCTTTTTAAGGAACATGGCTTGTATGTTGAAGTTCTAAACTTTGAATTGATGGTTGAATGTACTATTACCATGATTTATCACGGATTTTAGTGGTGTCATAAAATTTATGACATAATTCTATTTTTCAAATTTCAGATCTTTAACTAACTTATATATTCGAGTTTCAGTTAACTATTCAATCTCATTTAATCTCGCTTCAAAATACTGCTGCAGTGACCAATTTATTATACATGCTATTTATCCATTGTGCCTGGAATCTTGAGAATATCTATTTGAAATTTTCTGGTAGGTTCTCGACTTTACATTTTTTCTTCACCAATCTTAACATTTTAAAAATAATTTATTGTTTTATATTTTATTTAATTAGTGTTGTTCGGTCACTGCGAAGATTTTTTTCTCCACTATATTTGAAGCTATCACAAATCTATATTTTTAACTTTTCTCTGAATTTCATATGATTTTAAGATTTATAAATGATTAGAAAATCTATAAAAAGCCTATAGAAATGATATAATTTTTTTCTTTATTTATTGAAACTTATATTCCTCCAATTTTGAATCATTCTTCAGAAACATTTAATGTTCATCTAGGAGATAAAGAGAGGCGTACAAAAAGTCTCAATTCTTTACTATTATTTCTTAGGGACATAATTGATTTCTTACATTTTCCCACCTTATTTCATGAAACTTTGTAACTTTTAGTATAGGCTTGGGTTCAATATTTAAGGAAATGAAAAATTGATCTATTTTTTGAGGACACTTTGTACGAATATCGAATGTTCAAAATGTTAAAAACGTTTCTTGCTCTCATTTTACCTTGCGTCTGAAAGGCCTGCGTTGATATTGTAAGCCTGTTTCTTTTTCTGCCAGTCAAAAGTTCTAGTACTGGTTGCATTTCCTGCTCTGATCTATTCTTGGAGAAAGCTAGACAACAGATTTACAAATATCTTGCCGGCGTCCTGGCATAGGGGTAGCGCCTCTTCCCCGTGAGCTGGGCGTCCCGGGTTCGAGTCCCGGTTCGGGCATGGTTGTCCTTCATTTGTTCTATCTGTGAGATGTGTGAATGTGCCCCCCTTTAAAAAGGGGCTGTGCAAGCGAATGTAATGCGTGAGTAGCAAAATCGTACTCTTGGCCCTCGTTGGCGCTACTAAAATAAGAGACATTCCCTTTCGGCTTAAAATCGTTGATTTCAAATCAGCAGGCTTGCCTATGGCAAGTGCCATTGGAAACAACAACAACAACAACAAATATCATGACAAGAATATGGGAGCTAAAACGGCCACTTCCAGTTTATCTCTTAAACTACTAAATTGATATTGCAATCTTGTTTCTTTTTCTCCCAGTCAATAGTACTAATACTGGTTGCATTTCCTGTTCTGATCTATTCTTGGAGAAAACAAGACAACTGATTTACAAACATCAGGACAAGAATATGGAAGCTAAAACAGCCACTTACAGTTTATCTCTGAAACCACTAAATAATATGGCTATAATACAACAGTGTTATTCTTATACAACTTTTCAAAGTATATCATCTAGTAATAAAAACATCCCCAAGAACTTTAAGCGATATTCGGAATAAAAATTGAACGCGTTGTACGCATATTAGAAAAGTTACAAGCAACAGCTAACATCACAATAGGTTTAATTTCATTGCAAAGAATATTCATCTTGTTGCTAACTTGTTTTTGCATCGAATTCTTTTAGCAGTAACGACGTACAAGAATTCGTTTGATTTCGCTTTAAAACCGAAAAAAAGTGGGCTTAAAATAGGACTTAAACTGGGCATTTGCTGAGTAGGAAAATGTTATGATTTGATGACAGGGACCCTATATTATGCATTTGTGGTGTAAAATGGGATAATCCATTCTCTATTCCAAAATCTCAGAGACAGAAAATTATGAGTTGTCTATTTTACATAGTAATCCTTCGGTGTATATATTAATATATGCATTAATGTTATTGCATATTATTATATATAATAATATTACATGAAAGAAATATTTTCAAAAGACATCTTCACTTAGAGAAAACTACATTTTATTATATTTTCCTATTCTTTCTTATCTGTGTTGGTAATTAGTGAATATATTTGTTTTTCCCACTTAACATTTGCAGCATTTCAAATGGTTGATATTTTGGATCTCTGGTTTGCTGAACACACCACATACCTTTCATTTATTAACTAAGTAAGTTTCCTACAATTGTGTTTTCTTTGGGTCCGTACTATGCTGAGCGCATCGCATTGTTTTTCATTGGTGAACTAAGAAAGTTTTCTACACTTGCATTTTTCTTGGGTCTATATTATGCCGAGCGCACCACATGTCTTTAATTGGTGAACTTTTATACAATTGAGTTTTTCTTGGTTCTATACTTAGCTGAACGCACCACATGACTTTCAGTGATGAACTAAGAAAGTTTCCTACAATTGTGTTTTCCCTGAGTCTGTACTATGCTAAGCGCACCACATTGTGTTTTATTGATGAACTAAGAAAGTTTTATACACTTGCGTTTTTCTTGTGTCTATATTATGCCGAGCGCACCATATGTCTTTCATTGGCGAACTTTTATACAATTGAGTTTTTCTTGGTTCTATACTTTGCTGAACGCACCACATGACTTTCAGTGATGAACTAAGAAAGTTTCCTACAATTGTGTTTTTCTTGGGTCTGTACTATGCTGAGCGCACCATATGATTTTAACTGATGAACTAAAAAAAGTTTCCTATAATTTTGTTTTCAACTGAAATTCCTGACTAAAGTTATTAATTGTATGTTGTCGAATACTGCTTGTTGAAGTTTCATTATGATCCCTGTATCAATCTAGATTAATTATCTTGTACAAATATAGAGGGATATTATACAAACGTATTTTCTAGTTTAACCAAACCAACAATTGTTTGACTGTATTCAGATTAAACTCTGTGCCATGGAATTCTCAATCATTTTCGCGTGAAGCATTTAAATAGTTTGGGGATAAAAGCATCCGGATTGTATCCAGTTAATCAATTCGGTGAATTAATGAAGGAGAAGTGATAACGAGTAAATGCTGTTTACACCGTATGTCGTCAGGACTTCCTCTCAAATGTTAAGTCAGGATTTCTCTAATATTCTAGAAATAGAGAGGAGTAATTTTGGTTTATATCTCACGTACTAGAAATGGATGCATGATGATTTCAAGCTAGTAATTAATTTTGTTGAATTTGAAATGAAAGGATCTTTGTGCAAATAAAAACATTTAACTTTATATTATCCTGATACTTGAGTGTGCAGTTGAATTCTGATACACATGGAACTCTTTATGTCATATTAAATTCTTCAAATCAGGAATTTTGTGATTAGATTAGTGATCTTGTGCTATTTCATAAAGGGTTGAACAGTTCTTAAATTTTCTGGATCCTTGTTGAGCTTAGATATAAATAATTGCTTTTATTAGGTGCTTGCTTAGAGTTTGATCATTTTTTGAGAAAAATTGGCACAATATATATCAATCAAAATATGTTCTATCATTTTTTCCAATTTTTTCCCGTTTTCGTTCAATAAATCTTGCAATTGATTGTCTTCGAATTTTTTTGGTCCTCCAGGGCGTTCTTTGTCATTGACTTCAAAATCATTACTCTTAAACCGTTGAAATCAAAACCGACAATTGGGATATGACGGAGCAGCAGCATCATAAGTTTCTAAAAGTGTCTGATGGGCTTCGGCAGCAGATTTCTTCAAATGAAACAAAAAAGAATGAATGTCGAAAATTAAAATTGAAGCGTTCCATGATTGGGGTCTTTATACACTGAATAACTCAATAATATTAAATGGAAAATTTTCAAAATGATAACAATAAAGTAATAGTAAATTGGTAAAACTCAAAACCATTATCGTTTATAAAGATACTTCGCATGTTTACAATAGATGTCGCTGATTAAAAAATATGCCACCACCTAATATTACCACAAAAACCTCTATAAATAAAAATAGGAAATAAAATTTTTAGATTATCTAATAATAAAATTATAACATTTCCTTATATACAGATTTTAAAGGAATATTGCTGGCTTGATGAGTTTAAATGCTTATATTATAAATTTTGTTTACATTTAAAATGACGATGATTTTATTTATTCTTTTTTTATTTAATATTTTTCTGTTAAAATGTTGATATTTTGTCTTTTATATAAAAAAAACAGCAATATTATATTTGGTACTTTATGTGGAAAATATGTCCTTTAAATTCATGCTTATACTACAAATTTATTTTTCAAACACTCATGAAGAATATATATTACCCTCATTATCTTTTCTCTCTCTTGTTTTTAAAGCAATTGAAAGTTAATTTATAATCAATTTCAGAGCTTCAAATATTTTTGGAGAAAAATTGAACATTTCAGGAAACTTCGTTGCATATGTTCATTCAAAAAAATTATGAAGATTAAAAATTTAAAATTAGTCTTATCTTTCGTATATTATTTATTATTTTATTTGATATAATAACATTGAATAATAATGCACTTAAGTAAAAAAAAATTATAAATATAGTTTATCAATATAGTTTTCTTTGATAAATAATTTTAAAAATTAATTATCTGCTTGTGATCGGTATTGTAATATTATTACCATGTCTAATACATAAAAGTTAATTATACAGTTACGATAAAAATTGCATTTCCCTTTTAATGTAGTGTTTTTAATCAAGTACCTTATGCGTGAAACTTATTCTTTATTCATTAATTTAAAATATTTGTTTACCAAATTATAACCGAATATTATTTGCGTTTTTATTTTTTTGCGAATAATTTCAAGCGAATGATAGTTTTAGTTAATATAAATACTATTATAAATTTTTAAAAAAAATGGGATGGTTTTAATGAAACCAAAAATAATTTTTTTTCTGGGTACAGTATATTTCCATTGAAAGTGGAAAATATAAATACATAAGACTTTTTTTATTACTTTTTCTCCAGCAAGATATGAAGTACAGTCCAAAGTTAAATAAGTATTTTTGTCACTTACGCATGGATCGATTTCATTATAACAATTCATTCTTCCAGGTTACCAAATGTCACGACCTACCTGTTTGAATAAAGCTAATGAGAAGGAAGTGGACGAACGCCTTTGTGACATCGCTGCTAGACCACTGCCGGAAATTAAGGAGTGCAACTCTCATAAATGCCCACCAGTGTAAGTCTCTTCCCATGTTAAAGCAAATACATTATTGTATTAATACTTTACATTTTTCAGTTATTGTTACGGATGGTGTATCAATATATGATTTGGATTTTTGAATTGAGCCACTAATATTGATATACAATAAGCCTTCAGTATTTTACTCTCCTGTCGAGTCTAATTTGTTGCATCTCTAATCATTCTGCGGATAGTTTCTTTCTCAAGATGTGATTTGTCATTAATTAGGCAAAAACGATAATAGACTGACATCGTAAGTAATCGAGAGAGAAGGAGATTTTATTTAGGAGTGGCTTGAAGAGGAGGAAGTAGCATTCTTCCGTCTCCTCCAAAAATCCTATCCCAAAATTGATTTTTGAGATTTGTCAAAATTTAAAGATGGAGAGAGCTTAAGCTTTGAGATTTCAAAATTAATTGAAAATTTGTGTATGTATTTTTTGCTGTTGTTCAAATGCAGTTCAAAATTAAATCATTCTTCGTACTTAGATTTAAGTTAGCAGGGAAAAGTAGTTTGTTTTATTTTAATATAATGAGTTTTCAACTTTCGCTTGTATTTGA